>JAEIFJ010002903.1:37500-213222 GCA_018903435.1 Leucophenga varia
ATTCGGTCGATTTGAAAGATATTTATCCGAAATTTTGAACTTAAGCTTTTCCCAGCGACTAAATCAAGTATGACAAGAAAAACGTTAACTTCGGTAGAACCGAAGCTTAAATACCCGTCACACGAATCTTTAAAGAGTTTATGTGTAATCATCAGTGGTCACCTAAGTTTACACACAACACTAATTTCAAATTTTGAGCTAAAAATACAGATATGTATAACAACATATTCCTCGAATATATCTGGAAATGGGCGGTAAGGTTGTATGCAAGAAACACCTAAAAATGGGCGTGGCACCATGATTTTGGAAGCGTTTTACCCAATATGGAGTAAATACATGGATAAATAATAACCATTTTCATACAAAAAATCGAAAATGGTCGGAAAGTTTGTATGGGGCTATACCAAAAATGGGCGTGGCACATCTGATTTGACATTGGATGACATTAGAATGTTTTTAGCCAAATTGGAGTGAATATATGCATAAATAATTAGTATTTTTATACAAAAAATCGGAAAAATCGGAAAAAACGGAAAGTTTATATGGGGGCTATGCCTAAAAGAGGGCGTGGCATTTTGGTTTTGACACTGGATGACAAAAGAAATGTTTTTACACAATTGGGAGCGAATACATTCATAAATAATTACAATTTTTATACAAAAATCGGAAAAAACGGTAAGTTTGTATGGGGGCTATACCTAAAAATGGGCGTGGCACTCTAATTCTCGAACTCATAATAGTCGTTGCCGAGAAAAGCTTAAGTTCCAAATTTCAGCTTAATATCTTTATATCTTCAACAAAAAGATGCCTAGAAATATACAGACAGACAGACAGACGGACAGACGGACAGACGGACAGACGGACAGACGGACAGACGGACATGGCTAGATCGATTCGTCTCGTCGAGCTGATCAAGAATATATATACTTTATGGGTCTACGACGTCTCCTTCAATGCGTTACAAACTTTCAGACAAAATGAATATACCCTTCACACTATGTGTGGCGGGTATAAAAATGAAAGTGCCACGTAGTCCCCTGCTCCTTCGCTGCAAATTAATATAGTATCAACTACGGTTTCGGTATGGTGGTTCTAAAGGCCACAAATTGAGTACAAACACGTCAAAATTTGGTGAAAACACGTCTAATAACATCCAATGTCAAAGCCAAGGTGGTACGTCCATTTTTAGGTATAGCCATCAAACAAACTTATCGCTCATTTTTGAAATTTTGTATGAAAATAACTGCTATTTACGAATGTGTTCACTTCAAGTTGGGTAAAAACACTTCTGTTATGATCCTATAAACTGATATAATATATTAAGAAACGTTTCACTAAAGCACATAGCTATATACAAACTCATCTCCCATTTTCTGATATCCATTCTATTTTTGAATTAAATTTAAGACGCTGATCATCACACAACTATTCAAAAGTTCGTGTGACGGGTATATAATAGGGCTGTGTGATTGTTGGAAATAATCGATTGTCGATGATTGTAAAGAACAATTGATTGTTGCTGATTAATCATGATTATCAGAAAGTATTGTTTAATGTAAGTTTTTGATATTTTTATATTTAATCATCTTGATTCCAATTCAAAAAATGTTATATTTTAAGACCTTTTTTTTTTTCTTTTCACTTTCAAAAAGCTTTCTTATCCCGCTTGCTAATCAGTGGCGAGACATTTATCAACTACTTGATTATTGATTGTTGATTAATCAATTATTGATTCTTGAACTAATCGATCGATTATACAAAATAATCGATTGTTCCTTGATTAATCGATTAATCACACAGTCCTAGTATATAAACTTCGGATTCACGAAGTTAACGTTTTTGTCTGTTTTAGCATACATTTTTTCTGTTGGTGGACAAAAATGATATCTACTCTAAATTTGAGATTTCTAAATAGCTCGAACATTAAAATAACTACTTTTCTAACTTATGTACTACTGTGGCAAAAAGTAAGGTGAATTTTTAATTTAAACTTCGCGGGCTTAACATTTCGGGCTAGTTCTTTTTTTTTTTTGAGTTGGCAGGACTGTTAATAACATCTGGGCCAAATTTCATGTCAATATCACTATTAGTAATATATTTACGCTTGTGTGCATTTTTCGACTTTTACAATGTCTGATTTAATTAAGCAGAGAAGTGTCATCATATTTTGTTTTCTGAATAGAATAAATAAAATAAAAGTGTTGAAGAAGGCTTACGGGGACCGAGCTCTACCAAAATCAACAACATATGATTGGTATAAATTGTTCAAAAAAGCGCTCCTCAACGGACGAAGCTCACATCAAAAAAGTAAAAGAATTAGTTCTTGCACACCGTCGATTAACTATAAGAGACATTGCTGATGAAATTTGCGTATCGAGTGGATCAATTAATACCATTTTGAAAGATGTTTTGGGCCTCAAACGTGTCAAGTGTCAATTTTTACCAATAATAGTAAATTTTCTTGAAAAACAGCGTCGATTCTTCGTGATTTTTTTAGCCAAAAATCCAACCAATATCGATCCGCAACTACCGTATTCGCCTGATATGGCTCCGTGTGACATCTGGCTATGCCCAAAACTCAAGAGACCACTCCGGGGAACGCGTTTCGAGTCGATACGTTGAAACCGTCCAACCAATGAGCCGCAAACCGGTTACATTTGAAAGAAAACAATGCAAGTCTAGTTTTAGACCATTAAATCAATGCATTAGGCACATTCGGTTCATTTAAGAAGTCGATTTTCTAATTTTCCCATACAAAAATGTTTTGCTTTTTTAACATAATCAAAAAATAAAAATAATAAACATCTGACAGCTTTCCTCAGTATACTCTGAGTAAAATAAAATAAAAAGAAAATTGTAAAAATGCCATCAAAAGAAACTGAAATTGCACAAAACACAGCAGATGCGAAACGGAAAACAGCTGAAAGAGCAGCCGAAACGCCCGTACAACATTGTAGCACACGCCGGGTATCTGCTAGTATTTAATATATAGATATTCTAAAGAAATCGCAACCCGGTTTTCGGTACAAAGCCATTTTCATTTAGAAGAGCTGGTTCGGTTACCGGTTCGGAACAAACACTCAAAAATGCACGGTTCAAAAATAGTTCGGTTTAAAACCGGTTTGCAGCACTGATATTTACATAAAAGTCTAAATTATTGTGCAATAAAATAAATACAACGCAATTTTTTCAACACCAGTGTTCTTGCACATAGTAAATAACAAAACCACAACCAAACATGGCGAAATAATCGATAAAGCTGCTTTGAAACGGTGCTATTGCTTATACTTATGCGCTTGTGGATTTTAATATTGCGGATGTCTTCAAGACCTGAACTTACTAAAAGTGTAGCAGACACTCTAGCTGGGGCCCCTCCAATTTGTTTAACGCATCTCCTATAAACTACATTCACCATTGAATAGCCCCGTACGGGTCATTGTTCATATCAATACGGAATTCGTCGAATATTCTGTCCGGTCCAAAGATTATTTGTAGAACCTTACTCTCAAAAGATACCGAGCACTTCGAGGACACTGACTGCTCGTTGACCTTTGCCAATAATGTATTTGTCATCACCATGTGCGAGCAGCATAACTTCTTAATATAAAGAGTGCCAGACTAGTCAACGCTTGAGCATTGGCGTAGTATGTGCTCCATGCGTAGAATGAATGGGTTGCACGACAACGAGTTTGCATAAGAGTTAGTGTATACACGGATTCAACCCTTCGCCACCGGTCTTACTTGGACAGCTTACTTGCGGATGCCGTTTTTTATTCGTTACCTTTTTAATAACTGTGCGGACCTCGATATAGTCTAGAAGCACTACATGAGATCAATTATCGATCGGAGAGGTTGTTATTCTTGTTCTTTGCTGGCAACAATGTTTCCGTCCTAACCACCAAAATGGGTCTGACCTGGTTCCTACATACTATAGCCTTATTAACTTTTGAATACCTGTCACCATGTTCCTTCTGGAGTAATAAACTTCAATTAAGCACTTGATTTTTCAATAGAGTTTCTCAACCTCAATTCAATTCATCCACGCCTTTCTAGTCCCTTTTTTGCTTTACAGCTCGTGTTTTGATCTTCTTCCTCATCGTAAGAGGATTGCTTCTGAGGTTAAGTGTAACTATTAACTTCTTTCGCGGCCGAACTTAATGAGTTGGAGATATGCTTCCACTGACATTTGTATGTGGGAGACTTTTGCAAGGCATCGAAGTTTTATGGCGACTTAAGTTTAACAATATCTATCTTCGGTTCCATGGAACGTACCTAGGCTAGAGCCTGGTAATAGTACGAGCCAAATTGGGACCTATATTTGCTCATATATTAATCAGACTAGCTGTTTTCGTTACATCAAGTAGTAATGGTGCGCTAGGAACATGTAGTCCATGAGTTTCTGCCTTTTCTGTTTTAATTTTTTTTTTAAAGAATATGAAAAGCAACCAATATGTGTTTTTTTTAGCCGGCTTTCGTATCAAAACTCATTATTTTTCGAATCAAACTTTCTACCTTGACACCCTTTTTGCGAAAAATTGTTCGAACATTTTTGGATATAGAAGCTCTTTTTATACCCGCCACACATAGTGTGAAGGGTATATTCAGTTTGTCTGAAAGTTTGTAACGCATTGAAGGAGACGTCGTAGACCCCATAAAGTATATATATTCTTGATCAGCTCGACGAAACGAATCGATCTAGCCATGTCCGTCTGTCTGTCTGTCCGTCTGTCTGTCCGTCTGTATATTTCTAAGCATCTTTTTCGTTGAAGATATAAAGATATTAAGCTGAAATTTGGAACTTAAGCTTTTCTCGGCAACGACTATTATGAGTTCGAGAATAAGAGTGCCACGCCCATTTTTAGGTATAGCCTCCATACAAACTTACCATTTTTTTCCGATTTTTTATATAAAAATTGTAATTATTTATGAATGTATTCGCTCCCAATTGTGTAAAAACATTTCTTTTGTCATCCAGTGTCAAAACCAAAATGCCACGCCCTCTTTTAGGCATAGCCCCCATATAAACTTTCCATTTTTTCCGATTTTTTCGATTTTTTGTATAAAAATACTAATTATTTATGCATATATTCACTCCAATTTGGCTAAAAACACTTCTAATGTCATCCAATGTCATCCAATGTCAAATCAGATGTGCCACGCCCATTTTTTGGTGTAGCCCCCACACAAACTTTCGGACCATTTTCGATTTTTTGTATGAAAATGGTTATTATTTATTAATGTATTTACTCCATTTTGGGTAAAAACTCTTCCAATATTATGGTGCCACGCCCATTTTCATGTGTTTCTTGCATACAACCTTACCGCCCGTTTCCAGATATATTCGAGAAATATGTTGTTATACATATCTGTATTTTTAGCTCAAAATTTTAAATTAATGTTGTGCGTAAACTTAGGTGACCACTGATGATTACACATAAACTCTTTAAAGATTCGTGTGACGGGTATTTAAGCTTCGGTTCAACCGAAGTTAACGTTTTTCTTGTTAATAACTAAAATTCGGCTGTGATCGCCACGGCCCTCACAGAACTGGGCTTAGAAAACTACCCCGTGAACTACCTGTAGGATTGTTAATGTGGAGCTGGGTAGTGCGATCAATGGAAAATTTATCAACAGAGCTACACCGTGCTCAAAAATATTCTTAAGCGATTGTTATTAGCACATTTTTTTTTATACCCGTCACCATTGTGTGAAAATGTATATTCAGTTTATCAAAAATTTTGTAACGCATCTAACGAGACGTCGTAGACCCCATAAAGTATATATATTCTTGATCAGCCCGACGAGACGAGTCGATTTGCCCGTCTATCAGTTTAAAAAATATTGAGATGAAATTCAAAACTTAAGCTTTTCCTAGCCCTAAGCAGTTAAAGTGTTGAAACCAAAGTGCCACGCCTTTTTAGGCAAAGCATCCATACAAATTTTTGATTGTCTTTGGCATTCCAGACCCCATAAATTATATGATCAGCTCAATGAGACGAATCGAATTAGCCATGTCCGTCTGTCTGCTGTTTACTCCAAATGTTTTTAAGACAGTTACATGAAATTTTTAACTTAAGCTGCTTTTGGTCCTAGGCAGTTTGTGTCAGAATCAAGGTGCCACGCCAGAAATTATATATGAATATATTCACTCCGAACTGGGTTTAAACACTTCTTATGTCATCCAATAATAAAACCAAGCGGCCACGTCCATTTTTAGGTTTAGCCCTCACACAAACCTACCGCCCATTTTACAGTTTTTGTATGAAACATGTATTATTTCTGATTGAATTCATATAATATTTGGTAAATTTAATTCCAATGTCAACCTTAGTGAACACTATGGATATGGTAAGGATCGGGCTAATCTAAGCCTCCATACAAATTTTACCAAATTTATCGTGAAATTTAATCTAAGCACCTGGTGAACATGTAAACTATTAAAAGTGTTGTGTAACGGGTATTTCAGCTTCGGTTCCACGTAAGTCAACGTTTTTTTCTGGTTTTAATAAAAATGGTTCATTTATGAAGCGATTAATGTTAACAACGGTAAAAACACTTATAAAACCAATTCAAGTTTATAGAAGGACAGCTGGTTGAGATGGGACCACTATAGCATGTAGCCACCATACAAATCTGCCAAAAGTTTGTGCATTTTTATTAGTACAAGGAAAAACATTAACTTCGGTAGAACCGAAGCTCTAATACCCGCCACATTTTGGTTTAGTTTATTTATGATCATCAGTCCCTAAGGTAAAATTTGGAGAAGGAATGGCTTGGAGTCCATAGTCCGATACATCCAAAGTTTAGACACAATAATGGAGTAAAATTTTAACCGAAGGACAGAATAATAAATATGACTTTGTTTGGGGGCTATATGGTATAGTGGGCTGATCTTTATAGGATGATCATATATGTATTTTTTACCCAATTGAAGTGAATACATTTATAAATTTTTTTTTTTTTTTTTTTTTTTATTATGTTTTATTTGCAATCTGCCTTAATCTAGGCAATAAACAAATTGACTTAAAATATCTTAAAATAGCCGGATGGTTTTAAGCTCCAGTGAACTTAATCCATATATTTACATATCTACATATTAATAACTACATATTTATTGATCTATATGGCAGATCCAGGATATGAAGTCTTTTTAGTCGTCTTGTGGTGGCAGAGTTATCTAATAAACTTAGTGCTAAAGTATTCTCGTGGTCATGTAGCCCATTAATGTATCTACTTGTATAAGTGAATACATTTATAAATAATTAATATTTTCACACAAAAATTTCAAAATGGCCGGAAAGGTCATATGGGGCCTATACCTAAAAATGGGCGTGGCACCTTAGTTTTTACATTGGAAGACTTAAGAAGTATTTTTAACCCAATTTTGAGTGAATACAAGCATAAAAAATACCTTTTTCATACTAAAATTCGTAAATGGGCGGTAAGTTTGTATGGGGCTAAGCCACAGGGTGGGCTTGCCACCTTGGTTTCGCTTTGGATGACATAAGAAGAGGTTTTACCCAATTTTAAGTGAATACATTCATAAATAATACTTATTTTCATACAAAAATCGAGAAAAATTGGCGTGGCACTTTCATTTTCATACTTGTTTTAGTCGATGGGCAGAAAAGCTTAAGTTCTGAGTTATTCATCTGATGAATAAAACTGACCGAATAAACTGCGAAGAAACAAACAGACGGACGGACAGACAAACGGACATGGCTAAATCGATTCGTCTCGTCGAGCTGATCAAGAATATATATATTTTGTAGGGTCTAAGATGGCTCCTTTAATGTGTACAAACTTTCAGACAAACTGAATATACCCTTCCCACTATGTGTGGCTGGTATAAAAATAATTTATTTATTTATCAAGCGATTTGTGTCGAATACGGTAAAACACTTCTTATGTCAAGCCATGTTTAGAAAAGGGCGCTTGGTTGAGTTGGGATCACTATAACATTTACCCCTAGTTTTAAGTATTTGTATGAAAATATATTTATTTATGAAGCGATTTATATCAATAATTTTTAAAATTCTTATTATAGCAACCTTTATTCACAATAAGACACATAATTAAAGTAGGAACACTATAGCACATATCCCCTTTACAAGCCCAAATATTAAAGCTTCGGATCCACCGACGTTAACGTTTTTCCTTGTTTATTTTTATTTGTTTTAATAATTGCAACTACATTATAGCTGCTTGCAATATATTTACATATAACCATTATCGCCCCAAAGTACTATGTTTCCTTGTTCATCCTTGCGGAACGAAGCTCCTTGCTCATAACCTTCGCTCATAGGCTTGATTTTTTTATAAAATACTCGGGCCTCGTTTCTGCTACGCATCATCTCAATCTCCTCCACTTGACGCCTATCCAGTTTTCTTTTCTACCGTCGTTTCGTTTCTCCTATATAGCTCAACAACAGCCCAAAAATGCTCCCGCCTGCAGAGTTCGCTGTCGTGCTATATTCTTCTCTGCAGTAGCTATGCGACATTCTTCATCGTACCATGTCTGCCTACGAGGTTTAGTGTAGCCAAAAACCTCTTTGGCTGCCGTTGCTAATGAGTTTGATATACGCTTTCATTGATCGTTTATACGGAGTAGAAGGGAGACTATTGTTGAGAAGGCAGCGAACTCTGCTATGACTTTAAGCTGCCAACATCTAGCTTTAGTTGTACGAGGTGTGTTCAAACATTACCGCGAATTTGGAATTTGGAAAAAACGTTGGCATACGTGTATTTTATCGGGAGGTTATTACTTTACTACTTTACTTTCTGCCCGCAGCAAAGTCATTTAGCCTTTCCCCATTGCTGTTGATGGTATAATGTTGGCTAAATTTACCGATGGTTGGATGAAAGATTTCTTCTCTTCACCGATGACAATTTTGATGTCATGTTTGGGGCAGCGATCGTAGAGGTTTTCTATTCGTTCATAGAATTCATCTTTCTATATATTATATTCAACAATTGTCGGGGTTTGTACAAATAAATAAAAGGCTAATGTTGAAAAATTTAGTTCTGATGCGTAGACGTTCATCTACAGCTGTAAACCTGGAGACGAGTCTGCGTAGTTTATTACGCTGCTAGCATAGCAATGAATATTTTTCTGAAGATTTTTTATCAAACTGTTTTTTGGATAGTACTGTGCGTGTTCTTAGTGCCATAAAAGAATACAAATATTTGCGCTGGATATGCATGAATTGTAAGCCGACTGAAGCTGATATCTTCAATTTCATAAAGCTAACCCGAAATAGTTTTTTCAATGTAAAACCTGATATTAAAGCGATGTTGGATAAAATTCAACATCTTTAAAAAAGCGTTTATGAATATGAAGTGCCTTAACGCGTAAAGTAAATGGAAAAAGAAAAATTCACTCAACACATAGTCATACCTAACAATTCCGATTCCAGTGGATCCGTGTTGTCCGATTTCATCGTTGACACCTCCATTCTTACCACTTCTAGAGTGAATTTTGATGTTAGTTCTGAGAGGTCGGTAGCTGATACCACTCCAACAGTGTTAACTGTTAGTGATTCATCTGTGGTAGTTTCAATAGAGACTACGTTATCCTCCGCGCCTTTAGTGACATCCCATATTGTAATGTTGAGAGAGTAACTTAATTCGTCCTAAATGCTTATAAACCAGTTGGGCTCATCGGATATCCATTTTAATACCCGCCACACATAGGAAAAATGTTAATTTCAGTGGAACCGAAGCTTAAATACCAGTCACACGTATTTTTAAATAGTTTATGTATTTTCATAAGTGGCGTAGATAGAACTTATAGATGGGATGGGAAGGTTTCTATGGTCTGATTCAACTCAAGTTATACATAATATAATACAAGTATCAAACAAACATTTTCTTGAAAATATCAGAAAATAAGAGGTAAATTTGTATGGGTGCTGTATGTTATAGTGGCCCGATCCGTATCATATCGGTGGAGTGCACTTTGGATGATACAATATATGATGTGTTTTTACCAATTTAAAGTGAATACATTCGTAAATAATGTATGGGCGGTAAATTTGTATGGGGGCTACACCTTAGAGTGGGCGTGACATTCTAAATTTAACAAACAAACACCCTAGGACCGAGAAAAGCCTTAATTTCGAGTTTCAGTTCAATATATTTAAAGCAGTGCAAATGAATCACCTCGCAACAGACAGACAGATGGACAGACAGACAGATGGACAGATGGACAGATGGACAGACAGACAGATGGACAGACAGACAGACAGACAGACAGACGGGCGGATATGGCTTAATCGATTCGTCTCATCGAGCTGATCAAGAATATACTTTATGGGGTCCGATGTCTCTTTTAATGCGTTACAAAGTTTCGGACAAACTGAATATACCCGTTGCACTATGGGTAACGGGTATAAAAAGATTTTTAACAATTATTAAAATTTTGGTTCTGTGTGCCAAATATCAGAAACCCATTCAACAATTAAAAATCATTTTTAGCCGTCTTTCAAGGTCTCTAGGTCTACTCATACCAAAGATATCTCTTTTCTTTATTTAATGCCATCAATCTCGCCCAAGTAATCACCTTTTCCATAATATAATTCTACAGAAAATTAAAAAAAAATAAAAAATTGATAAATTTGGGAATTGGGTCCAAATAATCTTTTCAATGTGCCTAATAAAAAGTTCCTAGTCCTTTCCGTTACCGATTTATAGCTATAGTGTTTTAAGAGATGGTTCATTTGATTTTGGGTCCCCAAGTGGAACTAGAGTTCAAAATTTCGATAAACACCGAAACACCCCAAAAATATTTCTTTCTAATGCTCTCTGTTTTAAGTCTGTATGTTTATTCGTTCAAAGACTCGGCTTTTCCAATTTCAAGGCTCCTGTTAAATCTCGGATCAAATTTTTCCAAAAACCCATCTTTGTACTCACTTGAAATCTAAAAAACAAAAAACCAAAAAAAAAAAAAAAAAAAATAGTACTGGTCTAAAATCTATTTTTGGTCTGACAATGGGTCCTAGGTCCAAATCTCGGAAGCCGCTCACACACATCAAAATTATTTCCTAAGCAATCTTTTCAATGCGCCCTATGAGCGTAATTTCAAGTCTTTAGGTAATTTCATTTCATGGATGAATGTGTGGTCGGCCAAATAAAAGAGGGAAAAAAGGAATAAATTATTCTTTTTTGGTCCCCAACTGGGTTACAGTTCCAAAATCCCGTCTTAGTGCTCGCTTTTATCAAAAGTCGAATCTACAGTAAACATTTCAGCTTCCTATCTTAATTCGTTTGGTCAGTATCTCGATCGCCCGTGAATGAATGAATGAGTGAATGAATGAGTCAGTCAAGTGAAAGAGATTTATATATAAGATTAGAGTTAACTAAACAATTTGACAGATTGCTCTTTTAAAAACTAATAAGACATAATGTTCTTTATTATTCTTTGCAGCTCTGAAACAACGAAGAGTATTATTAAGTTGACACAAAGAAAAAACAATTTTCTCATTGTTGGTTTAACCCAGGTACGATGAAATACTATTGTTTTAGGTTTCATCCCTTTGACATCAGCGATTAGCGCTAGGTCGATTAGAAGACGTGCATAAATTTTGGAATTTTTAAGAACGCGTTTGACATAATTCTGACAAGGACGTTCTATGTTAATGAATATGTCACTTAGATAAAACTTTATTTTACTGTCAGAATACTTTTGTCATTGCTGTTGAACGTGTCTTGTAACATGCTTAGTGGTTTAGTGCACATCTCAAAACCGGTGTATTCACTAAGAACATACATATAGTATATAAAAATATTGCTACTGGCAAGGAAATTAAAAGTTATAGAAGGTAATTTTGATTTTTTTTTTTTATATCTTTTATTTTATAAACTTGACAGTAATTTTCTTAACGAAGGTCATCATAGCATTTACAAGTAAAGTTAAATTCAAATGCAGTTTCTTTCTGCCATTGGTAATCCCAGAGAGACTGTATGCCCAAGTGGAAAATAAAAAACCCTCTACCCCACTATGTAATTATGTTTTTAGTCTTTATATAAAATTGTTAATATGCGGTTGGTATACGTTACTATACACTGATTATATAATACTAAATCGATCAAACAAATCGAACTATTAAGGTATTGAGGAACCCATTAAAGTTAGAAGGCTGCACATGTATATGTAGTAAATATAAGTATGTTTGCATACAATTTTATATAAGGGGTACAAAATAAACCACCGTTTCACGATATACGGCCCCATGTGTAAGTATTGTTAAAAAATAATGTATCTCAAATACGTAACATGTAAGATTAAGTATCTGTGAATAACTCCTTCTCATTATAAATCTTTTTAGCGAGTAAAAATGGCGATGTTTAATCGTTATTGACAGGAAGTGTTGCTCTTTGCTTTCAATTCAAGAAATCTTTCAAAATTAGTGATTTACGTTATGTAGAGTGTGCCGGTGGGTAAAAAAATTCGAAAATATGGAATCCAGGTTGATTCCGGGTGCAACCCGAAAGCTCCATGCAGGACAGGATATATATTGACTCGATTAACTAAAGATATTATATTTCAATTGATTTTAACCTTTGTATGGGACTTTTCTTTTATAAAAACGTGGGTGTACTAATCTTTCAGTTTTTCCTTAATTCTTCAAGGCTTCGCGTATTGCCTACACACAACTTGCAGACAGAATAAATCGTTGACGAGAAAAAAGAATAATGACTATAAGCTGGTTTCTCGAGTAGTTTTTTTCTAAGTACCATCAATGTTATCCAATACAGTGCAGCATTGTTCAAATTACAGACCCCGTATTGAATCGCTCCGAATTTTCTATCTTTAAATCAATATTCACGATATTTTCTATCAAATCATCCAACATTTTGTCGATTGCTGCATCAAATATAAAACAATTTCGTAAAAAAATTCAAATATTTGTTTGTTTTTTTATACCCGTTACACAAAGTGTAAACGGGTATATTCAGTTTGTCCCAAAGTTTGCAACGCATTGAAGGAGACATCGGAGACCCCATAAAGTATATATATTATTGATCAGCTCGATGAGACGAATCGATTTAGCCATGTTCGCTGTCTGTCCGTCTGTCTGTTGCGATGAGTGTTACTCGGAAAGTTTTAAAGATATTGACCTAAAATTTGAAACTTAAGCTTTTTGTGCTCCTAGTTAGTTTGTATGTCGGAACCAAGGTGCCACGCTCATTTTAGATATAGCACCCATACAAACTTACCGCTTTCTTCGACTTTTTGTATGAAAATAGTTATTATTTATGAATGCTTCTACTACGATATAGGGTAAAAATACTTCTAATGGCATCCAATATTAAAAAGAATGTTGCCACTCCCATTTTCAGATATAGCCCCCATACAAACTTACCACCTTTTTTCGATTTTTTTTATGAAAATACGTATTATTTATGAATATATTTATGCAAATAGGGTAAGAACACTTTTTATGTCATCCAATGTCAAATCTAAGGCGCCACGCCCATTTTTATGTATAGCCTCCATACAAACTTACCGCTCACTTTCGAGTTTTGTATGAAAACATTTATTATTTCTGAATGAATTCAATTAAATTTATTAAAATCAATTCCAATGTCCACCTAAGTGAACACTTTCGATATAGTAAGGATCGGGCAAATATAACATAAAGCCTCCATACAAATTTGACCAAATTCATCGTGAAATTTAATTTAAGCACCTGGTGAACATATAAACTATTAAAAGTGTTGTGTAACGGTTATTTCAGCTTCGGTTCCACCGAGATTATTTACAATCTGTCTTTTTTAAGACAATAAGCAAATTTTAAACTAAATTATACATCACATGAGGGGAACATCAAGGTTCATGCCAGCATAAACGAAATGAATTTAAAACAAGGAAAAACATTAACTTCGGAAGCATCGAAGCTCAAATACCCACCACACTAATCTTTATTAATTTTCTTGAAAAAAATAAAAAATAGAAGGTGAGTTTGTATGGGTCTATATGTTATAGTCGCTCGATCCTTGTCATATCGGTATCATATTCTTAGGATATCTGTAGAAATGATTTTACACAGATTGGAGTGAATACATATATCCATAAATAAGAACTATTTTCATACAAAATCTGAAAATTGTGCGCTTGGTTTGTATTAGGGGCCATATCAAAAAATGGGCGTGGCACCTTTCTTTTGAAATTGGATGTCATTAGAAGTGCTTTTACCTATATTTTTAGAAAATACATTTACAAATAATAACAATTTTCATACAAAAAATCGAAAAAAAATGGTAAGTCTACATGGGGGCTATATCTAAAAGTGGGCGTGGCACCTTGGTTCTGCCATACAAACTGCCTAGGAACACAAAAGCTTAAGTTTTAAGTTTCAGGTCAATATCTTTAAAACTTTCCTAGAAAAACGCATTGCAACAGACGGACACGGACAGACAGACAGACGGACATGGCTAAATCGATTCGTTTCGTCGAGCTGATCAATAATATATATACTTTATGGGGCCTCCGAGCCCTTTTTTAAGGCGTTCCAAACTTTCCACCAAACTAAAAAAACCCTCCCCCCAATTTTTGCGGGGTAAAAAATTTTACCAATTAAATAAAAAAATAAACCAAAAACGGTTCTTTTTTTCCTTTAACTCTGGTGTAAGGGAGGGGTCCGGGGGTGACTTTTTAAAAATTTTTTAAAAGTCAAAAATAAATTTTTTTTATTTTCAAAAATTTTTTTGTTTTTTTTTTTTTTACCCCGCAATCCGGGGTCAAAAAGAGAAAAGCGCGCACGAGATAAAAAAACTTTTTACTGTCCAATTCTTAATTGATTTTTTTGTTTTTTTGTTTTTTATGAATTAGGATTAAATTATTAACATTTTTTTTGTAGGCGAGTGCTATATTTATTTTTTCGTTTTAACAATATTTATTGTTAATATCAACATATTTTGCACAAAAGAGAAAAGTTGAAAATTTTTTTTTTAAATAACTTAGTTTTATGCTAAAAAACAAGAAATGAGTTGCAGTTAATAAAAATCTGTATTATAATTTGTTTAAACAAATTAGTGTTGTCTTTTGACAACATGGGTATATTAAAACTTATTTAAAAAGTAAAATATATTTTTCAATTTTTACATACTCATTGTTTACTCTTTTGTTCCTTTTAAATTTAGAAATAAGAAATTTCGATAGTTGTGGAGTTTTTGATATTAAAGTTCTTTTGACATTACTCTATTTCAGAATCGTCAGAATCTTATTGATCTTCATTGTAAAACATATCAGCGATCTCGGCTGGAAGTTCCTTTTTCTTAGGCGATGTATTGCTGACGTATTGACTTACTACGAATGGATCTGAAGTGATCAAAAGACGGTTAAAGATATCAGTCATATTGTCAATCCTTGAGTTTTTTCTTGCGTAATTTGTACGGAAGGATTTAAAATCTTTATGCCTTCCATCTAGTGGTTCTTCGGAAAGCACACCAACTGAAAGGATAGAGTTCTTCATTATTGCCTCTCCATGAAGTAATATTTTATGTACTGTTGGCGAGAAGTTGAACCAACCGTACATTGCGTTAAAGTCCTTAGCAGCTGATAGAGCATATTTGCCAAATTTTAAGCATCAATTGTTTTACTACTATTAATAGCGATAAGAATATTTGCAAATCGATTAATTAAATCTTCATTTACTTCTGTAATTTTAGAAGTAAATTTTATGTCACCAAAGAATTGACGAGAAGTATTTCCGTCATTGCATGATCCAAACCCATGCTTTGGAGGATCAAGAAGCAGTCCTGTTTCTTTCTTAAAAGCAGTTTGTATGGAAGATTTTTTCTCATTCATTAGGTTTTTCTCAGTTTCATTTAATTTAGTTCATTTCTTTCGCCTGTTCTGAGGAAGAACTAATCTGTAGGCAAGATTAAGAAAAATTCCATGAATTTTATTCTTGCATGGAGAGGCGAAACTCCGTATTTCAAATTATCTTCTGTAGTTATTGCATGTGAATTTGTCTCTAATACATTGAGACAAATTCATTCCTGATCTACCACTGAGAAAACATTTAGTTGTAGCTTTATTGCCTTCTAAAGTATTTACAACTTTTGTGTCGACCATTGTTAAAACTAACTTGTGCTTTATGTTTAAATTGCCATTTTCAATAATTGTGCTTAACTTTTTTAAGTTTAACATCTCTTCTTGCATCCTCTTAACATATCTTATATTCTTTCAATACAAACAATACTTTTGGATCCATTCTCAATTACAATCCACATTAGAAAAACTTACCAGCTTCGATGAAATCCATTCTAGAAGAGAATTATTTTTATAAAATAAATCTTAATTGTAAACTTGTCTTCCACTTGCATTAAACTTATCGCGTAGCGGTCGCGGATCAATTTCACTCTACAACAATAGAAATTCCTCGAAACATCTTTATAAATTAATTAATATCATCAATTAAGTTAATTTTATTAATTTTACACAAAAAATTTTATAATAAAATGTTTGAAGTGACTGTAATGTTTATTTAGGTGCTGTCGTGATCTTTCTTGATTTAGTGCAATTGGACTAAATTCCACTTTAGAAATGAATACGCAAGTATCTGCAGATCAAACATGCGTCAATGTACTCTCCATAAGTTTCTCTGTATTCCCAAATCATAGATTTAGTGTGCAAAACTGTGCAAAAAAGATGCATTCCATTAAGAATTGAAAAAAACATTCAAAAAAGTGGAAAAAAACCGCCAAGTGTTCCAGTTTTACAATGCGTATACCAAAATAAGCAGTACAATATGGAGTTTATTTTGTTAAAATACAGACCTTGACAATTAAAGTCCATTAGTAACATGTTACAATAAGTTAAAAAACATTAAAATGACACGTTATTGAAGTATTGTGCAAGTTTTTCTTTTTTAACATTTAAATACAGTAACAATATTATACTGTACAAACATAATTTATTTCTTCGATGCTGGAGACAAATCATTGAAACAATATTCAACTTTGGTACCTGTAAAGTATCACAAACATGTCTCAAATGTTAAAATACATTTTCGAAAAAAATCGAATTTTGCCTTCATGCGCTTCATTTCTCTGTTTTAATTACTCGTTAAATAGTTGCTACGTCGTATTTGCAGCAATTCTCTAACTCTAACTTTGACTATTTACTCGTTAGTTTTAAGTAGTTCTCCAAAAGTTTAATGCTCTTTATCAGCAAATCATTTTCTCTGGGCTTTCTCAAGACATTTTAATTAAAATTGCTTATTTTTCACCTCATATAAGTTGCGTTGATACAATACTAGCATATACCCGGCGTGTGCTTCTACGTTGTACAGGCGTTTCGGCTGGTCTTTCAGCTCTTTTCCATTTCGCATCTACTGTGTTTTGTGCGATTTCAATTCTAGTTGATGGCATTTTTTCTATATGCTTTTTTCTTTTGTTGGCAAGGCGTGGGGCTAACTTAAAAACACTAAAAATACCATTTTTTTATCTTTCCCAAAATATATTGGTGAAAGTTGCAATCAGCTGTATTTTAATTTTGATTTTTGTTTATGTTAACTGTTTCATGGTAACTATCGGACATAGAAACATTATTACTATAAAAATATATATATATATATATATATATATATATATATATATATATATATATATATATATATATATATATATATATATATTTATATATATATATATATATATATATATATTATTTTTACTATTTTTATATATGCAAGACAATTTAGACACCCTGTACCTCAGACAGTGGCGTCAATTACCTTCAACATTGGGTGGGCGCAGAACTTAAATTATATTAAGTATACACCAATAATGTATTTAAATATTCATACTATTATATTCATGAAAATATGCGGGTCAATTCATTCACTAGATCTTCCACATCTAAGGATTTCATCGTTTCGATTTCAAAGCCATTGGCATGAGATGACTCTAGGGTTCATCTTCCATTGTTGTACGAATATACGATTTTATGGCACTATTTTTAGGTTTTCCAAACTCTGTGCCATATCAAGAAATAATTTCTATTCCTCCTTTTTTCAAACATTCTCTTATTATACCCGTTACACATAGCGTAAACGGGTATATTAAGTTTGGACCGAAAATTTGCAACGCAATAACGGAGGCATCGGAAACCCCATAAAGTATTTATATTATTGATTAGTTCGATGAAACGAATCGATTTAGCCATGTTCATCAGTCCGTCTGTCTGTCCGTCTGTTGCGATGCGCTTTACTCAGAATGTTTTTAACATATTGACATGAAACTTTAGCTTTTCTTGCTCCATTGTGCTTGTATGTCAGAATCATGGTGCACGCCCATTTTTAGATATAGCCCCCATACAAACTTACCGCCCATTTTCAAGTTTTTTGAATAAAAAACTTTTATTTTTTCTGAATGAGTCCAATTAAAATTTGGTAAAATCAATTCCAATGTCCACCTAAGTGAACACTATCGAGATGGAAAGGATCGGGCTAAAATAACATAAAGTCTCCATACAAATTTGACCAAATTTATCGTGAAATTTAATCTAAGCACCTGGTGAACACATAAACTATTAAAAGTGTTGAGTGACGGATATATATGCCGGGTCCACCGAAATTAACGTTTTTCCTTGTTCCTCGTTGTATTTATTTCATTCTCATTTGTATTAACTCATTCAAAACCTTTTTTGTGCGAAGAGTATTAAAACAAGGAAAAACGTTAACTTCGGTGGAACCGAAGCTTAAATACCCGTCGCACGATTCTTTAATTAGTTTGAATAATGATCATCAGTGGCTTAAATAAATTTATAAATATATATTTAAAAATAATTACTTTTTCATACAAAAGTTCGAAAATAGTCGGTAAGGTTGTATAAGGGCTATAGCTAAAATGGGCGTGGCAACTTGGATTTGCCATTAAAAGATATTAGAAGTGTTTTTACCCGATTTTACCAGAAAATTCGAAAATAAGCGGTCATTTTAAATGGAGGCTAGACCTAAAAATGGGAGATGTACCTTGGTTTTAACATACAAAGAAGTCGTTGTCGAAAAAAGCTCAAGGTCCAAATTTCAGCGTTATATCTTTATATCTTCACCGAAAAGGTGCGTAGAAATCGACAGACGGACAGACAGACAGACGGACATTGCTTGATCGTTTCGTCTCGTCGAGCTGATCAAGAATATATGTTCTTTATGGGGTCTATGACGTCTCCTTCAATTCGTTACAAACTTTCAGACAAACTGAATATACCATTCACGCTATGTGTGGCGGGTATACTTAGCTAATCTTTTAACTTTAGTGTAGACAAGTTAGTATAAATTTTTGAATATTATCAAATCAAGTAGAAATGAAGCGTTACACGATAGAACACGATAGAATTTTGTTAGGGTTGCCAGAACTTTATTGCAAATCTTGCGGTAATTATGGGACACCCTTTTATGAAGTTTATTTATATATTTACTATAAGTATTTAAGTGTGAAAATAATTCCTTAAGATAAATTTATGTAACGTTAAAATTGTAAGCGTCTTAAGCACGTATATAACTTTTGAAGATCCCTTTGTCATAATTGATGTGAATGGTATAAAAAATGTAAACAACGGAGGTCAAAGGTCGAACGAAACAAGCACCTAGAAGCATTGTGACGGAAAAGTTCGTTAAACAACATTCAGCGATTCTGAATGTTATGGGACATAACTTAAAAAATTTGATTTTTGTGTGTGCAGCAAAAGCATTTGATTATTTTAACCTATTTCATGAGAAAATTTATTTATATTCGCTTTTGATTTAATACCGGTTTAATAAAAAAACATGAACAACTTTCGACTATGTGTTTTCCGCGTTCAATTTACACAATTTGCACCTCGATGAAATGACCGACATAGAGTATGAGACTAAAATTAAAAAATAAAAAGGGTATTTTAGTTCTGGGACGTAATTCCAACCACCATGAATTCTAATAAGTCAGCATAAGAATCGTAAATAATCTTTACTAATGATATGATGTCCTGATTGCAGAAAATGCAGACCTAGGTTTGAAACACAAACAAACAGCATTTGTCAACGACATATTAATGTCAAATCAACCGATCACATCTTTTTAAAATTGTCTTATAGAACTGGATTTACAAAGCTAGTGATATGGAATTTTGCCGTTCGAAATATAACGATTTTTTTTTAAATAAATTTTAAATACTCTCGAAAAGTAAAATTTACATATAGCCTTATGTAGGTTTATACTTTCCACTTGGTATACTTCCAAAAATTTTATAACTCACATAAGTTTACCAAAACAGTAATAGCATTCAAGTGTTTTTGATATCACTTTTCAACTGAATAATAATTTATTTGTTAATTCGAATTTGATGCATAGTATTATTTTTTATACCTGTTACACTAGTGTAAACAGGTATATTCAGTTTGTCGGAAAGCTTGTAACGCATTAAAGGAGGCATCGTAGACCCTATAAAGTATATATATTCTTGATCACCTCGACGAGACGAATCGAATCGATTTAGCCATGTCCGTCTGTACGTCCGTCTGTCCGTTCGTCTGTCCGTTCGTCTGTCCGTCTGTCTGTTTGTTGCTGCGCGATTTATTCGCTCAGTTTTGAAATTATTGGGCTTACATTTGAAACTTAAGCTTTTCTAGGTCCTGTGTAGTTTCTATGTTAAAACCAATGTGTCACGCCCACTTTTAGATATTGCTCCCATACAAAAGTACAACAGCCAAGTTCTTATAAGAAAAAAATTTATTTATAAAGCGAATGGCTTCAAATATGGTTCAAATGTTTCTTACACCATGCCAAATCTTCAGTTTAAATTTGGTCCAAATCGGACAGCGAATTCCTAAATTTTTAAGAATATATTTAATTGGTTTACTATTTTAAGATAAAATTTAGTACAAATGCTGCACACGAAGGTCTATCAACGTCAAATGATGTGTAACAGGTATATAGTGTAAGCTTCGGTCCAACCGAAGTTAACTTTTTTTTTTTCTTTTTGAAAAAAAAAAAAAAAATTTTTTATTTAAAAAAAATTATAAACTTTAATTTTTAATTTTTTCTTCTTCAATCTTTAATTTTAGATAAGAACATAACAACAATACCATGGTTTTGATAAAACGAACCTTGGTTTTCACATTTAACTTAGTATATAGTTGCACACTAAAAAGCTCATAATTGTCCAAGCAACAATTATCAACAAGCGTAACAGTAACTCCATCAGAAAACAAGTTAGTGACCTTATGATTCAGATCGAAGATTTGACTCATGAGGTTTGATTTTTGTTTTCTTGTAGTGTAGACTTGACTATAGTACGAATAAATTGCTTTTTAATATTTTTTTAATTTTTATAATTTTCAAAAATGTTTGGAGTTTTTATAGAGTGAAGAAAATTATATGTTTCAGTTTGCATTATTATGTTCGAATTCGGCGGTTAAAATAATTCAATTTACCTAATTTAAGATTTAATTTATATATATAAAAATGTATGTATGTTTCAATGTATAGAGTATACGTTGAAACCGTCCAACCGATGAGCCCCAAACTGGTTACATTTGAAAGAACAATGCATTAGGCACAATCGGTTCATTTAAGAAGTCGATGCCATCAAAAGGAACTGAAATTGCACAAAACACAGCAGATACGAAACGGAAAAGAGCTGAAAGAGCAGCCGAAACGCCCGTACAACATTGTAGCACACGCCGGGTATCTGCTAGTTTAATATAATTGTCTAGTTTTTGTCCCATGCCCAATTGTTTCTTATAGAAATCTCATAAGTTATTAAAAATATTATTGATCGAGATTTTGGAGGCAGTTTGGTTGATTGCACTATGTATACTTATGGTAAAGTATGAAGTCAACCGTGTATCTATCTTCATAATTGGATAGTCTTGGTGTTTTACAAGAAGGCAAACTGTTTTGAATGCGTTAGTCAAATATGCATTTGAACTGCTTCCAGTTTTCGACAATTTAAATCACCACCAAAATAATTGTCATCGTAATCGCCATCTATTCAATGTAGATTTAGCATGAGATCATTAAATAACTATTTTTTGTGATTAATGTCATTCGAATGGCTATAGAATTTGAATTAACATTTAGCAGGACAGTCAGGAAAATAATAAAAAAAAAATTTAAAAAATCGTAATTTTTACCATTTGCCGGGTATTTCACTTTCGGTGATTTTATCATAGTGACTTAAAATTGCAATGTCGCACTGCGACAAGAAGTAGCGACTTGCGATTTTCTTGTTCCCTTAGTGAACATGTTCAGTTATCTACGATTATGTGTATCGCTCTTCGCGAGCATTGAAACTGTTCATTTATCAGTGATTGGTGCTTTTTTTATTCTTCGCGAAGCTTTCATACTTGCTTGCACACCGAACCTGTACAAATTCGTTATTACATTTGCCAGTCACTTGATTCGTGAAAACGTGCAATTCTCTGAAATCACGGTCTAGAAAAGATTTAATAGTGCAAGCGCAATTGCAACAAAAATAAAAAACGAAGCGAGTTGGGACATTTTTATACCCGTTTCACAAAGTGTAAACGGGTATATTCAGTTTGTCCGAAAGTTTGCAACGCATTGAAGGAGACATCGGAGACCCCATAAAGTATATATATTATTGTTCAGCTCGATGAGACGAATCGATTTAGCCATGTCCGTCTGTCTGTCCGTCTGTCTGTCCGTCTGTCTGTCCGTCTGTCTGTCCGTCTGTCCGTCTGTCTGTCCGTCTGTCTGTCCGTCTGTCTGTCCGTCTGTCTGTTGCGATGGCTGTTACTCGGAAAGTTTTAAAGATATTGACCTGAAATTTGAAACTTAAGCTTTTTGTGCTCCTAGTTACTTTGTATACCAGAACCAAGGTGCCACGCCCATTTTCAGATATAGCCCCCCATACAAACTTACCACTTTTTCCGATTTGTTGTATGAAAATACGTATTATTTATGAATATATTTAATGCAAATAAGGTAAGAACACTTTTTATGTCATCTTCAATCTTAAATCTAAGGCGCCACGCCCATTTTTATGTATAGCCTCCATACAAACTTACCGCCCATTTTCGAGTTTTTATATCAAAACATTTACTATTTCTGAATGAATTCAATTAAATTTGGTAAAATCAATTCCAATGTCCACCTAAGTGAACACTTTCTGTATGGTAAGGATCGAGCAAATATAACATAAAGCCTCCATACAAATTTGACCAAATTCAACGTGAAATTTAATCTAAGCACCTGGTGAACATATAAACTATTAAAAGTGTTGTGTAACGGGTATTTCAGCTTCGGTTCCACCGAAGTTAACGTTTTTTCTTGTTTTTATACAGAAAGTAAAACAATTCGCAGAATGCAAACTATTTTCAGCCAAACTGTTGTCCAAAACAAGTGTGACTAACTTATTGCAATCAAAGCAACCAAGAACACAATTGTTTTTCGCAAATATTATTTTTTGTGCAATTTCATTTTTTTCAATAAAACCAGAGTTTTATTTTTCAATGAATTAAAACATAGCCGGTTTGTTATTTTGGTGTAGCGAAACAGTTCAGCTAGCGACAATTTTGTGTATATATTCGCGAATAGTGACCTGTTCAGTAATCGTTGATTGCTTTTTTCGCGAACTGCGCTTTTGTAACTGATTGCAATAACGGCGATTTTTGAGTCGCAATGGCTAATCACATTGCGACTCAAAAATCGCTCTTTTGCCAACACTATTGTGATGTATTACATAAATATTTCTTATCAGATGTATGAAACAGAGGCACAGCCACGTTTCCCATTCATAAGCCTGTTTAAATCAGTATTATAAGTATGATATATAAGTTTAATATATAAACTCTTATATATTATACTCCTTTACAAACCTCATTACTTTTAAACTACTGCTAAGGATGGTTTGGATTCGAAATCATTTTAGCAGAGACATAAGGCGTTCTTATTAAATATAACAACTTCAACATCAACACATATAACTGTTATTATCTTATTTAATTTATAGACTGTGAGGCAAATATAAATTAACGAAAAATTCAAGAACAATGCAATAGCTTAAATTGTAGGGGAGAAGTTTAAAAAAGCAAAAAAAATTAAAAAAACTTTGTACTAAGTTTATTTAAACAAAACCTAATAAATCAAATTAAAAATAAATTAAAAATAAATTAAAAATAGATGTTAAATTAGTAAATGAATGAAAGAAAAAAATTGGTCTTTGATGGAAATTTTCTCGTCGATAATTGAATACTTTTTGATTTGCCAACAATATCTTCGTTTAGATAGTTTACCTTAAGTTAAGAAGACTTCATTCGACCTCAGTTCCTGAAAGTCCTTATCGAAATAAGCCAAACTCCAATTGGATTTCTCTAGCTTAGCTCGTAAACTTAGAATTTTCGGGGGACCCTCTTAATATAGAGTAAAAAAAACTGATTAATTCATCTTTCTACACTTACAGAGCTATAACATAGTAAATTTTATTTTTTAAATTGTTTCAGAAAGTAACAAGGAAAAACTTTAACTTCTGTGGAACCGAAGCTGAAATACTCGTTACACAAGTGCTAGGATTAAAATTCACGATGACTTTGGTCAAATTTGTATGGAGACTTTATGTTATATTAGCCTAATCCTTGCCATATCGAAAATGTTCACATTGAAATTGATTTTACCAAATTTAATTGAATTCATTCAGATATAATAAATGTTTTTATACAAAACTCGAAAATGGGCGGTAAGTTTGTATGGAGGCTATACATAAAAATGGGCGTGGCGCCTTAGATTTAACATTGGATGACGTAAGAAGTGTTCTTACCCTATTTGGATTGAATATGTTTATAAATAGTACCTATTTTCATACAAAAAATCGGAAAAAATGGAAAGTTTGTATGGGGGGCTATATCGAAAAATGGGCGTGGCAACATTTTTTTGATATTGGATGCCATTAGAAGTATTCTTACCTCAAGTTGTAGTAGAAGCATTTATAAATAAAAACTATTTTCATACAAAAAAATCGAAAAAAAGTGGTAAGTTTGTATAGGGGCTATATCTAAAAATGGCCGTGTCAATTTGTGTAACGGGTATAAAAACGAGTCGATCTAGCCATGTCCGTCCGTCTATCCGTCTGTTTGTTGCGAAATGATTAATTCGGCCAGTTTTAAAAATATTTAGCAGAAACTCGAAACTTGAGCTTTTCTCAATCTTAGGTAGTTTGTATGTTAAATTCAGATAGCCACGCCCACTCTGAGGTATAGTCCCCATAAAAATTTACCGCCCATTTTCGAGGTTTTGTAAGAAAATAGGTGTTATTTACGCATATTATTACTCCGATTGGGTGGAAACTATTCTTATGTCATCCAAAGTTGAAACGAAGGTGCCACGCCCATATTTAGGTATAGCCCCCATACGAACTTACCGACCATTTTGGAATTTTCGTATGAACATAGGTATTATATATGAATATATTCAATTCAAATTGGGTAAAATTACATCTAACACTATCCTATGGTACCACCGATATGGTGCGGATCGGGGAAATTATAACGTACAGCCCTATACAAACTTATCTCTCATTGTCTGATGTTTTCAAGAAAATTATTGTTATATATGTATTTTTAGCTTCAAAACGGGAGTTGTACCAGACCATTGACCCTCATCCATCCCATCTCGGAGTTCTATCTAAGCCATTGATAATCACACATAAGCTATTTAAAGATTCGTGTGACGGGTATTTAAGCTTGGGTTCAATCGAAGTTAACTTTTTTCCTTGTGTTTACATTGTTTTCTTCTATTTTGTACATACAAATAAGTTGAAGACAACAAGGCAAAATTTGCATCGGCTCGCGAGTAATAGATATAAATTTTCAAGTTTCACTCAAAATTTTGAATTTTTATACCCCTACCTGAAGGGCAAAAGCTTGTGCAAATGTATATAACAGGCAAAAGAAGACCCTAAAAGTATATATATATTTGACGGTACTTCTGTTATACTGCCTGCAGTATTAAAACGATTATCTCGGGAGAGCGACTATGTTTGGTTATATATTTTCTGTTTGTTTTTTAAGAAATTATTATTTTTAGCTTACAATTTGAAATATATGTTCCCTAAATGAATCGCAATGAATTGGTTTGAAGTAAGTTTGATTATTGGCACCAATCAATCTCTATTGCGAAAATCTAACTACACCACTGGTGTTCAAACAGATAATACCAATATAGGAATTTGAATTGTTAAAAACTTGATGTGACGAGAATTAAAGAATCGGTTGTGCGAAGTTTACGTTTTTGTTTGTTTTATTTTTTTTAAGAAAAACGGTGCACACGTCCTGTTGTATTAAAATATGTTATAGTACATATATGTATGTATACCATTCTAGTTGTCCCTGCAGTAACATTCCTCTGTTTGTTATTTTTGTTTTATTTTTTTGTCGTCATTTATAGTTTTGGTTTTCTGTGAAGATTAGATTAATTTGTTCTAACGGAATATCTACAAAATTTTAACGAAGTTTTGCGAAGTAACACTCAGCATCCTCAGTCTTCCTTATATTGCTTATGGAATCGTATGCTACCACTAAAAAAACTATGCAGATGGATACAGTGAAATATCTAAAGCGCCACGCGTCTTTTTGTTCCTATATAGGCTTATGTGCACATAATATATACAATTGTACAAATATATGTACTTATTTAGTATACAAAGATATACATACGAGTACAAACATATATTCATATTTGTATGTTGAATTTTATTGTGTGTGAGTTTACATGCTTTACCGACCCAAAAACCCTTTTACTTTTTTGTTAAATAAACTTGCGATTTCTATTTTGCCCTTGGACCGCAATGTCCATCCCATTTGTCTGTCCGTCGGTCGGACATTTGGTCAGTCCGTCCATCTGCGTTGTGCGTTGATTGCTGCGCTGCTTTGAGGACAGAATTTTACGCGCCACCGACTTGTTTAATAATTGCGTACTATGGGCATATCATCGGAATAGCTACGAGACCAGACCGGAGCGGTCCAAAAAGCATCCGATGCTAACGATTGCGTTGGGTTGGGTAAATGGAGGTAGTATGTCGATGGGACGGATAAATCTTGTCGCAAAGGTAGTTTGAGTGATGCTGGGCCATTTCGAGGTGTTACATATACATGAAAATGTTTACACACTCATACACATATAGAGCAAACACGTTGATTTGTACTTACCCCTTAAGTAAAAGTGTCCAAAAAAGGGATGAAATTGCTGAAAAATGCTTACGACATGCTGCTAGATTGGGAAATGTTATTACGAATATATTATGCACACTGAAGCATACAAATACATATATCTATCTTTTAGCTAAAAATGGTCAGCAGATTTTCTCAAACCGGCCGACCGGAGCTCGTTAATCCTCAGAATGTCCTAAAATGAGGTTATTACAAAGGACATACATTTGTATTGTGAATATGTGTGCATGTATATAGTATATGTATATAGTATATGTGCTCAAATACAGGCATTGTATAGTTAAAGTTGCTGTAAAAGGGTTAATAGTAAAATAACAGCGAAACTATGTGGAGCTTGAAATTTAGCATACATTTTATGACATTCATTTGGTGGTGCTGTTCTACTTTTGTGTTGCGTTGACCGACCGAAGAGATGTCAGTTCGTTTAGATGGCTAGGTTGCCATTGAATGTTAATTTATGTTTTTCATTCATTTAAAATTTAGATGTGTTTAAAAAAAAAAATGTTAAAAAAATTAATTATTATTATAGACTTAGCAGTGAGTCTATAGCCACGGATATATAACTTAAGTATTTCCCAAAATTTTCAAATAATTTGCCAGTCAGAATAATTTAAGGTCGATTTTCAATTAAAAAATCGTGCCAAATACTTAATTTTTGTAATAGTAAACATTTAGTATTGACTTTTTCAATAATGACAAGACCAAGTTTACCTGTCCACTATTTTCATGATGCTCAATAGAGGTCACATTTGGTCGATATTCAAAGGGTTGATAAATTTTGCGATAATCTTTTGATAAACTTATTTATATTACCTTTAAAAATACATTTAAGAATATAAATAGATTCCTTAAAGATTTCTGGAACCGACTTTATACGGTCGTTGCGTTTGCGCAAAGGTTTAATTTTGTTGTTCTACAATGCTCACGGCAAAAAGTTTTGATTATACCATATAATTTTTCGATTAACAAAACTATACTCGGTTTGTATCCCATTCTTACCAATCGTCTAGGATGCAAAGAAAATTTTTACTTCAAGCAGACTTTCGAGCACTTGTAAAATTTTTTAAAAAGAAAAGTACATATTCCTGTAGGTAGAATTAACAAAAACTATAATCGAAATACCTCGAATTGAACAATTGACTCATAATCGTACGTTTGACAAATATCACAAATATAATAATTACATATTAAGGATTACGATTTTCGGTTAAGCATCAGGAAAGTCCTATCCCTTAATATGGAAAATGCAACGTAACAGCTTATTGGCACTTTCAACTATTTCAAAACTTATATAACCGCCATCCAGTAAATGCAATGTTCTGGACAAAGATATTCAAAGCAAATAACATACGGAATTTACTACATAGTATAGTGAACATGAGTTGGTTAATGTATGCACCAACTCTTATGCTAAATAGAGACTAGTGAATAAATACCAAGTAGAGCTGACAAACAATTGGTGGCAATATCGATATTATCAGTGTTTTTACATTTTTTGCTAATATCGATGCTTTTTGGTACCACCGATTGTAACTATCGAGTCAATTTAAAGACTATCGAAAACTATATATTTCGCGATAAACTCGGAAACTACTGAACCGATTTTTATCAAATTTAGTAATCATCTGTAATTTGGTCCAACTTAAGAGATGGGGTAGTTTTTATTTCAATTATTAATCTCAATATTTGTTATTGCAAATTAAATGGTTCTTATACGACAATAGTGTGTATTTGTTGGTTAGTTCTATAAAATCCTCATAGATGGCGGTTTGACATCTAGGTTGTCTTTCTTTTTCTAGATCATACAATCTATTCCACGCCATTTTCGTTTATGTTCTCAACATAATCATACTATTAGAATTTTTCGTGAATGATTTCATAATCATACTTTTGTTTTGTATTTCCTTTGAATTTTTTTTTTTTTTTTTTTTTTTTTCTATTATTAATTTTGTATCTCTGTCTACAACAACATTTTTGTACATATTATAACATCGATATAGGAATTTAATTAATTTAAAAGAACAATTTCTTTAAATTATAATTAAAAAAAAAAATAGATCTATGAATCTATCGTGAATAACAGTTTCTTAATTAAATAAATTTGCGCTTATTGATAGTTCGGTAAGTCAGCTGGTCGAATTCTTTTTAGACGTCGTCTACTAGTTAACTCTAGTATGGGTAAGTTACACATTTCGTTGTTAGAATGAGCCAGGATTCTGATGTGGTAGCTTCTACTAACTGCTACTATTTCTTCTTTGACAGTCTTTATTTTCAGGTCTCTGTGTATATCAGCGTTGGAAATATACCATTCCGCTGTTGTGATCTGTCGTAGTATTTTTGACTGCTGCCTTTGTATAATATTGATGTTAGATGTTTTGGATGTGCCCCAAACTTGAAGGCCGTAAGTCCAAATTGGTTTTATGATGTATTTGTATAGTAGAAGTTTATTGCTCATAGAGAGCTTCGATTTTTTGTTCAGAAGCCAGCTCAGTTGACGACATTTCTCTTTCATTTGATTTCGCTTTTTTTCTATGTGCAACTTCCAAGTCAGTTTATTGTCTAAGTGAATTCCCAAATATTTGGCCGACTTCTCAATAGGTATGTCTATATAATTTTAAATGTTATAAATAATTTAAAGGAGAAATCGTCCAATTGCCACGTATTCCATTAAAAGCGTCAGAAACTCCAATACCATTTAAAAGGCTCCAATTTCCGATTTGTTTAGCTTTCGCCATGACCATAAATAAAGCTCAAGGCCAAACAATGTCTATTTGCAGTTTGGACTAGGGAAACACGTGTTTCTCTCACGGACAGCTATGTGTCACCTGCTCACGTGTAGGAAAACCATCAAATATTTTCGTTTTGGCGAAAAACTGGTTAACCAATGTTAATCATTTGAAATTGTAAAAATAATAGTTCGACGTCAATGTTATCTTCCTCATTTATAACAACTTTGAATTTTTATATATTTTTATTTTATAAAGAATATTTTCTAAGTAAGTCTCTGATTACAAACTATAATTAAAGATAAGATGAATAAAATGTAAATTCAAGAAATATATTGTATATTGGTTTGTACTTTATTTCAACATTTTGATACTTTACCTATCACTTTCAAATTTTCGTGGGACTTTTTATTTTCAATTCCACATGATTTTAAATTTTTTGTAGAAAATATTAATTTGATTGTATCAAAATAATGAGTAAAGAATAAATTCAATCTATTATGGCTGGGTCGGCTAGTACATGCATACTATACACATATATTCACATATATATTCATATACATATATATATATATATATATATATACATATGAATATATGTGTATATATATATTTTTGTATGCAAATAGTTATTATTCATGAATGTATTCACTCCAAATTGGGTAAAAATACTTCTTACGTCTTTCAATGTCAAAACTAAGGTGCTACGCCCATTTTTAAAGCAAAGGCCCCATATGAACTTTCCAGCTATTTTGTAATTTTTGTCTGAAAATTGTAATTATTTATGAATGTATTCACTTCAAATTGAATGTATTCATATCTAATATCATCCTATCTTTACTCTGATGATATTATTATACCAAACAGCCCACAGACAATTTTTTTTTAAGAAAATGTTTATTTTTCTTTCCTTTTAGCTAAAATTTTATGCCACTATTGTGTCTTAACCTTGATTGTATACGACTATTGACTCCAAGCCACTGATGATAAATAAACTAAACCAAGATGTGGCGGGTATTTGAGCTTCGGTTCTACCGAAGTTAACGTTTTTCCTTGTTATAATATAACTTATAATGATTACGGTCCCTGCTTTTTGATCCTAGGCAGTTTGTATGACAGAATTTGCATTCTCATTCGCAACGTGAAGTTTTGGTCAATTCTACAACAAACAGAATTGAAGTTCTTTCTAGTGTACCCAGGGTAGACACCTTAGACCATTACTTTTCATACTATTTATCTACGATTTACCGGATATTTTAGTGAACAGCCATATTTTGTTGTATGCTGACGACGTTAAACTTTGCTGAAGCTACAATGATTAAACTTGCTTTGAATTATTACAAAATGATTTGAATGGGCTTTACCGTTGGTGTCAAAACAATAGTCTATGGATAAATTGTGCCAAAGTGCAAAATAATGAACTTTTCTTGTAGACACCCTAATTTATCTAAATGTTTTATCGACAATTTTACTTTTTGCATTACGTAATCTGAGCTGCAATCCAGAAGCTAATCAACCACAATATATTCATCGATTGACTTTAATAGATCTACCCACATTGGAAAACGCAGAAATATATAAGAAGTTTTGTTCATTCAGAAGCTCCTCTCTGGTGATATGTGTCTGATACAATAAATTTTATCATTTAAACTTAGATTCTTCAGGCTCATAACGCTTTCAAAAGAAATAATTAATAATACGACAACTTTATATTTTCTTTATATATTAATGTTAGTTGCAAAATTTAATAGACAAATAAATAAATCAAGTTTTGTCAACTGTCATGAGACAAAGACGTTTTTTTGAAATCGCTCCGTACTTTCGCTAATATTATCAGTAAATTTGATTACAAAAATTATATACTTAAAAGTTAAAGTGCATAATTAAAAACATTGCCTTTCACTGCAAAACTAAAACTAAAAAAAAAAAATATAATTAAAAACAAAAACAATTAATAAAAAATGATGAGCAAAGCTCATCAACAAAACAAAAAAAAAATCAGTAGCTTCGAGAAATGCATATTTCTCATTTGAATCGCCATGCAACAACAAAAACCATTTAACTCATTAATAAGATACAAATATTTTCCCAAGATGTGGAAGATAGCAGAGGTCATAGCTATTCCAAAACGTGGTAAAGATAACACAAGTGCAGCGTCCTACCGTCCGATATGCCATCTTCCAATACTTTCAAAAGTTTTTGAAAAATTATTCCTTAACAGACTTCAACCCATCCTTATTAATAGCTATATTATACCTGACCATCAGTTTGGGTTTCGGAAACATCACTCAACCATTGAACAAATTCATAGAGTAGTTAACAAAATTTTTACACATCTAGAAGATAAAAAGTATTGTATTGGAATATTTTTTGGTGTTGAAAAAGCATTTGACAAGGTATGGCACATTGGTGTATCGTTTAAATTAAAAAGCTACTTCCACCAGATGTTTACCACATACAAAAAAAGTTATATATCTGATCGACATTTCTATGTAAAAGTTAAAGACGCTCACTCTACAATAAGGCCAATTAAAGCAGGTATATCTCAAGGTAGCGTTCTTGGATCATTTTATACGTCCTTCTTACACAAGACCTACCTATGCCAATAACCAACCTTCTTTAATAGCAACTTTCGCAGATGACACAATTCTTCTTTATTCACATAAAGATTATAGTACAGCCTCTTATAACACAGCCCTGCATCAGTTTTGCGTATAAGATGGGACCTAGTGTTTCCGAAGTGAATTTCGTGGTGAACACGATTTTTGAATAGGGGTCATTTCTAAGAGCTGAGAATAACGGAGATCGTAGCACGTCAGGGTTCTACTCTACAAATTTTTAAAAATGGCTTAAATCGCAATTTTTAGGGTTTTCAACCACCTTTTTCTCAAAAAACCTGACGTGATGGAAAACCTGACGTGATGGAACACCTGACGTGACGATTTTCCGCCCAGATTCGTGTTCAGCACAAAAATATCCTTCGGAAACATTAGGTCCTTTTTATTCGCATCCGAAAAATGGAAATTTGCAGGGCTGTGTAATCTTCAAAACATACTTGATAACACCAAAAATAGTTTGACAAATGGGACATTAAAAATAACGAAAAAAAAAAAAAAACTACACAAGTTATCTATACAACCAAAAGAGTTTTCGTGCCCATTCCTTTAAAAATAAATAATGTAGACATACCTATTGAGATAAATACTTGGGAATTCACCTAGACAATAAACTGACTTGGAAGTTACGCATAGAAAAAAAAACGAAATCAAATAAAAGAGAAATATCGTCAACTGAATTGGCTTATGAACAAAAAATCGAAGCTCTTTATGAGCAATAAACTTCTATTTAATTTCTGCGTATTCCAAATTTTATTTGTATGTCAAAACCAAGTTGGCACGCACATTTTTGGTACCTCGCATTTTTAGTTTTGTATAAAAACGTATATCACAAAGCCTGTATATCAGAAGAAATATTTTCTGTAGGAAGTTTACAAAGACAATTTATTTAGAATGCCTTTGCATAAATTTCTGCAGCCCCATACTTGCTGACTTATCTGCTGATAAACTGTAGAAACAGTGTGGCTGTGAAGGACATTTTTATAAATAATGACAACTCTGTATTCCGACAATTTGAACAGGCAAAGACCAGGAGAGTGGAAGTGAGATAGCAACATTATCGATGCTATTTTTAGATATAAATGACTGTAGTTTTGTTGTTGGTTTTGAGAAAATTTTGTTGTTACACACGATGAAAAAAAACGAAAGTTGTGTTTTGCCGTCAGTAGCCGAACATAAACGACCTATCGATACGACGTTCGCATTCATACTGAAAACAACGAAACAACCAAACGCTGGCAGAGAAACGAGCATTGGCGATACCTTCTTTTATTGTACCATGAACACAATTATCTGTATGAGATTCGAACCTTGGTTATTTAATTTAATAATAAAAAATAAATAAATAAATAAATATCGGCACCTACAGGATTTGAACCTGGGCTATCCGGACACAAGTTTTTATTCTTAGAAAATATGCTATCAAGAGTTCGAAAAAGTAATAGCATAATAACTTTTTAAAACAAATGTATGATTGCATAAGTTTCTACAGGTTCATTTGAAAAAATGGGTGCTCACATTAACTTGGGAGAAATTTCTTCTGATATATAGTTTATTTGTTAATGTGAATACCTTAACTTATTATATCTGAACAAATTCCGTTAAAATTTGGTAAAATCACTTCTAATGTGAGCTGTATCGATAAGGTAAGGATTGGACTAACACAACATATAGCCCCCATACAAACTTGACCAAATCCATCGTAAAATTTAATCTAAGGCTATGGCGAACATATAAAATATTAATAATGTCATGCAACGGGTATTTGAGCTTCGGTTTCATCGAAGTTAACGTTTTTTCTTATATTTTTATACCATGTACCCAAAGGGTAAAAAGGGTAACAGACACTATAAAGTATATATATTCTTGATCAGCATTGAAAGAAGAATCGAACTAGCTATGTCTGTCTGTCCTTCTGTCCGTCCGACCGTCTGTCCGTCCGTCATGCTGTCTGCCTTATGAAAACGATTATATCGGAGACTATACGAGGTAGAGCTTTCAAAATTAAAACTAAGACTCTCCTAGGCCGTCAAGTGTGCACTTACAAACGGTTTTTCTCTAGACCCATTTTAAGGAGTAGCCCCCCATACAAATATGCCCCCGAAATTTTGGGTTTTTCATAAAAACGTCATTGTTTCTTATTCTAGGTAGTCTAAACTTAGAATAAATTATGCCAATGATATTCCCAATAAAATATCCCAATATGGGTAGAACCAAAAAAAAAATTTTGGGTATAGTCCCCATACAAATTTTCCCCATTTTTCAAGATTTTGTTTGAAAATCCAATACAATAAGGTATATTATAAAGATAGGAGTTAACTTAAGGCACATAAAGTTCGGGCACAGGGTATCTCGCAATCGAGCATCTTCAGCGTTCTTTCTTGCTTTAATTCTCTTGATTCCATTGAGTTGAGAAAAAAACTTTTCATACACTATATAAATCGACAGGGTGTGACATGCTGGTCTGCTTCACAAACTTAAGACGATCCTACCAGCTCCATACTATACCTTTATTAGGTCCTACCTTGAGCGTAGGAGTTTCTTCGTTAGATGTGGGGAAGAAAATTCCCAAATAAAAGATATTCGAGCCGAGTTCCACAGGGAGTTAGAACCAGTCCTTTACACACTCTATACAGCCGACTTGCCGATTACTGAGGAAGACAAATTGCTGGTCGCTACGTATGCTGACGACACGGTTTTCTTGGCTTCCGACGTTTCCCCACAGGTTGCTTCTGGAATCCTTCAAAGGCAACTCGACATCATCTCTACTTGGCTCAAGAGGTGGAACATTGTAGTGAACCCTGAAAAGTCCACTCAAACGACTTTTTCTTTAAGAAGGGGTAACTGGCCCCAAGTTCATCTCGACGGAGCCACAACCCCATGCAGCGCTACAGCCAAGTATCTGGGCTTGGGTCTTGACAGAAGGTTAACTTGGCGTCCTCACCTTCTCACCAAAAAGACACAGCTCAATGAATGGTTAAAAAAACATTTATGGCTTATCGGACGAAGGTCACCTCTCAAGCTGAGGAGCAAACTTATAGTCTATATCCCAATTTGGGGTACTGCCAGCAGAAGTAACTGTTCTATTATTCAAATATTTCAAAACAAGGCGCCGAGGATTATGTCAAATGCTCAAGAGATCCACACCAACAAAGAGATACACGAGGAACTCGGGGTACCTTGGGTATACCAAGAAATAACAAGATTAAGCACCTCTTATATAAATCGGCTCGACATGCATACCAACACCCTCGCCATCAACCTACTCGACAACAGCTCCAGTATAAGAAGGCTCAAAAGGCTTCACCCGCTCGATCTCCCTCATGCGAGACAATAACTCATGTTTTTTTATTTTCTTTCCCATCCCCATCCCTTTATTCCTTATCCATAATGGCTTCACCAACGCATTGTCAACTGTTCTTTACTCAAACAACTTGCTGATTGTCTTTTAAAGATAGATTTAAAAAAAAATTATATTCTAAAAAATAATATTATTAAAGTATTTTTATTTGATACCCAATTAGAAAAATTAGAATGTGTTTATAAAATAAGACCTCTTTTCAACATACCTTTGCTCTTTGACTGACTTAACTCTAAAAGAAACTGCGTGGAATGGTATTTTGGAGGTGTGTTAGGAAATTGCCTTAGAAAAGAAGGCCAGAAAGATAATGCCTTTTAACGAGCCACTTCGTGTTTCAAACGACAAGTCTCGAACGATCGTAATTTATAAGAAATGAATGTACTTACATTCTATATCTTATAAATTGTTTTACTTATCACATTCTTATTATTACAAAATAATAATGTGTTCAGCTTAAAGATTTAAATGTTTTGCAGTGTTAAAAGGTTTGGCGGAGACCGTTTTAATGATGAGGAAACACTAAACCTCAGAGTTTTTCGAGTTCAATTCCAGGCCGAGAGAATGTTCTTTATTTCAAATTGAATTTCAGAAATGAAAGCCAGATACCGTAAAGAATGATTTTTTTTATCGTAAATAAAAAAATAACCCACTTGCAATGGACCTAAGAAAAAAGGAGAACACCAAAGAGTTTATTTTTGTACAAACTCTGCATTTCTGCATTTTTAAATTTCTGATTTTTATACCCTGTACCCAAAGGGTAAAAGGGTATATTAAGTTTGTGGGAATGTATGTAACACACAGAAGGAGGCTAGATAGACCCTATAAAGTATATAATATTCTATGATCAGAATTGAAAGGGGAGTCGAACTAGCTATGTCTGTCTGTCCGTCCGTCATGCTGTCTGCCTTATGAAAACGATTATCTCGGAGACTATACGAGGTAGAGCTTTCAAAATTGAAACTTAGACTCTCCGTCAAGTGTCAAGTGTGCACTTGCAAGCGGTTTTTCTATAACTCCATTTTAAGGGGTACCCCCTTACAAATTTACCCCAAAATTTTGGGATTTTGCATGCCCCCATAAAATTTACCCCATTTTTCAAGTTTTTGTTTGAAAATCCAATACAATAAGGTATGGTAAGGTAAAATAGAACCGATTTTAAGGTACATAAAGTTTGGGTACAGGGTATCTTGCAGTCGAACAAACTCGATTTTAGCGTTCTTTCTTGTTTAAGTTTTTTTTCAATAGTAATCATTAATTTTTGAGTAATTTAGAAAAACTTGCTCATAATCATTAATTTTTTATCAAAAAATATGAAACTCAAAAATAATAATTACACAGCCCTGCATCAGTTTTGCGAATAAGATGGGACCTAGTGTTTCCGAAGCAAATTTTCGTGCTGAACACGAATCTTGGCTCAAAAATCACGTCAGGTTTTCGAGAAAAAGGGGTTGAAACCCCTTAAAATAGCGTTTTTAGCCATTTTTAAAAAATTGTAGAGTAGAACCCTGATGTGCTACGATCTCCGTTATTGTCTGAACTGTGCTCTTTGAAATGAGCCCTATCCCAAATTATTCGCATGCACCCTTAGAGTAGGGGGTCCACTTATGTTTAGGGGGGTTGGAAAAAATTAACATAGTAACTAATCTACACCCAAAAGTTAAGAAATACTAGAAGAAGCAGCGTTCCTAGGGATATACAATTTCGCTGATTACAAATCTGCAGTCAGATTTCAAAAATTCAAAATGGCGGATCAATGGCGTCATCAAAAAACCCCGAGTATTAAGTTTCAAGTAAATCTGGTAAATTTTAAACATTTTCGTCCGCCATATTGGATCCGCCATTTTGAATTTTTGAAATCTGACTGCAGATTTGTAATCAGCGTGTTCAACACGAAAATTCCCTTCGGAAACTACTGGATCTAGGCCCTAAAAACTTCATTTAATTTTTCATTTAATTAACATATTTAGTTATAATTCAGTAAATTACAAAGTTTTATTTTTTAACATGATTTAAGAGAAAATTCTTAAACCTTGCGTCAGTATATATTATGTTATGGCATTTCCGATCCTGTCTGTGTTTATCTTCGAGGCAAACGCAATTTTTGGTTTTTTTTTTTTCTTGTAATTTTTCAACCTTAGCAATGTTTGGTTACGTTAGTTTTCTTTGAAAGCTACATCTAAAGTATACAGTTTTTAAAATTAAGAGTAAAACGAATGTTTAGTGGGACAAATCCGATATTATTTGACGAAGCTATTATACTTTATCTTAAAACAATTTTTCATAAAATTACAATTCTTCATATAAATTAAAAAAAAAATAAAAATGTGTTTTTTTTTTTTTTTTAATTATTTATTTATGTTGAGCATTTCACTGAAGAAACTTTAAACATATTTATGAAATCTAAAAACTTGACAAGACGTTAAAGTAGTATTACCTTAAAGTATAATAAGTTATGTTACTATTGGAGTCTATTGCCGCGTAGGTAGATCATCTGGGTGGAGTCTCTTAAGGCGCATTCTGCATGTATTGACAGCGAGAGCCGAAGCCAATGGGTTAATGTGATGACGTAGACGATCGTTGTATCTGGAGTTGTGTCGATTTATTTCATCAAAGACTGATGGCACATCTAAGTCGTTGCTAATGACCGTGTTATGGGACAAACCACGGGGCTTTACAGATAGATCGTAAAGTCTTATTTTGCATTCTTTGTACACGCTCAATATGGGTTTTCGAGGCAGTGCCCCACAGTTGTATCCCATATCTCCACGATGGCATAATAACCAAAAAATGCGTTTAAATTTTTTTTAAAAAGTTTAATTTTATAAAAATTTTGTTTTTAGAAAAAGTATAATTTAATTATTGTCAGATTTACCTCATTAAACATCCGTTTTACTCGTAATTGTACGTCATTTAAGAAATTGTACTATATATGTAGCTTTTATACAAAATAGTTAAACCAAACATCATTAAACTTGAAAAATATGAAAAAAAGTAATTATGTTTGCCTCGAGAATACACATAAAAAGGATCAGAAATGTCAACATTATATATACAAGCCCTAGATCAAGATTTTGGGGCTCCCCACAAATTCTAAGTAACAATTTTTACTCGATTTTTTTTTTTCGAGTGTTCTCGATATTTATATTTTTGTCGCACAGTGTAACTAAAACAATTTTTTTTAAGGGATTATTTTACTAAAATTCTATTAAATCTCTGGCAAAAACATAAGAAATTAAAAACCAACTCAAAGATTTGTGTGACACCTTTAAATCTCTTTTGGTTGGAATTAGATTGGTAGAGATTTTTTGACGCCCTTGATAGAGTCTGTTTTAATGTGCTAAATACTTTCGACAACCTGTTAATATCATTTTTAAAATATAATATTTTTTTAAATATTTTCACTATCTTTTCGAGATATTAATTTTCTATTTTCAAATGTTTTTTTTTTTTTTATTTATTTATTCATTAATTATATTTTATATACTCGTATTCATTTATATTGTATATGTATGTTTGCGTTTATATAAAAAAAAACATTTTATATAGTATATAGTAAGTATATGTTGCACAAACACGGATATAAAAAAAGGACGAAATAAAACTTTTGCTATCGACAAATTCCTATAACAGAAAAGAAGTAAGTAAAAATACAATAGCAACAACAACAACCGGAGTAATGCATAGTTGAACTTGACACATAAAACCCCGAATACGAAGAAGCACAGACAAAAAAAGCAATAAAATAATTCATTCCTGAAAAAAAGGAGCAGAATACAAATAAATGAAATAAAATACTATGTATATGGGTGCGTCTATGTATGTATGTCGACTTGTTGCCTTTACAGAAAAAAAGTTGTGATAAAAATGCTGTTGTAAGAACTTAGCACATACAGATACATCGAGACATACACAAACATACAATATATATTTATATATACTAACCAAGTTTACCGAACTATGAGTGCAACACATTTGCAGATACATATAGACACTGAAATAAACGCTTCTGCTGAATTAAAGCAGAGCTCCATTAAAGTGTATAGATTACATTGACCTATAAAAAAGTTTTTATCAATTCTTTTATTTTTCTTCAGACTTGTTAGCATTGCTTATACATATCAATGTCAAGGTCATGTTATAATATCTTAACATAAAGTTATAAACATATAGTTAACATATAGTTATAAATACTTTTATAGACACATTAAGCAAGTAACAAATTACGAATTCTGTTAAAGTGGAAAACCTGTTCATTTATTGTTGTTTCACTTGGGAACTTTATGATAATAAATTCTTACAGCGATTCAATGTAAACATCTTATCACATAATACATTAATATATGCTATATTAAGAACAATTTTTTTAGGGGAGACCAAAGATATACTTAATACAGCAGCTTCATTTATTTGAATTTACTTGCGTATATAAGCTAGACACATGAAACACACATGAACAGACCATGGGTCTCGGGACCATAAACAAATGACAGATGTTATGCCTCATTCCTTGCAATAAGAAACCATTTAAATACTGGAACATATGGTGCGAAACGGTATTATTGTTTTATCAAAAATTTTTAACCTACAGAAGGGGATTATCATAGACCCTATGAAGTATATATATTCTTGATCAGCACGACGTGACGAGTCGATCTAGCCATGCCAATCTGTGTGCGTCTTTTTCTTCTCTCTAAAGATTTAAATTTTAAAATACTTGTGCGTACCTTCCCCCCTTTTTTTTTTTAAATAAAGGAACGCCCGTTTGAGTTCAAAAACTGTCAAAAATAGTTATGATGCTTAAATCATTTTCGCTGTCGACCTGTGTAATGGACGAAGTGATTAATCTTTTTAGAAAAAAAATTATAAATACAAACCGAAGCTCTAATACCTGTAATACGAATCTTTATTTCTTTATTTATAATCCTTTTTTTTTTTTTCGAGGACGTTGCGTAACAAGCTACCAGCAAGTGGCCCAACGGCACTAGTACCTTTGAGTCCTGTTTCATAGCTACAGACTAAAAGTCAACAGCTTCTTTGATTTAAATTAACATAAATATGAGAATGAGGAGGCAAATAATAATTTTTCCAATTATAAAGAAACATTTTACACGGAAATATCACAATACTACCACACCAAAACCAGGAAAATAAAGTACATATTATATTCATCACAGATTATTCTAAAATGATTAAACTTTGCGTAGTTCGATAAACAAATATTTAGTCTAAAAGACACAAAGTAAAGGCACATTAAATAAAAGTTTACCCAGAACAAAGGGACAATCGGATTCACCATAAATAATTTTATGCAAAAACATAGCATTTAGCATTGAAGGACGACTTTTGATATCGTATTAGGTACGTCAATTAATGTTAAGCAACTCAAATACGAAGAAAGCTGACTGGAAGGACCCCATCTTAGATTCCTTAAAGTGAAAATTATTGAATTGTTTTTGAACGGACTTAATTTTATTAGAATGTACCACGTATTCGGGAACTGGGCGAACAAGTGAAGTATATAAAAGTTTAGTGATGTAATTCTTTAGACAATCTTTTCACAAAACCTAGAACAGACGATGCATTATTGACCACTAAATCTATGTAAAAGTTAGTTTTGTATCCATTGTGATTCCAGAAAACAGAAAAACTAAAAAATTGTTGCGGACTATCATCAAAAAAGTACTCAGTTACAATTGGTTTACGTCTAAAGAATGACATAAATTTTAATTTTTTTATTTAAATATAGTTTTTTGATATTGCTCCATAACACCAAACGATTCAAATCATCCTGCAGTGATTTAGATCCCGACCGCAAATTAAAATGACTAAACGTCGTCCGCGTACATTACAGTTTTTGAATTCAAAATAACTGATGGTGATCATTAATAAATAGTAAAAACAGAGATGGGCCCAAGTGCCTACCTTGAGGAATACCAGATGTAACATCAAATGGTTTTGATTTAAAGACTTAAAAAAGAGAAACTTTTTACGCGCGAGATAGTACGATTTAAGAACGATTTAATCCATTAGACGCGCCGGAAATACGATTTTTGTGGAATCAGACATCAGTTTGCAAGCCATCAGAAAACTCGAAAATGGATCTACATGTAAACTCAAGCAAATTAGTGTTCGCGGACCGGCCTTCAACAAAACTGTGCTGAAATGAAGATATATAAATGGAAACAAAATGCACGAATTAATAAATTTTTCAAAAAATTAGAATTCGCCGACAATTTGCAATATCCCTATACTTCAATATGTCAGACTTTGGTCCATTTTTATGCAAGGGGATGATAAATGAATGTTTTCAATAATTTGGAAAACACCAACTGGACAAAGACAAACTAAAAATATATCTTAGAGGCATGCATAACGAGTCAGGACACAATTTTAACTCAGAAGTATGGATATCGTCCGGACCGGGAGAAAATCATAGCTTTAAACGACTCATTTAGTGGGCATAGTAGCAATATCGATAACCGGTACTGGAAAAAAGTAAACTTGAAACTTAAAACCTAAGTTTTTTCCGTCCTTGGCACTATGCATGCTAGATTCAGAATCCCGCGCCCACTCTGAGGTATAGCCCCCAACAAATTTTCGAGATTTTTCATATAAAAAGTTATAATTTACTAATGTATTCATTTCAAATTAGGTAAAAACTATTTTTATAACATTCAATATTAAAGCCAAAGTGTCACGCCCATTTTTAGATAAATCACTTATAGAACTTACCAATTCTTTTCGAGTTTTTACATTTATTTTTTTAATATATTCACTCCAAATTGGTTAAAATAACTTTTAATGTCATCCAACGTCAAAACTCAGGTGCCATGCTCTTTTATTACCCCACGTAGACTGTAAACAATTTTATTTTTATACCCACCACACATAGATCGAGATGCGGATATATCTATAAAAACTATCCAGGAGAATGCAGCAACGAAGGCAATATACTCGTCAACATGAGCCAGTCTAGTGGTGGAACGGACATCTAGTATTACAGAAATGCGCAGAGAGTGCATAAGTGCTCGTCGGCAGAACCCTAGGTCCCGTGGTTCTGACACATAAGAGCACCTACCGCAACCAAAAGGAATAAACTCAAAATTGCCATTAGAACAAATAACAAGGAAAAACGTTAACTTCGGTGGAACCGAAACTTAAATACCCGTCACACATATTTTGAAATAATTTATGTGTTATCATCAGTAGCTTAGATAAAACTTCGAGATGGGATGGAAGTGGGTCAATCGTCTTATACACCTCAAGTTTAGACACAGTATTGGTTTTAAATTTGAAGCTAAGCATACAGATATTAAAAAAAAAAATCTAAAATAATCGATAAGTTTGTGTGGGGTATATGCCTAACAACGGGCGTTGCACATAAGTTTTGATATTGGATGGCGTAAGAAGTTTTTTTACCCAATTTGGAGTGAATACATTCATAAATAAACCAATTCTCATACAAAAATTGGAAAATGGGCGGTAAGTTTGTGTGGGGGATATATCTAAATAAGGGCGTGGCACCTTAGTTTTGACATTAGATGGCATTAGAAGTGTTTTTACAAGATTTGGAGTGAATACATTAAAAAATAATACCTATTTTCATACAAAAGTTAACACTTGAACTGCTTAGGACTGAGAAAAGCTTAAGTTTCGTGTTTTAGGTCAATATCTTAAAAACTAAGCGAATGAATTGCATAAATACAGACAGACAGGCTGACAGACAGACAGGCATGGCTAGATTGTCTCGTCGAGCTGATCAGGAATATATATACTTTACGGGGTGTTTCCTAAGGCTGTGTTTAAAGCAAAACTGATCCATGGGGTAGGGCCTACAAGTTAGAATCCCAAAAGTTAAAGCGCCTACAGCAATCGCACCATCAGACCGTATCCAAATGAGACATATCGTCAGCACACTGTTCCCAGTGCAGCCCTTAATGGAAAGCAGTCAGGATCGCAAAAATGGTATCGCACTATGACCCTGTCACAGAATAAGAGGTATTAGCAGGGGCAGGTAGAATTAAAAATGCTAACGCTCTGTATAACTTCTGTTTCGTAAAGGGCACCGTTCCAAACATGTTGAAAAAGCAAATGCTTGTGCTCATCCCGAGTCCTCAGAATACCCTTTCTCATAACGGCCAATTTATCTTCTGGATGTGCCGGAAAAAATCCTCTACGCATAATATGCCCTAGGTTTGAGTCTGCGTTGCAACATAAGAGGCATTTGTCGGAAAGGTGAGACAAAAAAGTATTGTTTGATGGTCACAAAATGATGAAGATAACGCTTAGCTACTACTTAGCAAACGAATGTTGCTGTACAATACCGACATTGGTGAAGAGCAGTACGATGTAACACGCGGAGCTCCTCAGGGTTCAGATCTTGGGCTCCAGCCTTGAATCATTATGTACTACAGAGTCCTTAGGCTGAGACTGCCGGAAGGAACACATTGCAAAGAAAAGCCGCTGCATCTTGGTGAACTCTGTTGAGAATCATGCCGCAGTGGCCCAAATCAAGACCGCAGATTGCTTCTTCAAGGTGTGACAAAATACGTTATGCTGTATGGAGCTCCAATTTTCAAAGTTACAGACGAGGGGTCGAATCGACTGGGCGCAGTCAGAGTGGTCCTAATATTGGTCCCTCTTTTGAAAGGAAGCACAGCGAGCTAAACTTCTACCTGACTCAACTCTTGATCGGACATGCATATGAAGAGCAAATCCGGTTTCACTGTCCTCGTTTTGAGGAAGAAAGGCAAACGCTGAACAAAACTTTTGAAGAAGGGCCTTCAGTTGGAAATCTGGTGGCCAATATGCCGAAGGACGAAAATCCGTTTCAAGCAGTCTGTGACTTTTCAGCCACGGTATTGAGTACACTGTGCAACCTGAAGAGAGCGCTGAAATGAGACCGACTAGATAGTTGAAATGAATGACGCCAGGCGTGGCACATTAATTTCAACATAGAAAGTACACAAGACCTAGAAAAGCTTTAGTTTAAAATTTCAGCTTAATATCTTTAAAACTGAGCGAATAAATCGAGCAGCAACAAACAGACAGACGGACAGACAGATGGACATGGCTAAATCGATTTGTCTCATCGGGGTGATCAAGAATATATGCTTTATAGGGTCAACGATGCCTCCTTTAATGCGTTACAAACTTTCCGACAAACTGAGTATACCTGTTTTTACACTATGTGTAACAGGTATAAAAATTAAGAACCAATTTGTTGAGTGTGTCAAAGTGAGTGTGAACGTTTTGTCTTTACTTTTCAACTTTGCTATTCAAAGAAACACAAACACGTTTATATGAGAATCTCATTTTTTTTATCTCTTACCGATACCGATTCTACGGATGTCTTCTAGGACCTGGTTCTCCCAACGCAGCGGAGGACGTCCTCTCCGCCGCGCCCCTCCGATTTGATTCACGTTTTGCTTGTTAACTTTTCTTGCCGGAGCTTCTGTGTCCATCCATCTGCGTCGTGCAGATTGTCTGTGGGTGGATACCAAGTACTTCGTCTTGTTCTTGTTCATCGTCAGTCCCATTGGACGAGACCTTTTTCGAAGTCTGAGAAAGCCCCGGTGACTGCACTATCATTTTTGCCGATTATGTTAATGTCGTCGGCAAATGCGAGCAGCATTGATTCTTTGTAAAAAATAGTGCCCATTCGGTCGACATTTGAGCATTGTTTCAGAATGTATTCCATCAGGACGTTGAAAGAGTCGCACGACAACACACCGCGCTGTCTGAAGCCTCTCTTGGTATCAAAGGGGTCAGAGAGATCCTTACCAACCCTAACAACGCTTTGGGTGTTTTCTAGCGACGACAAATAGGTGGTGTTTTTGGTTTTTTCCAGGATCTAGAGTAAATGTGAAGTCAATAGTTGACTTCATTGTTCTAAAACCGCACTGTTACTATCCAACTATACGTCCTTCGTACGGTAACAAAATCTTTGCGATCCGTTGTGTTCCCGGCGCAACCCAAAGATTTGCCAACCGCCTTGGCCTTAGCTAGGGAGGCGGAAGCAAGCATTGAGCTAACAAGTAACACTACCGAAGTGTCACTCGCCGATTTTGTTCATACTTGGTATACTCATTCTATATATTATTTTATATTAGCTTAAAAATGTTTTAAGGGGTAAAAAACCACCCCTGTAAAGTTTTCAATACGTACTTACGTACATACTTTTTGGTCAAAATTTCGAAAGAGCAGGTAAGTTAAAAATTTTACATGTTTTAATATTTTGAATGATTTTTAGAATCAAATCAGTTAAGAGTTTTTTTTTTATTATTAACTTAGGCTTAAAAATTTCTGGATAATGAATCCCAGAAAAATTATCAGTCTGTTACAAAAAAGTTTTGATGAGCCAGAATATGATCTGCAATCTGTTATTATAGATGAAGAAATGGATTTTGCTCTACGTCTGACAAATTTGATAAAAGATTCCATTGACGCTACTCTTTTTGTAAAATCTTATGAGTCTTTAATTTTTAATGATTTAAGCGTAGATCCGGATGTAACACTCGTTGATCAGCAGTTTGATGATAATGCAGAAATATTTGAAACAGAAAACAAAAAGAACAAAGCGGAAGTGAATTTTGACAATAAAAAGAAAGCTGTTGAATATTTGCGTTCGGAAAAGAAAACGCGTAGAAGTTTATCTACCGTCCAGAACAGATTGAAATATGTAAAGAATATTGAATCATTATATAAATGGGAGAAACAGATTCAAGAAGGAGGAACACGAACAGAAAAGCTATTCCAAATTTCTAAATATGTTTTAAACCAATTTCAAAATGCTGTCGAGAAATCGGTCCCAGTACATGATATGCATTTGAAAAGATGGGCTTTAGCAGCAAGAGCAAAGGTTGATTTATCTTCTCAATGTTTCACTGCTTCTGCAAAATGGATACATCACTTTCAAAACAAAATATGGAATCGTTTCTAGGAAAATTAATAAAATTGTTAAATCGTTGTGCATTGACCACTTTTTCGCTACTTCCGAAAACCATTCTCTACATTATTGCAAAGAATATGTATAAACATGCATAAATGTTTTAGAATATTGCTATCTTATAGAGGATGGTCTGTTTTTTATCCTCGCTACATCCACGCGGTTATTCCTGGGTTCGGCAAAAAGCGAGCTTATTCTCTAAATTTATTATAAAATATTAATAAATCACTAATATTTAAAAGAAAACTCTATTAATTAACTTTACGTATTGATAACTTTACAGGGGTGGTTTTTACCCCTTAAAACATATCTTAGCTAATATAAAAAAATACGTGTCTAATGTTTTTCGATATAGAATGAGTATACCAAGTATGAACAAAATCGGCGAGTGACACTTCGGTAGTGTTACTTGTAAGTAATTTTTTTGGCTTCTTACGATAAGGCTTTAGAACAAAGAGCTCAGGCAAATGAAAACACTAGATACCACTCATACGCCAAACAAAATAAAGGTAATAGTGACGAGCAACGACAAGAAAAGAATACTCGTTTTATAAAAATAAACTAAAACTATAGTGGAATTCAAAAAAAAAAAAAACGTTATCTTCGGTGAGTTTATGTGTGATTTTCAGTGGCTTAACTAGAACTTCGAGATGGGATGGGTGGAGTAACAAGAGGTAAGTTTGTATAGGGCTGTACGTTATAATGGCCCGATCAGTACCATAACGTTGGTGTGTACAAAGGATCGTATTAGATGTGATTTTACCCAATTTGAAGTGAATACATACATAGATAATACCTTTTTTGATACAAAAATTCGAAAATGAGCGGTAAGTTTTATGGGGGCTATACCTAAAAATGGGCGTGGCACCTGGGTTTCGACTTAAGATGACATAAGAAGAGTTTTTACCCAATTTGGAGTGAATACAAGCATAAATAATACCTATTTGCATACAAAAATTCGAAAATAGGCGGTAAATGTGCTGAAAGGCTATACCTTAAAGTGGGCGTGGCAGTCTGTATCTAACATAGGAACTACCTAGGACTGAGAAAAGCTTAAGTTTCGAGTTTCAGCTCTATTTCTTTGAAACTGAACGAATGAATCACCTCGCAACAGACAGACAGACGGATAGACGGACGGACATGGCTAGATCTATTCGTCTGATCGAGCTGCTCAAGAATATGTATACTTTATGGGGTCTCCGATTCCTCCTTTAATGAGTTACAAACTTTACGACAAACTGATAATACCCTTCACACTATGTGTGGTGGGTATAAAAAGAAAAAAAAAGCCCAGAATCAAACTCCAGAGCATATGGGGGTTGAAAACCCCAAGCTAGTGACACACAGAATCTGAAAAGGTAAAACTCGTTCGACCATGTTATAGGTCCCAGACGTCAGCTTCTAAGCAACGTTGTTCAGAACGATTCTGCTAATGAAAAAGTGTTTTCGACCTCTAACGAGGCTTAACCTTAATCAAAATCTTTCCCCCACCCAATGGGAGTACTGATTTCGTAAACATCGAAACTAAGCAACTTCTGAACGACCGTATCACTAGGCCATCTAGATCCCCATACAAGAGCCCAACATTGGTAATTGATAAAAAAGTCACTGATACCAAAGGAAACAAAAAAAAGTGACTAGTAATCTATTTTCGGAAGCTATATGATCGAACAATCGATTATCGCTATCTATTGCCAAGTATTACCATGATTCTTGCGTATCTGGGAAAAGTCAAATTTTTCACAACTCTAGACTTAAAATCTGGGTACCACCAAATCTACTTAGCGGTACAAGTGACTGGTGGAAATATGAGTTTTTTTTTAATTATCCTTCGGTCTGAAGAATGCGGGAAACATCTTCCAAAGGGCTATTGATGATGTCCTTAGGGGAACAAATAGGTTTTGTCTATGTAGACGATGTGATCATATTTTCAATACATGTCAAACACATTGACACTGTATTGAAATGTTTGCTCGACGCTAACATGTGAGTGTTACAAGAAAAAAACAAAGTGTTTCAACGAAAGCGTTAAGAAAAGATTTCGCATCAATAGCGAGACCTCCTGAAATCAATAGCAATACATCCTGAAAGTCGAAAATAGCTTGGTAAGTAAACACATGTCAAAGAAAGTTAAAGTTGAGTTTAACGAAACACAACGCAACGCTTTCTAACGTCTGCGAAACATTATGGCATCTGAATATGACGTACTCATGTACCTAAATTTTAAATAAACTTTTGACTTAACCACTAATGCATCCATGAATGCCATTGGAGCTGTTTTGTCCCAAGGGGACAGACCAATCACGATGGTATCACAAACTCTTAAACAAAGTGAGTCACATTACGCCACAAACGATAGAGAACTTTTAGCTATATTTTTTGGCTAGGTAAGCTACAAAACTACCTATACGGGAGTAAAGAAATATACATTTTTATTGACCATCAACCACTCACCTTCGCACACAAATACTAACGCAAAAATAAAGAGATGAAAATCATTTATTGACGGCTATCACCCTAAAATGTTTTACAAAGCTGGTAAAGAAAACTTCGTGGCAGATGCCCAATTCAGACAGAATATTAATGCATTAGAAAATGAGGTCAGTCAGACGGTGCTACGATTCTCAGCGAAGTCTCTCTAACCCACACAATTGAAACTACGGAAAATTCTTTTGAATTGTTTAAAAAACCGGAGTATTCTGGGAGAATTCAAATTCTCTTTGAATCGTAACGTTAAACTGCGTCATGAAATTCACTTTACTGATAGAGACACACTATTAAAGTTAAACCACTCATTCGAGCTGAGCGCACTACAATGTGATCTTCCAACTTTGGCCAGCATTCGAAGTTTCCCTTCAATAATGTTCAGACATTGGAAAAATTTATTAACACACATAACTGATAAAATTTAACAATTTGAAATAATCAAGAGAGTGCATAGAGCCGCTTAGGAAAACGTTCAACAATTCCTCCGAGATTATTATTTCCCAAAAATAGCGAAATTAACTAATGAGGTTGTCATAAACTGCAGGGTATGCACTAGAATAAAATATGATAGACACTCCAAAGACAGGAGCTTAGATTAACATCAATACCGTCATATGCAGGAGAAATGCTGCACATTGACATTTTCTCAACAAATAAAAAACTGTTTCTAACTTGCATCGACAAGTTTTCAAAATTTTCAAGAACAAACTGCAAAGTTGTCAAATAAACCAACTTTCTGACAGAGTAAACCAGAGAAAATAATTGAGGAACAAAAGAATAATATGTTTGACACTCCACATTTGTGTGGAGCACTACTAGCCCGAAATAGAATAGTTATCACTGAAGTACAAAATAATAAATCTCACAATTTTCAATAAAAATGATTTGAAACTTATTTTAGCCGAACATCCCAAAGAACTTCCCGTAGTAAGCCGTAAAGAAGTATACAAAATGAAAATTTTCCAGTCCGATAATGTCGTCCCTGTTATATTTGCATAACCCAAGATTAAGTATCACACCAACCACATCATACTAAGACTGCGACACAGTGGTGGAATGCGATGACGACGTCCTAGCGGTCACTGGTTGATGATGGCATAATCATAGTAAATGAAAGTCCAGCAATCATCAGTACCGACGACGGCCCAGAAGTTATGACAAGGGGCACACATTTCTTCACGTTCGAGCAACCGGTTACCATCAATGGCACCATCAATTGGCAAAAGCCCGGAAATAGCAGGATCAGCGCTAATAAATGTAATTAGCCACGATCCAGTACTTAGCAAACCATTACTTCACAGGATAATTTATCACAGCTTGCGCTTTATCCAGGAGTTCGAAGGTGAAGCAACTGCTGCCGCAAAAAACTTGGTTCGCAGCAGGAAAAGACGAGCTTCGAGAGAGATCCAGAAGGTCATCAACAGCTATGCTAGGAAGGGGGTAATAGTTAACAGGTATAACTTAAGTTAACAATTAAAACTAATTCAGCGCACTATATTTATTAACAACCCTCGCTCGCAATTCACTGACAAATCAATTATTAGATCAGTCCCCCAGCTGCAATCGGTAGCAAGAGCAGCGTTATCGCTTATGCTGAGACTTTGACTATGACTATGGCTATGACTTTGTGGCTATATTTCCAGCCTTAGTTTTAATTCAATTATAATTCAGTTCTGTTTTGACACTTCATTTGAAAGCATAATAAAGAAACATTGCTCCGACATTTGCCGTAAATACACTTCTTACTATTTAAAACTGTGTTTCTGTGCCACAAGGACAGTTACAGGGAGTGAAAGTAAAACTCCCCAACATAATCTTCATAAAAAGACCAACCTTGAAAGTTACCTGCATCTGTGAACATTTTTGTTCCAACTTTCATTAAAATCGGTTGAGTAGTTTTGGAGTCTATAAAAAACGAACATCGTCGCAGGAGATTTTTATATAAAATAAGAAGATAAAAGTATATGGCAAGAATCGAAGATTCCAACCACTTACTTTGAGATTTATTCGTTGATGAATCAATTGTATAAATACATAGAAATTAATTATATGTACAGAGTCATTAATAAAATAGCTGATAACTGCATACGAGTATATGAATATCATGAATGTAATTTTAAATTCCAAATTCAAGTATTGTTTACATTTTAAAATATTTTAACTTTAAGAATGTTTCCGTGAGTAGAATATTGAGAAGAAGAGCTAATTGTTTGTTTTTACGCGAAAGCAAAAATCAACAAACATCGGCAACAAGTTTTAAACTCTTAGCGCATTTACACAAACCTTATCATCGTCAGTATCACATAAGGTTGACGAGTTCAAGTTACCCTGAATTAAACAAGTTAACAAGGATAGGCTGAGCAAAACGGATTGAAATACAGAGGAACTGTCTAAACACTACACAAAAAAATTCAAGTGCATCAAGCTGCAAGCTTCCGGCAAAACAAGCGGTTTCCAACTGACTGACTAATCCCCTTAACTAACTTAGCTTTGCTCGTTGTACCATGTTTTTGTTTGTTTTTTTTTTTTTTTTTTTTTTTTTAGCAGACAATTTTTAACGCGTAACTGCAGTTTTTGTTTCACCGCAATTCTTGCGCTTCGGTAGGAGCCAAGTGTTTTTTTTTTTTTTTGTTGTTTGTGCATAAATGACGCCACTTGATTGACCTCTTCTTGCAAAAGACCGCAGTTTTGACATTTTCCATATTTTTTTTCGTCGGATCGTATCGCTTCGTGCTATCACAGCAATGGCCAACTAAATTTCCATATGATGCAATTTTGATGCGAAAAAAATGCCTCCATTCAAGGCCATTTTTTTACTGTCCGAATTGGTTTCAAAATTGAATTTTTTTAGTTCCCTCCAATTTGAATGCAACACTTTAGGCGCAACATAATACTCTGTTGCAGCACACAGTGCAAAGTGTCAAAAAAAAAAAAACAAATGAAGAACGATTACTTTAATGGAACCGAAGCATTAATACCTGTCACATGAAGTTTGTAAAAACTTAACTAAGCTTTCTGTACATATCTAGAGAAGCAGCATTAAACTTAAACTTAAAATTATTAAATTTCTTTTTTTTTTTTTTTTTAAACAACAAGCTACAAAAAGAATCGTAAATCTGCTATAGCCACACCTAAAATCCTTATTTGAGTATACATTCTAACATTTATGAAAGTTAGAACAACTATTAATAGTTAGAAACCCTTGGTAAGAAACAGTTGTACTAATTCTGAGTTCAAAAATTCTTGATGGAATACAATGGAAAATGTGAAAGTTATAGCGTAATAAGTAAATACAGTTTTTTACAAATAATGCGATTTCAGTTAAAATCGATTCTTTTTGAAATTGTGTCCAACAATCGATGTCAGATTCTACTTAATTTTCTTTATGAAATTATATTAATTAAAAATTTTAAAAATTATATAATTTTTCAACTGACAAATTCCACCATTTTCAAAAAAAACATGAAAACAATTTTTATCCGCGTTTTAACGCTTTTGACGCTTTTGATAATCAGAAGTAGCATTACGACTTTTTAAACGATTTACAGGACATCTTTATAATTTTTACAATTATTTGAAAAAAGTACCAAGAAATCGGAAACTACGCCAGAAGTCAGGTCATTTTTGCTTTAAACTAGTGGTACTAATGATAAAAACTTTATTTGTTGCTTTTCTCTTTTATTCGTGCTTCATGTGCCTTTTGTGTCTTTCGGTCGTTGTGCCTTTAACGTAACCACGTACGCCACAAAATCGATTTTCAGACACGAACCATTAGTAAATAAATAAAATCTCATGGGTCACAAAAACAGGACAGCCCGTGCCATATGTAAATCAAATCAAATTTTAAATTAAAATACAGAAATGAAAATGATTTCATGACAATAACTTGAAGATGGAGGTGAATTTATGTTGGGGGCTTGAGGATATAATAATCTGACCTTAGCCAAACTTACACTAATTAGAAGAAGTGTTTCCAAAATTTTTGAGACAAATACAAAATAGGGGCTTTATCAGAAAATAGGCTTGATTTTGGACAAAAAATGGCCTTGATTCAGAGCATGAGTCCATAATTTCGGGTAAATTTAGAACTATTCGAATATCGCTACAAAGAGTCCTACGGACAATGCTAAACATATATTATATCGATTCCTAACATCGAACTGAATATATATACTTTATAGGATAGATGCTACATACTTTCCATTAAACTTATATACCCCTTTACACTTTGTTTGAAGGACATAAACCTATAAAAAAGAAATGACATTCTGCCGTTGACAAACACCAAGGTGTAGATATATAACTATCAGTGCCTTGAGAATGAATAGCATAAACGAGCACAGTATTTGGTGCTTTTGAAAAAAATGGCAATGCACCGAATAAATTGATTGAGTGTTTTGACTATTAATCGCAGCATTGATACGTAGAATTACGTATATGATACACGACTATTTTACAAAGTGAAAAAAAATTTTAAAATACTTGAAGAAATATTGAATAAATTTTAATTCAAAATGAAAAATTAAATTAATGAAATTAAAAGTTGCTGGGACGATTTCACAGTGTCTACTCTTTGTAAGACATATTCATGAATCAGGCTTCTGCTACAAATGGAGGTAATTATTGGAAATTATTATTAATTATTGGAAAAGTTGCGGATGGTGCCAAAATATGCGGCTTAGATGCAGCCGGAAAGGTTAAGCACCATTACTGGATTATTCATGGGCTTAGCCAGGTATCGATTATTTCAAGTGTGATATTTTGTGGACCGCACGATATGCCACTCAGAGAAAAGAGCAGGATGGAGGAGTTTTATAAGATTTAATAAAGTTGCAAAGTGATTCTGGTGACAATAATTTGGAAAACCATTTAGAATTTATACCGCACCACGGGTTCAAAATGCTTAAACAATTAAAGCCCTAATAATTTCCGACATTCAAAGTGCTGATGCATAAGCCGTATTTGTGGATGAAACAACTCCATTAGCTCGGAAAGATTAGCTTTCAATTAGTTTGCGTTTTTATGATAAGACAAAAGAAATAGTAAGAAAAGATCGTTGGATTTGTAGAGCTTACATCAAAAGACGCATTTACTGTTGCTGCAGAAAAAGCGCACTTTTCTTTACCACATGTTAACACCTGAAAATTGCGTTGCCATAGCCACAAGCTGAATCTTATTGTATATGACGTAAACGCATTTCTAGAAATAAGAAATAATATTTGAACCATAAAAGATATGGTAAACTTATTCCTCGAATCAATTACGCGTTGGCAATAAGCTTTAAAAATATCATGACGCAAGGTGGTCAGAAAAGTACATGGCTATCAGATAATTTTCTAAACACTTTTTGGAAATTGCTAAAGCCATGGAAAAGTTTTCTACAGCACGAGTCCCTAACTCAAAAAACTCTGCATTCCAGTTGTATTTTGCGGTAACAAGATCAGTTTTTATTGTTGCTCCAATGACAATAGCAAAATATACGTCACTATTAAAGCCAAAAGCAAAAATTTTGCAAACACCGCAAACACTCCTGTAACACCCGCCCCCCAGATTTGATCATTGCTACGCCCATGAATGGGTTGCAGAAAACAATGATTTTCCAACCATGGACGAATTACTCAAATATCTACTAAGGTACTCGCTGTAGGTAATTTGAACGGAGTTATGACAGATTTGCGGTAGAGACAAGGGTTACATATGAAATAACAAAAAAATGTAACTCACACATATATGATAGTATGTACATTGAACAACTTAAGGACACATATGTTCATCATCGGCACAACTAAGCGAAAGCTATATTGTTATTCTTTTATTGTTTGCAGCACTTTTAAAAAACCGCGTAGGTGTCAATCCAAATACAATAGCAAACATTGCAATAGCCAACATCATACAATATTACACATTACAGCTCCAACAGATTATTTTTTGTATCATAATTTAAGCTTTAATGGTCATATAATAACAATGGTCTATAAACAAAGAGGTGTTCTTGGCTTTATTAAGCGTTAGGCTAAAGAATTTGATAACCCGTGTATCACGAAACTTCTTTACACTTCACTTGTGGGCCCGATCTTGAAATTTTGCTGTTCATCAAGATCGTATAGTGTCGGTACAAACGCAATTTCTCTTTTTTCTCTTCGAAATATTACTAATAATTTAAAACTTTTTGATCTTTCAACCCTGGTTTCACATCGTTCTATGCTCTCGGTCGTTCTTTTATTTCATTTATTCTTGTTTTTTTGTAAAACCGACTGGGCCCTGACTCATAGCCATGATTAGGGTCTTAAAGTTGTAATTTACACAAAAAAAACGAAGATTTTAATTACAATATTTAAAGATTCAGCATTGAGACAGAATCCGGGAGAGTGTTTTACATGAGAGCCTGCCGTGAAGACCCGATCCCACGGTGCCGATCACAAGGATTGGTAAGCGCCAATCAACGCCCCTATAGAGATTGCAAACTACAGGTACCAATTTCCAAAAGCTTACGCAATTTTGGGCGTAAACTTCACTCCTTGGTAAAGAGTGAGGCCTATCTAACACCTCTGCTGATCTCTGGGTCACAGCACCCGGTTGTAATGGACAACTCCACCCCGAATTTACACAGCATTTAAACAATAGATCTTTTACTAGAATTTAAGGAAGAATTGAAAAGAAAAGTTGAGAAAACTTATTGTACAAAGAACAGAGAACGAAGAAGCCGCTTATGACATACGCTGTCGAATGCCTTGCTAAAATAGTACATATAACGTCAGTCTGGTCACCAGATACAAAACCCTAATTCACAATAGAAGAAAATTCAAGAAGTCTCGAACAGATGGATTTGCTTTTTACAAGACTGGTTTGATGAGGGGGTAGCTATTGACTTCAATGAACTTTGCAACTGATCAGAAATAATCTTTTTTATAACTTCGGAATAGCACTCAATTTTTGCGATACCTCTATAATTCGAAATATTGGATTGGTTACCATTTTTGTGCAAGTAATAATAGAAGATTCTTCCAAAGTTTTCGGAAATTTTCATTGATTAAACAATGAAGACAAGATGAAAAGTATAAACAAGGAGAACAAAAAGAAAGTCAACACACTGTTTTAATACCGGCTACACATAGTGTAAACAGGTGTATTCAGTTTTTTCAAACGCATTTTGTAACGCATTAAAGGAGACATTAGACCCCATTAAGTATATATATTCTCGATCTGCTCGATGGGACGAATCGATTTAACCATGTCCGTCCGTCTGTCTGTATATTTCCACGCATTTTTTAGTCGAAGATATGAAGATATTCAGCTGAAAATATGAACTTAAGGTTTTCTCGACTCGACTTTCAACGACTACTGTGTATGTTAAAAAAACCATTTTTAGGTATAGCTCCCTTAAAACTTACAGCTTTTTTTTGAAATTTTTGTATGAAAATACTTATTATTTATGAATGTATTCACTTCAATTTCAAATTCACAATGTCGAAATTAAGGTGCTACGCCCATTGACGGGTAAAGCCTCCATACAAACTTACCACTTTTCGTTTTTTTGTATGAGTAGTTGAATCCAAATAAAATTTTAAAAAATTCAGTGCCCGTCGCAGATTTAGCCGATATATACCTCAATCGATAGATTATGTTAAAGACAAATCGCGAACAGAAAGAATTTTGAGAAATTGTTGTTGTTTTTAAAGCAAAGTTGTATTAAATTTTTAGTATTTTCTTAGGTGGAACATATTTTAAAATTCCATAACTTTCGAATGGATTTTTGATGTTTTTTTATTTTTGCTCGTAAAAGATCATATTTTTTTCTGCCATTTTCAAAATAATTTTTAAAAATGAACAAAAAACTGTCTTTTGAGCATTAAAGAAAAATTGGCGATTTTTCCTGAATTACGTAGGCTAGTTTTTTTTTCAAATATATTTTAAAAAATTCCGTGGATTCATTAGCTTTCAGGAACATAAAAAAATTTGTTATTTCCAACGGGTTCCCGAGTTATTCAAGTTTTTGTAATAGCACCTCGGTCATTTTGTAAGAAGGTCTAATACAAAATCCAATAAAAGTGATGATATACGAATGTAGCTTATATTGCTGTTGCTCCCAACACTAGCAAAAACGTTTTTACTATCGATTTTGGACCACCACAATTATGGATGAGAGCACTAATTTAATCGATTAGAAATCATTTGACACAAAACAGCTGATTTACCTAAAATTTTATTAATTCGAAAGAAAGTACACAGAAAGTGAAAATTTTTTTCGTTGTAAAACTCAAAATGGACTCTTTTAAAACCATTAAAAAGTGCTGCAATCCCTTAAAATAAACCAAAACATGGCAATGTCAGAAACAATTTGCACCTTATAAGTTCAAATTACAATTCGGTGTTTGACAAATATCAGGGATTGCATATTTATCGTTCGTGCCGTACTGCATTGTACAAAAAAAGTAAACAACGAGGAAGAGCCCAACAACGTCGACGATAAAAAAGATCCTGATTTCAAGGTTTTCGAGGAAAAAAAAAGTTCAAGTAAAAATTTGCAAAATGAAAAGAAATGTTTGGAGTCGACTCTTTTTGTCGATAATCTTAGCTCTGCATTGGCCAAAACAAAGAATGCTACGGAAATAATTAAGCTGCTGACAACAATTCCGGATGATTGGTCGATTTACAGAATCTGCAAAACGTTTTCAGTCTCGCGCTATTTAGCTTTTAAGTCTAAGAAAACTAAAGAAGATCATGGATTTGCCTGCGAGCCTGCAAAAAGATTGGAAATAAACTTTTACAATCTACTGTGGAAAAGGTGAAAAGCTACTACTTGATGGATGAAAACTTCAAAATCGATAGTAAAAAACGTTTGCTAGTGTTGGGAGCAACAGCAACATAAGCTACATTCGTATATCATCACTTTTATTTTATTTTGTATTAGACCTTCTTACAAATGACCGAGGTGCTATTACAAAAACTTGAATAACTCGGGAACCCGTTGGAAATAACAAAATTTTTTATGTTCCTGAAAGCCTAATGAATCCACGAATTTTAAAATATATTTGAAAAAAAAACTAGCCTACGTAATTATGAAAAATCGCAATTTTTCTTTAATGCTCAAAAAAGACAGTTTTTGTTCATTTTAAAATTATTTTGAAAATGGCAGAAAAAATATGATCTTTACGAGCAAAATAAAAAAACATCAAAATCCATTACTCCGTTCCAAAGTTATGGAACTTTAAAATATGTTCCACCTAAGAAAATACTCAAAATTTTACAACTTTGTGTTGCTGTAAAAACAACAACAATTTCTCAAAATTCTTTCTGTTCGCGATTTGTCTTGACATAATCTATCGATTGAGGTATATGTCGGCTAAATCTGCGACACTGAGATTTTTTTAGGTAAATCATTTGATTTACTCAGTTATTATTTATGAATGTATTTACGAATTGGTAAAAACACTTCTTATGACATCCAATATCAAAACCAAAAATGCCACGCCCATTTCTAGGTATAGTTTCCGTACAAATATACCACCCATTTGAATATATCTTATTTTTGAATATAATCACTTCAATCGGGGTAAAATCACTTCTACTGTCATCCTATGTATATACTACCCATATTGCAAGGATCGCGTCACTATAACATACTTTCCTTCCAATTTTTTTTTTTCAAGAAAATTATTGTTATATCTTCATTTAATCATACAAATTTTACATATATGCTTTTAATTTGAGCCCCAACTTGAGTTTTCCCACACAGCCCCTTTGCGGAATATAAAATGCTTCACTGAAGATCATACATGAATTATCTAAAGTTTTGTGTAGTGGGTGTTTGAGCTTCGGTTCTACCGAAGTTAACGTTTTTCCTTGTGTATATGTACATTGTGTCAAAATTTTTAAACTAATTTGAATATCGCTAGGGTGTCAGCAATAATTTGCCCGTACAATAATACACTCAGCAGAGTTGTCATACAATATTTGATTTTGACGGAGAAAATATTTTAAATTTTTTTTTGTTTAATTTAATAGTTCGTTTCCATTGGCTAACTCGCGTTAACCTGTTACTATCGAAAGCAATGCCTACTATGAAAGATGTTCAAAATAAATTTCTGGGAATTAATAAATATAAGAAGTATTGCATACGATTGTAGTAGTCCTTGCTTTCGATAGCAACAGGTTCACGCGAGTTAGCCAATGGAAACGTACTATAAAAAGTACGATAGCAAATAAATTCATTTGTTTTATATTAAATAAAGTTTAGTAGGTTGGATCATAAAAAAATATAGTAAACAATGAAAATTAAAAAGTCTTCAAAACTTTTCTGCTGTCATGACAAACCCTTACAGCTATTGACAAAACTGGCTTCGAACAATGAAATCATTCAAAGTTCTGTGTCACCAAGATTTTATTTTAGAGATTTACAAACGAATCGAAGACAGATTTACTAGATATTTGTTTTTTTATGATTTAAAAGAAATTCCGAAAATTTTCCCTGAGATATAACTTTTTAATTTAGCGCTCCATTCTTAAGTCTACTTGTTATTTGCGATTTACTCGGGATTTTTTTTTAATATTGATTAGGTAGACTTAGGATATTGCCCTAATACAAACCTAACCTAAACAAGGAAAAACGTTAAGAAAAGTCAGCAAGTTTGTGTGGGGGCTTTAGTTCAAAATGGGCGTGGCATCTTGGTTTTGACATTCGTTTTCTATTCTAATCAGGAGTGAATACATTCATAAATAATAGCCATTTTCATACAAAAATTCTTAAATGGGCGGTAAGTTTGTATGGGGGTACACCTAGGGGGTACATGGGCGTTGCACTTTCAATTTCGAACTTAAACTAGTCGTTGCCGAGAAAAGCTTAAGTTCAAACATTCAGACCCACTGAATATATGTGTTATGTCCTGCATAAGTTCTTTGATGATGAGTGTTGTGCCACCGAGCTTTTTCAGTGACGATTGATTTCAATAGCGTTCCAAATCTATGTATTAAACTTTTTTATTTTTAACAAGATTGTCAACAAGCGAAACACTGCGTTTCGTGCTTTACTACAAAGTTTATATAAATGCGTTTAATTAATTACACGAATTTGAAAAGCCATATGCAGATTGACTGCCCAAATAAATAGAAAGAAGATAGACCTTGTGTCTTGAATGCAGATAATTAAATATCATATTGATATGCCTGCAGTTGCTGCGAAGGCTGGCTTTTCTTATCCCAAAAATAAAAATTAAAGCTAATAAAATTTCAGTTTTAATGGCTATCACGGATTTTTAAATGAAAGTTCCATATTTTTTTTATTACCCTTGAAAAATTAAATGTATTTATTGAGTTCAATAAGGGTGCCCTTACACCAACAAATTGCAACGAAAATATTTGATTAAAAAAATTTTTTAATTAGTTACAATTTTGTAACTTAAGAAAATCTCATCAACAAACGTTTATTGGATACAAATTTTTCAATTTTAACGGCATTGAGTATCTAAACAATGTCAAATTCAAAAAAATCACTTCTGTTTATATATTTGTTAATAACAAATAAATAAATTTTTTAATATCCCACTACAAATTTTCAAGGGATAGTATATGAACAACTTCCACGTGTTTCAGATTAATTTTTAGTATTTTTTCCAAAACAGGAAGCGTTCAAACACAAATATATATATTTTTTTTTCATTTTTCAAGGTTAGTAAAACAAAAAAATGAAACTTTTATTTAAAAAATCCCTATTTAAATTGAAATTCATTCCAGTTAAATTTTTTGTCAATCTCTTAAATTCAATCTTAAGCTTTTAATACTCGACGAAACGAATCGATTTAGTCATGTCCATCTGTCTGTTGCAATGAGTTTATCTCGGAAAGTTTTAAGAACATTGACCTGAAATTTTAAACTTAAGCTTTTGTGCTCCTAGACAGTTTGTATGTCAGAACCAAGGTGCCACGCCCATTTTTATATATAGCCCCCCATACAAACTTACCATTTTTTCTATTTTTTTGAAAATAGTTATTATTTATGAATGTATTTACTACAAATTGGGAACAATCACTTCTAATAGCATCCATTGACAAAAGAAAGTTGCACGTCCTTTTTTTGAAATGGCCCCCATACAAACCTAGCGCCCATTTTTAAGATTTTTTATAGATATATTCACTCCAATCTATGTAAAAATCACTTCTACTGTTATCCTATGAATGCCAATATGACAAGGATCGGGCCACTATAACATGTAGACCCCATTAAAACTCACCTTAATTTTTTTTTTTTTTTTTTTTGTTTTCCAAGAAAATGTTTAAAGTTTCGTGTCGCGGGTATTTGAGCTTCAGTGCTACCGAAGTTAACGTGTTTACTTGTTCCAATATTAATTTATTGATTGGATCATTTTTACACTTATGCCTGTTCGAGGGTTAGAACCGATAACAGTTCAGCTGGATTGAAAAGCACTATTATGGGTGCGTAACCATTATTGAAGTTTCCACTATCTTTGGCCCACATTTAGGCTCATTTCTTTCAACATTTTCTGTTGTAAAAAGCGTGATTATTTCTAGATGCAGTTTTTTAATATAAAAATCGAAGAAACGGATCAGTTTGTCGGAAGGTCTGTAGTGCATCAAAGGAGGCATCGGAGACCCATAAAGTATATATTTTATTAATATGCTCGATGAGACGAGTCGATTTAGCCATGTCCGTCTGTATGTCCGTCTGTATGTCCGTTTGTTTATTTCAAAGCGATTTATTCGAAAACTACTGGAGATATTTAATTAAAATTCGCAACTTATGGTTTTCTTGGCAACGACTAGGTCAAGTTTAAAAGTTAAAGTGCAACGCCCAATTGTACGTATAGCCCCCATACAAATATTATTTTATTTTCCTACGAATAAATTCATACATCTGTCTACAAAAACATCTTGCACATTTTATAAAATCGATAAAGGATTATAAAATTAATTCAAAAGAACATTTCCTTTAAGTTATAATTAAACAAGGAAAAACGTTAACTTCGGTGGAACCGAATCTGAAATACCCGTTACACTAAACTTTTAAGAGTTTATATGTTCACTAGGCGTTTGGATTAAATTTCACTATGAGTTTGATCAAATTTGTTTGGAGGCTTTTTGTAATATTAGCCCGATTTTACCATATAAATGAGTTGACATAAGAATTGATTTTACCAAATTTTAATTGAATTCATTCAGAAAAAATAAATGTTTTCACAAAAATTCGAAAATGGGCGGTAAATTTGTATGGGGGCTATACCTAAAAATGGGCGTGGCGTATTGGTTTTCAAGCTGGATGACAAATGAAATGTTTTTACCCAATTGGGAGAGAGTACATTCATAAATGATTACTATTTTAAAACAAAAAATCGAAAAAAAATCGATAAGTTTGTATGGGGCTATACCTAAAAATGGGCGTTTTCGAACTTAACCTAGTCGTTGCCGAGAAAAGCTAAAGTTTAAAATTTCAGTTCAATGTCTTTGAAACTAAGCGAATGAATCGCATAGCAACAAACAGACGGACAGAAGGACAGACAGACAGACGGACATGGCTTGATCGATTCGTCTCATCGAGCTGATCGAGAATATATATACTTTATGGGGTCTCCGATGCCTCCTTCAATGTGTTACAAACTTTTGGACAAAGTGAATATACCCGTTTACACTATGTGTAACGGGTATAAAAAGAAATTAGATCTATGAAGAAGTTATAGTGAATAACAATTTCTTTATTAAATAAGTAGGCGTTTATTGATAGTACGGTAAGTCAGCTGGTCGGATCCTTTTTAGACGTCGTCTTGTAGTTAACTCAAGTATGGGTAAGTTACTCATCTCGTTGTTTGAATGTGCCAGGATTCTGATGTTGTAACTTCCACCAACTGCTACTATCTCTTCTTTAACGGTGTGAATTTTGAGATCTCTGTGTATATCTGCGTTGTCGAAGTATTTTTGACTGCTGTCGTTGTATTATCGTATATTGATGTTTGATGTTTGAGATGTACCCCTAACTTGAAGGCCGTATGTAAAAATTGGTTTTATGATGCTTTTATACAATAGAAGTTTATTGCTCATAGAGAGCTTCGAGTTGTTGTTCATAAGCCAGCCCAGTTGAAGAAATTTCTATTTTATTTGATTTCGTTTTTTTTCTATGTGTAACTTCCAAGTCAGTTTATTGTCTAAGTGAATTCCCAAGTATTTGGCTGATTTTAAGGAACTATTTTGGCTGTAAAGATAACTTGTGTAGTTTTGTTTTCTCTAATTTTAATGTCCCATTTGTCAAATCATTTTTTGGTGTTATCAAGTATGTTTTGAAGCATATTAGAGGCTGTAGCTAAGTCTTTATGAGAATAAAGAAGAATTGTGTCATCTGCGAAAGATGCTATCATAGAAGAGGGTTCTATTGGGATAGGTAAGTCTTGTGTAAAAAGGACGTACAAAAGTGATCCAAGAACGCTACCTTGAGGTATACCTGCTTTAATTGGCCTTATGCCTTGATTTTGTCGATAATATTTTTAAACTTCCTTAGTAATTACATCTCGAATTTTAATATTTTGTGAGTTGCTTGGAGAAGTTTCTGGATTATTATAACAGGTTTGTATATAAACTGACAGTGAGCAAAATAAATTTTTGACACATACACAAGCACATAAACTTGAATGTAATTTAATTGCTTTGTCAGCTTATTACAACCTAAACTCATTCAGTGTATACACACAGGCACTTGAACCTGGAATATAGCTAACTGAATGTTCTTTGTAAACACTAAGCACTTGTAACTTAGTATTTAAAAACGCTAAGAAAGAAAACAACAAGAAGTTCTCTTGATCAATTCTGAAGCATGAATGACAACTTTATTAAAAGAATGTTTAATCTTATATACTATTTCATACGTGCTATGCTATAAGTTAGCGTAGATGCAATTACATTGTGTATTGATAAGTCTTTCTTAGAGATAGAAGCATATACTAATCTGTCAACAATTACATACGAAATTTTTGAACTGTCATAAATTTTACATAAAAATTATTTTGTTTACTTATGCTAAAGTGATAATAAAAAATGACAAACTATCAATAAATTATTTGTCTGTCGAGCTGCTAGCGCATGTTTGATGATAAGCAGCGTTAGTTGTAGCATACCTTTCATCTGTGAGAGATGCGTTGTTGCGACCGTCTCGTTGATAACAGCATCAATTGCAGCATGCTTTTTTAATCTATGGGAAATTTGTTGGTGCTGGATTCGTGGCTTTCATACACGAGATAAAGTGTATGAACAAGGTTTGTGTGTCGTTTGTAAAGGCATTTTCATAAAAGTCAGCTAATAGGGTCCAATTATCGCGTTCTGTTTTAGCCCAAGTACCATTTGGTTTCCTTAATGGTGCGGTAAAGGTTGTCGATTTTCTGAGTTTTTTAGCGGCTTTCCATAGTAAATTAGTCAGATTATTTTCTATATTTTTATTTGTATTCTGATTAAGCTTCACTGTTAGATCCATTATTGCCTGATTAAGTCTCTTTTTATCTTCGGGACATCTAGTAGTTTGCTAGATTTTCCTAAGTCTTCTTTTCTTCTCTATTTGATTTCGAATTGAAGCCGGTGTAAATAAGTTTTTTTTTTTTTTGAATTAAATGCGAAGTAGAGTTAATTGCCCCTTCAGCTACGGCATCATTAAAATAAATTACGGAGCTCTCTTTGTCATTTGGAGATTTAAGTGAAATGTCCAAACATTAGTATATGTTAAGGAGTTCTTTGTACGCTTGCCAATCTGTTTTTGGGTCATAGAGGCTGGACGTCGGCTTGTTTGTGGCAATATAATCGAGTAGAACTGGTGAGTGATCTGAAGGTAACTCAAAGCGCAAATTTATCGATAAGTTATTAATATTTACATTTTTAATAACACAAAAATCAATAAGATCTGGAACTTTGCGCGGGTCTGTTGGCCAGTAGGCCTGTTGAAATATATTTGGCATAATTGGTATAAATTGTTTATAGAAGAATTTTACTTTTTTTTTTGTAAGTCTTAAGACCCAGGCTATGCGTTTTGCATTAAAAATCACCAGCAGAAATAAATCTTGGCCCTAAAGATTTAAAGTATGTGTTATATTGAACTGATGAGACATTGTGTCGAGGCGGACTGTACAATGCTGAAATTGTTAGGGGCCCATTTCTATCATGCACATGAATAATAGTCGCTTGAATATAATCTTGGCTAAAATGTTCAACTTCATAGTATTTAACTTTATTTTAAATTATAATAGCTGAGCCCCCACACAAATATAATGCACATTTTCAAATTTTTTGTATGAAATTAGGTATTATTTATGACAGTATTCACTAAAAATTGTGTTAAAACATTTCTAATATCCTCCAGTGCACATTGGACGATTTTTCTATCATAAAGTCAAAAATTGATGGTAGTATTTTCAAAATGTGACTTTATCTATTGAATTTAAAAACTTCAAAATATATTTTTTTTTTTGCTGGGTGCCAACTCTTCTCTTGTGGCAGCTCTCTAAAGTCAGCTGTTTTTTGAAAGCACGTGCTTTTGAAAATTGACCCGATATTACAAAGAGTTTCAAGCGCAAATTATATATGTATAATAAGTTTTTGATATAATATGGGATAAAATTTGTGTTTAGTTTTTGTTGTCTACTGTTTTGTTTAATGTGTTTTTAGGAAAAAAATATCAAATGTAGTTGTGTTCCGTGGAGTAATACTAATGCAGCGCTTGTTGGCGCGTGCAACTAAATATGGCAAGTTATTAACTAAAGCCTCTAGTATATACTGTTACTAATATCTTTTGCGCTTTTATGTGCAATATCAAATAATTTGCATTTTCAGTGACGTATAAGTTTTTGCACGCAACTCTAATCGATATTTGGGACAGCACTAATCGAAATGCAGATGCCGTTACAGAGTATAAAAGGAAGAGATTGGCAAGAACGATTTATGCACTACAAATATGGGTTAAATTAAAGCAAAACGATATTTGCCAAAATGCCACAGACATCTTTCAAGATTCAAGAACTTGCACGCAGAATGGCTTTTAAAAAATTTGGAAGTGGGTATCCGTGGTACCCAATGTTACCAACTGTCCACAAGATTTTGGTTCACGGTTCTTATATAATCAACGTGTGCTTGGTTCCGGTTGGATGTCTAGGTGAAAACCCCTCAGAAGCTCGCAACAAACTCTACAAACTTGACAGACGCTCTCACGCCAGGAAAAATTCCAGACTAAAAAATCTTGCAGACGTTTTCCATAGAGCTATGGACTCCTCCGATCCATTGTTGTCAAGCTTGCGGTAAAATGAGAGGCAAAAACAGATCCGGGAGAATCCCCTACCAAGTGAGGTAATAAGTCTTTTGGAGTTGCCATCGTCGTCATTTGGGTCAGATCTTAATAATAACGACTCGGACACGGAAGCTAATTCTGATGACGAAGATGATTGCAATAAAGATTATTCTATTATTTTAGATGAAGAAGAAATGTAATGTTCTTCCACTAAACACTTGTTAAATATAAATATATCAAATCTTTTACTGTGGAGGGGATGAGACCACATGGTGTAATTAAAAATTGAGAATGAATAAAAACTATTAAATCTACCTGAGCCTAACTATAAATCATGATAAGATTCAAGGCTCTAGCTCTATAATATTTTATACTTTTTAAGTGGGGTGGGAAAGGGAGGTGAAGGCGTGGTACAAATTCGTAAAAGAAATATTCTTAATTCTAAATTAATCAAGCTAACATTCTTGCCAAATTTGAAAGCTCTAGCTTTAAAATTGTACTTTATGCCAGAAAAATCGTCAAATCGCCCAATGTGCAATGTCAAATCCAAGGTGCCATGCCTATTTTTGGCATGGCCCCTTAACTAACTTATCGATTTAATTTTATTGTCTAAACTTGATTGTATTGTTTCTAAACTTGAGTTGTATCAGACTATTTTTAGCCACCCATTCAATTTGGACCTGGACCCATTTTTTGACCCAAAATATATTTTTTGAGGCACTTTTTGTTTTGTTTTATTAGATTTTAGGTGATAAAGTAGATCACCACTAAGACGTGATTTAGAAAATGTTTGATATGTTGCTTAATGGGGCCTTAAAACAGAAGAAGCCATATGTTTTGAATGAATAGAGACCTTAATCTGGCCACATTTGAAAAATGTAAAAACTGTTTTTTGTGCGGTCAAGGATTTCTGAAATTTAGACCTGGGGCCCAGCGGAGGACCCAAAGCTCAAATTTGATCAATTTTTTTTTTTTTATCTTTGAAGATTTAAATTGCGATAAAGGTGATAACTTAGACGAGGCTTTGGAAAGTTTTGCTTACGGGCTCAATGGGGGCCTTTAAACCGGAAAAGATATGAGACAGACGCCGTTCTTAGCAACATCGACACTTCTCTCCCCACTTGTTATGAATATATTTATTTGACAAGTAGAAGCAAAAATCGAAAAAAGCGCAAGCAAAGTCGCGGGAATTAGCTTGTTTAATTATAAATCACCAATTTCTACTACATAAGTGAATGGAAGCAATTGTTAAAAAATATTTTAATTAGTTTATTGTACAATAAGTCTTAACAACAAACTTGACTTTGATGATCACTGAATGATTTTATCAAACATTTTTGAAAAAAAACTCTGAACGCATCTTAAACAATTACGTACACAAAATTTGATTTAGAATTGTACATGTGTAGGTGTAAACAAACATACATATTTATATATGTACCAAACATTAACTCCGATTCAGGTATTCAATGCTCATGACAGTGACCTTTATGATTAACACAATTGAGTTTAGTGCTCAATTACTTTACATTTGCATATACATAAGTACTTATACAAATAAGTTAATACATGTCTACTTATGTACACGTATGCATACATACTTACAAATGTTTATAAACAGTCAAAGATACAATTTAACAAATTACTTCAAGTCATTGCTAATTTAATGATAATGAGCTACTTATGATTTCATAGGTATTTAATATACTATATATGTATATACGATACTTCGCAATTTTATGCATATTTATTTGTGTTATTCATTTCATTCACATACACATACACATATGTGCGTAAATATTTCTACTTAAATGCACACACATATTTTCTTTCGTATGTGATAATTATCTATTTATAATGATTTGTATTAATGTATATGCATTTCCATGTACATATGCATTTTAATTGATTGTTTTTGATTCCTGTTACAGTTTAAAAAATACTATAATTTTAATCAGCACGGATCGGATCTGTCAAATAATAAACCTGGGAGCTTTTAATATCAACTTCTATTGCTACTCTTTAAAATTACAAAGTTGCCCATCTGATTTTACACTTCAATATAAATGATATAACTAGTTTGTCACGTCAGCCAAGTTCCAAAAATGAGACTCACTTCATAATAAAGCTTAAAATATTTGTTAAAGACAGTAACTATAACAAATGTATTTCATAGAGTTTCAGTACCAATTTTTAGAAACACTCCGAAACTGAAGAGATGTTTTAGTTTGATGAAAAAAATCATCTATATTGTAATTATTTTTCAAAGTAAGAAAAGGAAAGTTGGAAAAATCTATTGTACAATATAAATGTTGAGGGAGATAGGAATGTGTGATTAATCGACTAATCAATGATCAATCGATTATTTTGTATAAACAACTGATCAATTAGTTGAAGAAGCAATAATTGACTAATCAACTGTTGATTTAATGAATAATCAAGTACTTGATACACGATAGAGGGCAGTCTCGGCATTGATTAGCAAGCGTGAGAAGAACAAAAAAAAAAAAAAAAAGATCTCCACTTTTCATCTTTCTTAAGTTATACTAAGACTGTGAAATATAATAAAATCAAAATATGATATCAACATAATTTATTTTTAATCATGATTAATCTGCAACAATCGATTTATTTTTTTACAATCATCAGAAATCGACTATTTCCAACAATCACATAGCTGTATAGGGAGAGGTAGGATAGTGTGATTTTTCGGTTAATTAACCAACAATCGATTATTTTACATAATCAATTGATCAATTACTTGAAAAATCAACAATCGATTGATCAACAATCAATAATCAACGATCATAATCAACAATCATAATCAACAATCAATGATCATGTAATTGATAATCAACAATCACAATCAACAATCATAATCAACCATCAATAATCAAGTATTTGATAATCAACAATCGAGAATCAAATAATTAATAATCAACAATCTGTTGCAATACTCGCGTTATTGATAATCGCAATCATAATGCAATATATATTTTGCAATTGATTATCAATTTCTTAAATGGCAAATAACTAAAGTTAATGAATGTATGTATATAAATATGTATATTTATAGATTGATCCTCAACATATATCCAATATATAGCGCGATAATTTAAGTTTTCTAAATTTCACGTACCAGGCGCGCATAAGGCAGCAAACAATTAATGCTTTGAGGTTTTTGTATGAATGTTCAAACGTTTAAATATTTGTTTGTATGTATGTATGTATGTATTTTAAGAGTTGAATGAAGCCGTCCTTACACGTTGCATTTCGTTGCATAGCACCGATTGTTGATTGGTATCATTTTATATCAAACGTGCTCACACTCATTACACAGAAATTAAGTGTAAACGTTTTGTACAACAAATCGCAACGTGTGCGGGCACTTGCAAATATTTTTAATTTGGCGGGAATTACACATAAATTAGCATATGTTTTATTACATTGTATTGATTGCACACGTATCATAAAAATTAATATTCAAAAATGCCGAAAATAAATAAAAAAACATTGTTTGGAAAGTGTGGGATATTTTGGAAAATGGAAAACCGAAGTGTGAGTTGTGTGGTTTTATTGGATCAAACGCACATAACACAACTAATTTGTGGAACCATTTGCGCGCGAAGCACCACCATGAATATAATGAGCTTGATCGGATACAGAAGAGTGGCGAACAGCTTTCGGCGTTGAAGACAAATCATTCAAATAGTATTGATGAGTATTTTAAGAAGAAAAGCTTTTTTGTTTTTCATACTTTAACAAAAGCGCTTTCTTTAACTTTTACTAGACTACTTGCTGGTCAACAGCATTTACTAGGGATTCCAGATAGTTATGCGACTGCAGTGGACAAGGCCTCCCCATCAACTTCGAGTATAAGGCCGAAGTGCACAGAAAACAACAAAGAGTGAGCAGGAGAGACACATTGCATATTTTAGATCGATGTCGTGCAGCCCTTATTCGATTGTTGATAATATTGGATTTAAAACTCTTATGACATATGCATTTTCTAATTATGTAATTCCGCATCGCAACACTTTCTCAGAAAGCCGCATTCTAGCCCTTTACTATATACCAAAACTAAGGCAACAATATGTGATCGGTTCGCTTTCAACCGATTTTGTGTCTTTGTCGACAGATGGGTGGATAGCACTTAATGGAAGCCAGTTTATCTGTATTACATGTTCATTTATAGAAGATTGGAAGTAAGAAACAGTAACACTTGCTTGCCGCGAATTGAATGAATCACACACCGGTAAAAACATTGCAGACATTATAAAACAAGTACTAGACGAATTTGGTGCAAATATTAACAATGTTATTTCCATAACCACTGATCGGGGGAGCGAATATGATAGCTGCTGTTAAATATCTTCGTGCAAATCATGTTGCCTGTTTTGCCCATGCAGTAAACAAAAACTATTGTCGGATAAATTTATTAAATCGACATTATTGAAAATGAGAAACATATACAACTTTCTGGCTCATAGTCCGCAAGCTCAACGAGATCTTAGGCAATGCCAAATCAATGCCACATTGCCTACAAACAAATTGCCGTCATTCTGTAAAACTCGTTGGTGGTCCGAAATGAGACAAATGAAGTTCGTCATAGATCAGAGTGTTGCAATATACTCTTTATTGACACAGTACGCTGATGGGGCACATCAGGCATTACAGCTTAATGTTTCGGAAATAAGTCGTTTGAAAGTAGTGCTTCCAATTTTAGAATAGATTGAGATTGTATCTACCGCTTTATGTAGTGAGGAAAATGTTACCGGCTCACTTATATTGCATTTGCTTGCAACTATTCGAAAAATATTTATCGAAAAGGAAACCGGGCCAGATGCCGTACATACAGATGTTGTTGAACGAATAACATTCCAAATAACATCATTTGGAAATTGCAAGCTACATTGATCCTCGTGCATCTAAAAACAACGTTGGAGTTGCTGAAGCAGTAATACGGCTAGATATATCAAAGATTCAATGTCATAGCACATCAAACGCAAGCACACACAGTTTGGCCTCTGGCACACCATTTTCAAGACTACAGATGTTGTACTCATCGTTGCATGATATTAATGTTTCCAATATTGAACTAATTGATAATATTGACGCAGAATTAAATCGCTTTCGCTCTTTGGCAATAATCAGTTTAGATGAAGACCCATTAAAGTGGTGGGAAAAGAACCAATGCATTTTCCCGAATTTAATAAATATTGCGAAAAAACATCTTTGTATTTCGGCCACAAGCGTTGCTTCGGAACGAGTTTTTTAGTTCTTCAAGTGCACTTATTTCTAAATATACGAGCTTGTCTTTTTGACGAAAAATAAGAAATATGTCAAGTTGTAACACTTTTTCTGCATAAAACTACATTTTTATTTTAAATTAAATGAAAAACTGTAAATTTTGTTAATATAAAATACCGGCTTAAGCCGATTTCTGGATTTCCAGCCTTATTTTAAACTTTTTTTTTATGACTAATCATTATTAATCAGTAAAAATCGATTATTTTTAATAATCATCAACAATCGATTGTTTTGAACAATCACACAGCACCAGGGAGAGGTTAATCTAGTATTGGTTCCAATTCAACTGATTTATTTCGATTCAGACACTAGTTGCAGAGTATAAGTATGCAATGCTAAGGTGAATGCACACTGTTACGCCTCTGTGTGTGTACATATGTGCAAAGTTGTTATTTGACAGCATTATAATCCTTTACATAAATAATGAGGAACTTGAACTTGTACGTCTGTTGATACATATGTATATGTCCTGATTTTCAAAAACACATACATAAGTATAAATGTACATAACATAAATACGTACATATATGCTCATATGTACATATATACGTATATATGTACATTTTCTCATTAAATATTGTAGTGATTATGTTCGTGTGAACTAAGTAAATATTTTCCTCATTATAGGTTATCCTCAATGATAAACATATTTAATACACAAACTCGTACATACATTCTCGAACTTGCTTACTAATGCGCACACCGAACTTCAAGCGGTCACAGGTTTGATAAAATGTAGATAAAAACCAAGTTTGGTTCTTAATTCGTATACATTTCAAGCTTTCAAAAATGAAAAAATTTAAATCCTTCCTGATTATATTTCCGAGATAAAGTAGATTTTAATTTTTTTATAATATTAATAAAATTGCTAAAAAACGATGAAATACCTGGGATGTCTTATAGTAGGGGTTGTAAATCTGGTCAAATAATTATACTGTTAGTGGCTTCAAATAAGGCATAAATGGAGCTTATATCTTTAGTTCAAAATTGGTTGTGATCTGACCGCAAATTTGTTAATTGTTTAGAACGAGTTGAGTCGATTTGCGCGAATATTCAAATATTTTCATAGATAAATATTAATTGTTACGCAAAATAATAATTTTGTCAAAACTTTTTATCAACTTTATAAACAGAAAAAAATAAAATCAAAAATTACGTTTAAGTAAAAACTTGTTCCCTTAAAAAAAGAAAAAATCAAAAGAAATTAAATGCTTAAATACGCATATTCGCCATATTAAAATTTTATTTGTTTCTTTTTTTCTATATTCAGAGAAGTTCAAAGAAAACCGTTAGATATGTAAGTCATTTTAAAGGATGATATACTATATACATTTTTGTTCACTCGAATAGCAACCCCTTAATGCCCGAATATTATTAATTTTAAAGTAAAAGTTTTCTAGCAGAACGATTGAAGTTTAAAAGATAAACGAAATCGACAGTTACTTTCTTCTCAAAAACTGTAGAAAATGGAACTACACTTTCTTTCGAAGAATGCATCTTCATAAAACTTGTAGATATTAAGGTACATTGTCTTATAAATCAACAATATTAGTCAATCAAATCTTACAATTTTGGCGATATTAATTATATTATATTAAGTTTATACATACATTTTTTCTACATTGTGCATATAATGCATTTAAATAAAATTTAATAATACATATCATATGCTTTGAGAAAAGTATTAGTATGTATACTATATGTAGTAATACATATTTTTTAAAGTTTTCTTTTTCATAAATAAAAGAATATTTTTCGGATATTTTTCAAGGAATGTCATTTAAGTTGACCAAAAAAACACCTAGTTTTAGCAGAAGTTTAAATTTTTAATCGTCAGAATTAAATAAATTTTATTTTAAAAAAATTTCAATGTAATTATATAGTTCATCGTTTATGTGATTTAGGGGTAAATGGATTTGACTCTAGAGGAAATTGTGAAATGTCATATACCATCAACTCTTTTGATTTTTGTCAATTATTTATATATATAACAAGGAAAAAACGTTAACTTCGGTGAAACCGAAGCTGAAATACCCGTTACACAACACTTTCAATAGTTTGTATGTTCACCAGATGCTTAGATTAAATTTCACGATGAATTTGGTCAAATTTGTATGGAGGCTTTATGTTATATTTGCCCGATCCTTACCATATCGAAAGTGTTCACTTAGGTGGACATTGGAATTGATTTTACCAAATTTAATTGATTTCACTCAGAAATAATAAATGTTTCATATAAAAACTCGAAAATGGGCGGTAAGTTTGTATGGAGGCTATACATAAAAATGGGCGTGGCGCCTTAGATTTGACATTGGATGACATAAAAAGTGTTCTTACCTTATTTGCATTAAATATATTCATAAATAATACGTATTTTCATACGAAAAATCGAAAAAAAGTGGTAAGTTTGTATGGGGGCTATATCTGAAAATGGGCGTGGCAACATTCTTTTGATATTGGATGCCATTAGAAGTATTTTTTCCCTGCATTGTAGCAAAAGCATTCTTAAAAAATAACTATTTTCATACAAAAAAGTCAAAAAATGGTTAGTTTATATGGGGGCTATATCTAAAAATGGGCGTGGCACCTTAATTCTGACATACAAACTAACTAGGAGCACAAAAAGCTTAAGTTTAAAATTTCAGGTCAATATCTTTAAAACTTTCCGAGTAACACTCATCCCAACCGACAGACAGACGGACAGACTAAATCGATGGCTAAATCGATTCGTCTCATCGAGCTGATCAATAATATATATACTTTATGGGGTCTCCGATCACCCGTGTGGTGTGCGGGCTGTCAAGAATACCACCACAGCAGACTCAGCTTGAAGTAAGAGGCTTCTAAAGAGACAACCCTCAGGATGAGGTTGGTTTCGCAGGGTGTTGGTCCCTCAACCGGAAAACCTAAAACCAATTGATTACACGAACCATGGATAAGACGGCTAGAAGAAACAAAACTACTCCAGGTGGCAGACACACGAGTGAAAATCCACCCGCGGTGAACTCTGCGGCAGGGGCTTGGATTCTGGAGGCCCCATCTACTGTCAAATCTGCTACTCACCATGGGGTCTCCGATGTCTCCTTCAATGCGCTGCAAACTTTCGGACAAACTGAATATATCCGTTTACACTTTGTGTAACGGGTATAAAAATATATAGCTGTGCGTTGACAACGCTAAAACTCGAGAATGACTCGACCGATTTGAACAATTTTTTTTTGTTTTGTTGCTCTTATCATAGATGTAGTCAGAATGGAAAAAAATTTGGAAAATTTTGACCCGGCCTTGAAACCGGAAAAGCCATATCTTTGGAATGAATAGACAGTAGAGTAGAGACTTGAAACAGGGCTCATTTGAAAGATGGTTAAAAAACATTTTTGGCTTTCAAGGTGTTCAAGGGATTTCCGGAATTTGGACCTGGGACCCATATGTGGACCCAATATAGATTTTTTGACCAATTTTTTTTATTACAGGTGAGCACTTAGACGGTGTTTTAGAAAATTTTGTTCCGGTTGAGAGCCTTGAAAAAAAGTCATACATATGGATTGAATAAACGTAGAGACTTGAAACTGGGCGCATTTAAATGATGGTTAGTCGTGTTTAGGGGATTTCCAAAATTTTAACCCACATTTTTTGAACAATTTATATTTAGCCACCAAAGAGAAGCAAAAAAAAAAAAAAACGCAAGCAAAGCCGCGGGTACCTGCTATCCAATATATAAAATTATAAATTATACCCTTAAGTGGGGTGGTGGGCGTGGTTCCTAGAGAATCCATTATAAATTCATCAAATATTTCCTAAACAACTCAACCGATTTCAATTAAATTTTGTAGATGTATATTTTTAGTCCAACTTAAAAGTTAGAATATATGCAGTTTTAGAAAAATGGGCGGTGGGCGTGATCCCCATAGAATTAATACAGAAATTCTTAGTATTTTTGCAAATATTTGAAACTTAGTATATATGTTACTAGGACCTTTAAAGTTCAAATAAATGGGAAGTGGACGTGGCCATGTAAGAGCAATCAAAAACATGTTCATCTTATTTTTGCAAATAATTCAAAAAGACAATTCAAATGCGGTATGCATTTTACAACACCGACAAAAATGTAATCCATTGGAAAATGGGCGGTGGGCGTGGCACCATATAGACGAACCAAAAAAATAATTGAACTAGACAAATAAAATGACCCGACAAACACATGACCCGAGCAAGGCCGGGTAATTCAGCTAGTTTTATATAAATTTGTATGAAAATTGTATTTTTTGAAAAATTTGTTTTTAGAAAAACTTGAATAACTTTGTCAATTTATGTCGGATTTGTCCCATTAAACATTCGTTTTACTCGTAATTAAGCGTAATTTTGTTTCCAACGACGTATAGAAATGCGATGTAAAATGTATAATTTAAGACATACAGTTGTTTAACACTATAAACCTCGAAAAATCAGTTTTTTACCGTTATTTCCAAATCTTTATGTGCAAGAGAAAATTGTAGTATGCCAAAAAATTCTATTTAACTGTACCTACACCGTTATGTTATTATTATTCCCATTACCCAAGGTTAAAGGACGTATTAAGTTTCTTCAAATGTATGTAACAGGCAGAACTAGGAGCGGTATACCATATAAAGAATATATATTCTTGATCAGCATTGATATGTATGTATGAAAACGACTATCTCGGAGACTATAAAAGGGCCACAATATTTTACAAAAAATGTGGGTTTAGCATAAAAACTCCTTTCTTTCTTATTCATGGAACTCTAAACTTAGCAACAATTATATAGCATAAATTATGGGACTAAGATAAGACTTAACTTAAGGTACATAAAGATCAGGTACAGGGTATCTTGTAGTTGAGCAAAATCGACTTCAGCGTTCTTTCTAGTTTTTATTTTTTATGTATTTATTTTTTTAGTTTTATTTTTATACCCGTTATACATAGTGTAAACGGGTAACTTCAGTTTGTATCGCATTGAAGGAGTCGTCGTTTACCTAATAAAGAATATATATTCTTGATCAGCTTGACGAGACGAATCGACCTAGCCATGTCCATCCGTCTGTCTGTTGCGTTAGTCTGCAATTAGCCTAGTTTTAAAGATATTAAGCCGAAAGATATAAAATTCAGAATGCCACATAATGCACTCTGAGGTATAGCCCCCCATACAAATTTACCGCCCGTTTTCGATATTTTGTATGAAAATGTGAGTTATTTATTCATGTATTCACTCGAAATTAATCAAAAACTATTCTTATGTCATTAAATGTCGAAACTAAGGTCCCACGCCCATTTTCAGGTATAGCCCCATATGTATGAAAACACTTATTTTTTCTGAATGAATCCAATTAAAATTTTGTAAAATCAATTACAATGTCCGCCATAGTGAACATGATCGACATGGTAAGGGTCGGGCTAATATATAATAAAGCTTCCATAGAAATTTTACCAAATTCATCGTGAAATTTAATCTAAACACCTGGTGAACATAATAAACTATTAAAAATGTTGTGGAACGGGTATTTCAGCTTAACGTTTTTCCTTGTTTTATTTGTTTTATTTGTTTCATTTTTTTACTACCCGCCACACATAGTGTGAAACAGGTATATTCAGTCAGAAGTTGTCAGAAAGTTTGTAACGCATTAAAGGAGTCATCGTAGACCCTTTTATATATATTCTTGATCAGCTTGACGAGATGAGTAGATCTAGCTCTGACCGTCTGTATGTCTGTCCGTCGGCTTCTCTTCTTGTCTGTTTAAAAGATATTGTTACGCCCACTTTTGTGTATAGCTACTATACAAACACACAAAATTTTATAAAATTATTATACCAAAATAATTTTATTTATAAAGTTAATAGCTTCTAATTTGGTTCAAATGCTTCTTATTTCAAGCCAAACCTTCAGTATAAAATTGGTTGAGATTGAACCGCGAATTTCAAAATTTTTAAGAATATTTTTAATTTGTTTAGTCTTTAAAGATAAAATTTAATACAAATGCTGAACACGAAGATCTATATGGGTCAAATAATGCGTGACGGGTATTTTAGCTTCAGTCCAACCGATTTTATCGTTTTCTTTTTTTTTTTTTTTTTTGAAATTGTAACATGTACTTTTGCTAAGCTTCTAAATGAGGGTTTGACCTAATTACGCGTGAATATTTAAAATTTTCATTGCAACATGCGAAATATGATCAAAAAAAAAAAAAAAACTTTCAGCCTTTGAAATGAAAGAGAGTCACTTTTCGAAACTTGTCATACACTACAAAAAACCATCAGAACGGTACGAGCTACTGTGTTTTTCGAGAAAATTGGTTAAAGATCCAACAAATCGTATTTTTCAGTGTTTTCTCACTTTGGTCATCAGAATCGTGTTCAGCGCACAAAAATATTGTACATCAGAAACCAATATATACATATATGTATTGCCAATACAGCTTATTATAATTAGGCATCGCTTAGGCATCAACCCAGCTGGTATGGTCCAATGATACTAGATACCGATTTCGTTTTCCAATCTTGCTGATTTCATCCAAAATCTGATCCTTTCAACGCTGCGGCGGTCGTCCTTACGGTCGTGCCCCCTGATTTCGTTCACGTTTTTTCCGGAGCCAGTCTCGCCGGAGCCAGTTCATTCATTCGAAGCACGTTACCAGCCCAGAGCAATCGTTTGTACTTAATGCGCCTTACTATATCGATGTCGTTATATAGCTGATACAGCGAATACGGTATTCGTTGACCACTTCAGCTCCAAAAGATTTTACGAATAATTTTTGTCTTAAACGTTTCCAACGTTTCATCGTCTGATTTCTAAGCTGGTGTTATTGTTCTTGTTTGCCTCTGATCCCAAGTAGACAAAGTTTTCTAGAACCTCGAAGGTGAAATTCCCATACTTACAGATTCTGTAGGGCGTGTTGATAATCTGCGAGTGAATACCAAGAATTACTTATTACTTTCATACACTTCTTACTTTTGTTCAATATCTATGAAAGCCCTGCTGACTGTTCGTGGAATTTTGTTGTAAGAAAATATTGCTCTCCAAATCGACGTGTGGGCACTTACATAGTATATACTAAAACAAGAGATTGAAGAAGTCGGTGGTTGACTTCTTCTGTCTACAACCGCATTGGTACTGTCCAACTATACTTCCTACGTACGGTTTCAATCTATTAAACAATACGCCAGATAAAATTTTTTAAGCGATTCGTAGGAGACTTATGCGTTCCATTCACCAGTCCATATTCTGCATAATCCAATAACTCTTCTTCCTAATGCATAAATCCAATCAACTCTTCGCCGGCATACATTCAATCAACTCTGCGGGGTTTCGCCCGCGCATGCCCCTTTTTTTATTTTTTTAGCCTTTGTATAGCTTCAAAGACCTAATCATAGTCTGGTGGCTCTACAGGAATCCCATCGGTCGGGGAACCCAGATATTCATCTTCTCCGCTGGCGGCATTGTGCCCGTCCTCGCTCCCAAGCAGGGAAAGGAAGTGGTTCCTCCATTACATATGTGGGTCCTGATTATCTGTCACCATGTTTCCATCTTTACAGAACGTTTTCATCTCAGTGCTTATAACCCGTAGTCAAATGCTTGATTCTTTGATAGAATTTTCCAGCCGCATTTCTGTCGCACATCAGCTCAACTTCCTTCAGTTCACGCCTTTCTAGGTCTTTCTTTTTGCGTTTGAAAGGCGTTTTTCCTCTCTACGTTTTTCATGATGTCGCTCATCAATAGCTCGTGTTGCTCCTACTTGCAGGGTTCGCTTATAGACGAAGCTCTTTTCTGACGTAGCAACGGGACATTCCTCATCGTACCAAGTTTGCCTCCGAGGTTTAGTATTACTCCTTGGCTGCTGTACTTAATGAGTTGGATATATGTTTCCGCTGATCGTTTATACAATCTGATGCCGGAGTTGTCACTCTAAACAGTTAAGAGAACCTTATTGAGAAGGCTGCGGCGGTCTACTGCGAGTTAAGCCTACCAACATCTTGCTTTTGTTGAATAGTAGCTCGCTTGGCGTGTACTGTGCTAAGTCTGGTACGTACCTTGGCTAGAACAAGATAGTGGTCCGAGTCGATGTTGGGACCTCTGTTTGCTAGTACATTTATCACACTTGATGCATGTCTGGCATCGATTTGCACGTAGTTTATCTAGAATTCATCTTTCTTCACATCGTCTTCATCCAATATCGGGCTGTGTACGCATATTAAGCTTATGTTGAAGAACTTAGCTTTGATGCGTATCGTGGCAAGGCGCTCGTTTACCGCTGTAAATTTGAAGACGAGACCACGAAGTTTCCTACTTACCACGGAGCTACATCCAAATATGAGTTGACTCTCATGGCCACTGTAGTAGATGTAGCAGGTTGCTTTTTTTGGTGTCCATTTCCAATCTATCGCATTTCCTGGATGGCTGTAATATCAGCCAAAAATTTGTCAAGCGTGTCAATCAGTTGTTTAGTTGCACCATCCCTTTTAAGAGATCGAATAATCCAGGTACATATTTTTAAATCGTGTTCCTTAAATATTTTCCGGGGTTTGCTATAATGAGTAGCAGATTTAATTGGGTAACTGGGGCCTCCAGAATTCATGCCCCTACAGCGGAATCCAGTAGATTTTCACTTCTGTGTCTGCACCTGAAGTAGTTTTCTTCTTTTATCCGTGGTTCGTGTGTTCTCATGGTTTCAAGTTGTTTTCCGCTTGAGGGGACCAAGACCCCTGCGAAACCAACCTCAACAAGAAGGGTTGTCTCTTTAGACGACTCTTACGTCAAGCTGAGCCTGCTGTGGTGGTATTCTTGACAGCCCGCACACCACACGGATATCGGCTGTGTAAGTGAAATGAAAAGAAAATGCAAAATATTGCACTAAAATTTACTGACGCCTATATAACAATATAGGTATTCACAGTACCCAGGGCGCTTTTTTGACTGACAGTATTTACTTACTTTTTTTAACTTGCAACTACAAAATTTACTGAATAAAACTACACAAAAGCGCCCGACCCAGTTTAAATTATTTTCAAATAGTTTAAAACAAATTATCTCGTTTTTTTTTTAATTTTTGCAAATAGTTGCGATTTTTGTAAACTTTCCATATTGCGAATTATTGTCTCTTTTAATTATCGGTTTATTTTCAAACTTTTGCAATTAATAGCAAAATTTATGATTTTTTACAATTTTCTGATATTTTTGTAAATTTTCAAACTATCGTTTTTGCCAATCTTTGCAATTTAAAGCAAGTTTTTCAAATTTTCCAAATTATTGTAAATAAAATTCTGAATTGGCACAAATAAGATTAGAAAAATAAAAGTAAAACTGAAAGTGAGTTAAAAGGTCACACTTTGATCAAAAAAGCACAAATCGCTTTTCTAAACAGGCTCATGTAAAAACATTTTTATTTTCTATGTTGTTTACAGTTTTTTTTATACCTGTTACACTAGTGTAAACAGGTATATTCAGTTTGTCGGAAAGTTTGTAACGCATTAAAGGAGGCATCGTAGACCCTATATAGTATATATACTCGTGATCACCTCGACGAGACGAATCGATTTAGCCATGTCCGTCTGTCTGTCTGTCCGTCTGTCTGTCGTCTGTCCGTCCGTCCTTGTCCGTCTGTTTGTTTGTTGCTGCGCGATTTTTTCGCTCAGTTTTAAAGGTATTGGGCTGAAATTTTTAACTTAAGCTTTTCTAGGTCCTGTGTATTTTCTAAGCTAAAATCAATGTGCCACGCCCACTTTTAGATATTGCTCCTATATAAAAGTACATTATTTTGTCAAGTTCTTATATGAAAAAATTTATTTATGAAGCGAGTGGCTCCAAATATGGTTCAAATGTTTCTTATACCATGCCAAATCTTCAGATTAAAATTGGTCCAAATCGGACCGCGAATTCCTAAATTTTCAAAAATATATTTAATTTGTTTAGTATTTTTAAATAAAATTTAATACAAATGCTGCACGTGAAGGTCTATCAACGTCAAATGATGTGTAACAGGTATATAGTATAAACTTCGGTCCAACCGAAGTTGACTTTTTCTTGTTTTAGTTTTAAAATATAATTGAATCAATAATGAATTCAAATTTGAAATAATTAATTCAAGTAATTCTACTCACGCCTTTATTTATGCCCAAGTTTTTTGCATTTTTTGGTGATCAAATTTTTAAATTTGCGCCAATGAATTTTTGTGATGTTGGTTCATTTTGTAATAAAATTAAATTCATATAAAATCATAAAATTTGTTGTTAAAATAAAAAATTATATACAAGATTGTTCATATGTAATTATGATAAAATACCGCATTGCATTTACATTCCGAATCCCGAAATTTATTTCATTTATGTTGTTTCTTTAATTTCTCGTTGCCAAAACACTTTCCATCATATTATAAAATGGCACATCAATGTTTTTATACCCTGTACACAAAGGGTAGAAGGTGATATTGTATTAAGTTTGTGAGAATGTATGTAACACACATAAGGATAACACACATAGATCGACCCTATAAAGTATATATATAGTATTCTTTATCAGCATTGGAAGGGAAGTCGAACAAGCTATGTCTATCTGTCCGTCTGTCTGTCTGTCCTGTTATCTGCCGTATGAGAGAGACTATCACGGAGACTATACGAGATAGGGACACCATATTTGAAACTTAGACTTTCCTCAACCGTCAAGAGATCCCCATTTTAAGGGGTAACCAAATACAAATTTATCCCGAAATTTTTTGTTTTTGCATAAAAACGACATTGTTTCTAATTCTAGGAAGTCTAAATTTAGTATAAATTATTATGGGTAGGACCAAAAAAAATTTTGGTATAGCCCCCCATACAATATTTTCACATTTTTCAAGTTTTTGTTTAAAAATCCAGTGTAATAAGGTATAATACAAAGATAGGACTTAATTTAAGGTACATAAAGTGTGGATTCAGGGTATATTGCAGTCGAGTACACGCAACTTCAGCGTTTTTTCTTGTTATTTACTACGTCTGAACGATTTACATCTACAAAACGTTTGAGTACTTTAATATTAACTACAGTCTACATAAATCTTGACTAAACTCAACTTTCCAAATAAACACGTCTACTATAAATTCAACCAGTTGCTCCTATTAGACATTTTCGACTAAATTTCAAATATAATATAACGCACCATATAAAAAGCTGTTTTGCACTAGTGAAAAATAAGGTCAAAAATTTCACGAGCTAACTCTAGCAAATTTTCTTTTATCCACTTATGCTAGACTTCGTGGACTGCACAATAGTGTTTACTTTATTGAAAAAGTCGACACTACAATTTTATTATACCTGTTATACATATACCATCCTATGTACACACCATCCTATGTACACACCACGGATCGGTCCACTATAACATATAGCCCCACACAAATTCATATCCCATTTTCTGATATTTTCATACCATTGACCCCCCATCCATCTCATCTCGAAGTTCTATCTATGCCACTGATGATTACACATAAACTCTTTAAAGATTCGTGTGACGGGTATTTAAGCTTCGGCTTCACCGAAGATAACTTTTTCCTGGTTCACTATTTTAAAATTGACTTTTAAAATATTAAAATTGTCAAAAGTAGTATGCTGACTTGAAAAGTACTATAAAGATATTCACTGACCATTTTTTTTGACAAGGCCTTAAAGTTTCATTAAAAATACCAACCATTTTAGTAGTAGCTCGAAAATGTTTATTAGTACGAATTGACGAATTTTGTGTTGCAAGTGATAAGCAACACAAATGTTTTCCATATACAACTTCAAAATTTTGTGCTGTGTTTATATTGGGGCCATATTAAATCACTGTTCGATTAGATCCAACTTGGAATACAGTATTGGAACCATAGAATAAGTAAAACAAAAAAACGTTAGGTTCGGTAGCACCGAAGATCAAATAGCCGCCACACGAAACTTTAATTAGTTTATGAACGATCATTAGTAACATAGATTATCTTCCGCAAAGGGATTGGGTGGGGAAAACACATGTTGGAGCTCAAATATGACGCATATATGTAAAATTTTATGCTAAAAATACATTGAAAACAATCGTTTTGTTGAAAAAATAAAAATAGGATAACAGTAGAAGTGATTGTAGACAGATTGGAGTGAATATATTCATAAATAAGAACTATTTTCATACAAAAACTCAAAAATGGGCGCTAGGTTTTTATGGGGGTTATCCCTAAAAATGGGCTTGGCATTGATATTGGATGCCTTTAAAAGTGTTTTTACCCAATTTGTAGTAAATATAGTACATTAACAAATAAAAACAATTTTCATGCAAAAAATCGAAAAAAGTGTTAAGTTTGTTTACAAATAGGCGTGGCACCTTGATTCCGACATACAAACTGCATAGGATCTTAAAAACTTTCCGAGAAAAAACATTGCAACAAACAGACGAACATTGCTAAATTGATTCGTCTCGTCGAGCTAATAAATAATATATATACATTATGGGGTCTCCGAAGCCTCCTTCAGTGCGCTATGTGTGGCGGGTATAAAAAGTGTACAAGCAAAATGTACAAGAAAAACTGATTTTTTATGATTAGACGTTGTCGGTTATGATGTAGGTTTAGTTTTGTTTTTAGGGTGTGAAAATTTGATATTTTTTATAGAAAATAGTAATTTATGATAACAATACCAGTCAAAAAATATATGTGTATGTAAGGGTTGAAACTCAAAATTTCTTCAGTTGAATAATTTGAAAATCGGAAAGTTTTAAAAACAGGAAAACGATATTTAATCTTTAAAGAAAGTTTAACATAATCTTGGCTTTTCTAGAGAATGAGTAAGCAAATTCAATAGCCTCCTTAGTTGCTTAGTCAAACCTAACGTATTCTCTTGTCTTAAATTTTAAAAACATCCATGATATTCTTTATGTGCTTTAATTACTCGTAAGAATGCTTCCATTCTTCGTTTCCATCTTTTTCTTCATCATCAAGTAGTATTTTTGCTTTTCGTATCTTGTATTGGATTGGCTACGTATATACATACTATATTTTGTACATAAGAACTAAAAAGGAATATGTGGGTGAGGACGATAGTCACCTGAATGCAAATGTAGAATGCCAATGTTCTTAGTTCTCCTGTATCTATCTAAATATATCTGCTCTCGTTTGTTCGGAAATTCATATGTATTTGCATTTTCTTAATGTATAGCTTCTATCTAGATGCCTCCGCCTCAGATGTTGCCCACTTTAGTTGATGTACTTCGAGACAGAGTTGGGACTACAGAAAAATCGACTTCCTTTATGAAAGATGGACAGACGTTGGTCAGCTCCCATCTTGCCGAGCTAGAATTTCGCATATACATACACACGTATAACAAAATTTTGCTTAGACGTTTCGACAAAATACTAGTTCCTGTTGCACACAAAAACACGACTTCAACCGACTTGCGTTCGGGCTAAGACTCCTTGAGCTTCTACGCGAGTGTTCGTTTGCTTATGTATAATATAATTTCTGTGCATTTGCATGAGTGTCTTTATGTGCTTGTGTATATATATTTACAAGCAGCACGTATGTATGTATTTGTCTATGTGTTTAATTCTCTAAAATGTGAAATTTTACAATCGCCTAGCGCGCAGCATTTTCTCATTTCTCTTTTCGCTGCCATTGAAGCCGCTCAGCTTCTTTGAAATGTTGCCTGGACATAGTTGTTCAATATTGGCTGACCGGCAACCCATTGCCACCCCATCCATCAGACGGTCACCGTCAAGCCATCTATATCTATGCTATAAACTTATGTAGATATGAACGTACGTACGTACGTAGATTTGTATGTATGTGTGTATAGTATATGTGTATGTTTGTATATATATTCGTATAGTACATTCATCTATTCAACTTTCCGAACATTCAGTTCACATTTCCTCCAACCTCCACTACCATGCGAAGAATTTGTTAGTCGTATAAACTCATGCACACTTATACAACAACGCATAGACGTGGCTATAATACGGACTTGCACAGACTCTTATCCTTTTCACATGTCGCAAAGTCGTATGCAAACAACATTTTGCAGGAGCAAGCACTTCTTTCCTTGGTCTTCGTTTTAACTTTATGCAGACCCTTACACCGCATTGTCCAAGCATTGCTACTCGACTGTTGCCCAATACCAACCGCCACCCCCCTTTCAGAAAATCCGTAATGCTTCTTCTCGCCATTCTTCTTCTTCTTATTCAGTTTTGTCCGTTGTCGCTGAAGGTTTGGCTACATGAAGTCCTTTCGTCCCGTCCGCTGTATACGAATGTGTATTTGTGTGTTTAAAGTAAACGTGCTTAGATGCGAGAGCCTGTGAAGTTAGCAAATGTGAATATGTACGTTTGTGCAGATGTCCGCTTCAAAATTCGCATACAGCACTGGTCAACTATGGAAATCGGGTCGAGTTGCATTTGGTGTCAGGGTAGTTGGGTGCGCTGATGGACGCGCGACCCGACGGATGGTTGGTGGTCTGTGTACGGCGAGCAAAGCAATCTATGGATGTCTAAGTGGCGTATAGAAATTTCGTGGAAGGAGCTACAGACGAACGATACAAACGACTATGACGACGACAATAGATTGTCTCTATGGTAAGTGCCGGGGCCAGAGGTACATCGCATTTAGCCAAACGGCAAGAACGTTAGCGACAGCAGCTAAAAGATGCCCAAAGAAATTGTGTACTTTCATATAATGCGTTGTTGTGAGCGAGTGGGTCATTAGTGAGCGAGTGGGTCAATGTGAGTGAGTGAGTGAGTGAGTGTGTGAATAAGAGTAAACGGGTGTAAGAGTATAGTATACACATATATGTATAAAAAATACAAATATATAAATACACCAATATACAAGAAGATGAGTATGTGTGTGTTTAGGAATCCGTAGAAATCGGCCCCTTATTTTTCGTTCTGTACATCAAAAGCTACATGAGATGTCGGACATACGGACGGACGGAAGAACTAACTGACAAGTGGACCGACAGGCTAAACATGAAAACGAAGATGCATGGTAATAAGAGAGCGCACAGGATGCGAGGGAGTCATTTTAGTAACGAAGGAAATTGCTGATATTGTGTTCTGCGAGTTTTAGTTTTGGCTTTGTTCTTAGGAAGGTACGAATTTCACATATGTAAGTAGTTTTGAATACAGAAATGAACAATTCAACGTTGCATCACATCGGAGTACATTTCATTTCTCTGTCTATCGATTTTGTCTAAACATATTCTCAAAACCAACTGACAAAGTCTATGTCCAGGCGATAGATGATGTGGTTATAGTGGCGTGAGCAGATATAGTACAATGCAACTTCGCTAAGCAAGGCGTCCCGCAATGCGAAGTTCTTTGGCACGGGCCACGTTTGAGTGGTTTACAATATTCCAGAATGATACACAAATATTCCATTGGAATTTTAGCATCATCCGTACTATTGTTCAATTTTAAATTTAAATAGCTTCTATTTACTTATTACTTATTATTTTTAAATTTGATCAATTGCTTATAAATTTTAAATTTTGTTTAAAAATACTACCAGTTCCAATAAGGTATTTAATTAGCGACAAATGACTTATTAATAAAACTTTACAATAAAATAGTTTTTATAGAGGAAAAGTAAAAATTTAGACTAGAATTTTCTTGCTTACTTTTATTTTTAATATTAAAAAATAAAAGCTATTTTGTATTGAAAACCCTTATTTGAGAATATTCAATATTTAATTTAATCAAAAAATTTAAATTACACAGGCCTGCAAAATTGACTTTTTGTATTTGATATGAGACTGGTTTCCGATGTATTTTTGATCAGCTTGACGAGACGAATCGTTCTAGCCATGTCCGTCTGTCTACCCATCTGTCCACTCATCTTACCGTTTATCATTTTGTCTGTTCATTTCTATGTATAGTATTTCATTCGTTCTCTTTTAATGATATGAAGCTGATATTTTGAATTTGAGCTTTTCTTTGTAACGACTAAATGAAGGATGAAAATGAAAGTGCCTCGCCCATTTTTCTAACCTGTATCCGAAAGGTAAAAAGGTATACTAAGTTAGTGTAAATGTATGTAAGTATAAATCTTTACTAATATTATAAGCTACACTATTCCCGAGTGACATAGGCTATGTTTTATTTTTAAAAAAATTAGGGATACTTACTAAAACTTGAATAATGTAACCCAAGATATAAAAAATAAACAAAAAACTTCCTTTAATCGCGTGCGCTGCGAAAGCTATTAATGATAGAACAAAATGATGTGTTACAATTTTTCAGGACACATCACTATTCAGGTGAGCAACAAGACGGGATTTTGGAAAATTTTGACACGGCGCCTAATGGGGTCCTTGAAACCGGAAAAGCCATATCTTTGGGGCTCATTTGAAAGATGGTTAAAAACATTTTTGGCGTTCAAGGTGATCCAGGGATTTCTGGAATTTGGACCTAGGACCCATATGTGGACCCAACATAGATTTTTGACCAATTTTTTTTTTTTATTACAGATGAGCACTTAGACAAGATTTTAGAGAATCTTGACCCGGGGCCTAATGGGAGCCTTGAAAATAAGTCATACGTTTGGATTGAATAGACGTAGAGACTTGAAACTGGACACATTTGAATGATGGTTAGTCGTGTTTAGGGAATTTCCAAAATTTTAACCCAAATTTTTGAACAATTTATATTTAGCCACCAAATAAAAGCAAAAAAAAAAAATAAAACGCGAGCAAAGCCGCGGGTTCCCGCTAGTCATATATATTCTTGATCAGCATTGAAAGGCGAATCGATATAGCTGTTCCCCCTAAATGTTCAAAAGTTAATAAAAATATAAACAAAAACAAAAACAAGGAAAAACGTTAACTTCGGTGGAACCGAAGCTGAAATACCCGTTACACAACACTTTTAATAGTTTAAATGTTCACTAGGCGCTTAGATTAAATTTCACGATGAATTTGGTCAAATGTGTATGGAGGCTTTTTGTAACATTAGCCCGATCTTTACCATATCGATGGAGTTGACATTAGAATTGATTTTATCAAATTTTAATTGAATTCATTCGGAAAAAATAAATGTTTTCATACAAAAATTTCGAAAATGGGCGGTAAATTTGTATGGGGGCTACACCTAAAAATGGGTGTGGCATCTTGGATTTGACACTCGATGACAAAAGAAATGTTTTTACCCACTTTGGAGGGAATTCATTCGTAAATAATTACTATTTTTATACAAAAAATCGAAAAAAAAGGTAAGTTTGTATGGGGGCAATACCTAAAAATGGGCGTGGCGCCCTCATTCTCGAACTTAACCTAGTCCTTGCCGAGAAAAGCTTAAGTTTAAAATTTCAGTTAAATATCTTTAAAACTAAGCGAATGAATCGCATAGCAACAAACAGACGGACGGACAGACAGACGGACATGGCTAAATCGATTCGTTTCATCGAGCTGATCAAGAATATATATACAGACTTTCGGACAAACTGAATATACCCGTTTACACTATGTGTTACAAGTATAAAAATATAAGTTTAAAACTTAAAAAAAGCAAGTCAAACTTTTACTTTAATAAAACCGACACTTTAATAACCATTACACAACATTGACTACATTTTAAAGACTAAATTATTACGTTGGCGTCCATAAACCCGGAATATGTATATAATTTAAACTTAAATTATTAAACAAATAATAAAATGTTCTTAATAAATTAGAAATTTGCGGTCCGATCTATTTGGTAAATTTGACTTGGTATAATATAGACATCAAATTTGAAACCAGTAGCACACTGATTTAAACACACAAAGTGCACAGGACCAAGAAAAATTTAGTTTAAAATTTCAGCTCAATATATTTAAAACTGAGCGAATAAATCGCAAAACAGACAAACAGAAATGGCTAGTTTGATTGGTCTCGCCGAACTGATCATGAATATATGCGTTACAAGCTTTCCAACAAACTGCACATACCTGTTTTACTCTATGCATTATTTCCACTCGTTCCTGGAAGTGAACAAGGAGCAAGTGATCATTATTGATCCGTCTATTTGTATTTTTTTGAATGAGCAATCAGCTTACAATTGGTTTAAGTTTTTATGAATAATAAGAGAAGAATTCATTGGATTTATAGAGCTTACAACATATGTATAACTATTGCTAAAGAAATTGATACAACTTTTACTTACCATAGGATGACAACAGATAATTGCCATTTAAAAAAGTTTATTTATTTACCCACAATCTGAATCTTGTGTGAAACAAAGATGTTAGAAAAGTCCATGGCTATCAGAAAATTTTCCGTACACATTCCGGAAATTGTGAAAGCCTTGAACAAGTTGTCTCCAGTGCCATTCCCTAACACAAGACAGTCGGCATTTCAGTTGTATTTTATGGTAACAGGTCCAATTTTTATCGATACTCTAATGACAATAACATAATTTTCGTCGCTAGTAGAGCCTACAGCAAACATTTTCCAAACAAAATCTATTGATTTCATTGCGGTTGTAAGCATATTTAGAATATTTTGTATGTGATCAAAGATAATGGATTTAATGCTGAAAAAATTGTAAAAGAACTTCTAAAAAAACCGGAAAAGTCACAGCCGTTTTATGAGTAAAGTTGTGTTTGCCATGTTTGGCTGAAAAGCAAAAGAATAGAAGTAATCCTCTAACAGCCACAAACGAATACTGACTGCGGTGTATAATCATAACTTATCTTAATTCTCTCACGACCTCTTTGCAGCAACGTTTTTCAAATGAAAATACTCCAGCTAGTCCGCTATCTTCATTATATCTATTTCATATGATCAAATGCTCTAGTCAACAGGAACACAAAAATGTAATGAGTTTTTAGCAGATTTATGATCTGGACGTTGGTATAATTTATGGAAGAAAAATAATATGCAAACAAACTTTTACCAATGATTAATATATGTATATCGATTTTGAATGTGGTGCTCGTTGCACGCACAAGAGTGATATTTTAGCAATTCTTAATGTTGAGCAATATTTTAGTACACTTCGTTGGGTCAAAACCTGGCTTAGGAGCACTTTTTGAGAGAAAAGGCTTTCCGGTCAATGACTTCTGACCGTGTTAAAAAAACAACGTGAAAAAAACAAAATGATACATTTTTGGAAAGTACGATATGATGCGTTTACTGATGTAGTAATAAAATTAAACGAAATAGTTTAATTTGATTCATTAATTTTTTAAATAACCTTTTATCTTGTTTAACACGATGTTAGAAGAAGCAAAAACGTTAACTTCGGTAGCACCGAAGCTCAAACACCCTCCACACGAAACCTTAATCATTTTCTTAAAAAAACAAGAAGAAAAGTTTACTTCGGTTGGACCGAAGCTTATACTATATACCTGTTACACATCATTTGACGTTGATAGACCTTCGTGTGCAGCATTTGTACTAAATTTTATTTTAAAATACTAAACAAATTAAAAATATTTTTAAAAATTTACAAATTCGCCGTCCGATTTTAACCAACTTTAAACTGAAGATTTGGCATGGTTTAAGAAGCATTTGTACCACATTTGAAGCCATTCGCTTTATAAATAAATTTTTTTCTTATAAGAACTTGACAAAATGTTGTACTTTTGTATTGGAGCTATACCTAAAAGTGGGCGTGGCACATTGATATTATCATAGAAAGTACCCAGGACCTAGAAAAAGCTTAAGTTTAAGATTTCAGCTTAATATCTTTAAAACTGAGCGAATAAATCGCTCAGCAAAACCGACGGACAGACAGACGGACATGGCCAAATCTACTCCGTCTCATCGAGCTGATCAATAACATATGTTATATACTTTATGGGGTCTCCGATGCCTCCTTTAATGCGTTACAAGCTTTCCGACAAACTGATAATACCCTTCACACTATGTGTGGCGGGTATAAAAAAGGGCAGTAAATTTCAAATTGTAAAATATATGTATGAGTTAACTATGTTAAATATTAAAATTAGGGACGGTCCATTTTCTTGAATTTTTATATTTGTTTCATTTTGTGTATTATCTGCTCATGTTTTTGATTATATTCTTTCATTTACATTGTTTACAGAGTAACTAATCGAAAATATATAAATGTGTGCTTCTTTTTATTCAACAAAAATGTCTCGTTTTGTTTTTAAGTACATATGTAGCCATAGAAGTTTAATTCCAACTTTCATGCCTCTTATGAAAGGCAACATGAATACTGAAAGTTTTAGCTTTTGTTTGATACATAGCGATTTATATTAAGTTGAATATTTTAGATTTGGTACAGATTGAACCATTGTACCATGTTTGAGCATAATGCCAAGACTAAGGATGATCAATTTAATGCCAATGAAAGCCATTGTGATCTAACCACTTGATTTTCTTATCATATACTTTGAAATACAAACCATTGGCGCTCATTAGTTCAAATTTCGAATGAAAGGAAACAAGCCTTTAGTTTCACAATTATTCTTTTATGAACATAAATTTTTTTCTTTATAATTTTCAGAACGACATAAGAATGAAATTATGGTGTCGATATTATGAAGTATCGAAACCAATTTGGCGGAGTAGTTATACGTAATACTACTTCTTCCTAAATCACAAGCTCCATGGTCCATTTTACTATCTGACCGTTTGTCTGACTGCCTGCCAATCAGCCAGTCATTCAGTTCTTTAGTGTGATATCAGCATTCATCCGCCTTTTCGTGTAATTTAAAAGCAAGGAATCCGACAACACCAGCCAATGTTTTGTATGTATTTGTATTAGTTTACTCAAATGTCCAGTCAACAAATATACTTGCTTAGGTTATAAACAAAATAATATTCGTATATACATGCACGCATACAAACATATCTACTCACAAGTCCTAAATGCCTTTGGGGATGAAAGACAAGATTGCAATGTATCCTTAAAAAATATAGCCGCGTAGGCGAGCGACGACAGGAGTGACACGTAAAAGGCTGGCGCAACTATGTCATTTGAAAATGGCAAAACAAGAAAATAGAGATTATATTGTTTTAAGGTTAAAGAATACAAAAATAAAAAGCAAAACTCAACGAAATTCAATTTCCACACACTATAGCAGTTTTTTGAGAAAACTTAAAGATAACTATTATACAAGGATGATATCGAATTTTTTTATTTTTGTTGTAAAAAGGAAAAAGTGCTTAAGTCGACTTAAGCGAAAATTGAGATAAGAATACTACGCTGATCTCCATAATGAAAAGTACCTTCATGCAAAATTTGAATTATTTTTGACGATTATTCAGAGAAAGTTATAGACAAATTAATTTTTGCTTAATCTCACTTTTGCATACAATTTCAAATTATTTTAAACTTAGAAAGTGCTCTCCTGCAAAACGGTAAAAATCAGACTTAAGCAGTTTTTCCTTTTTACCACAGATTTATTGATGGTGATGATGAGCTTGATTGAAATTTAAACTGAACATTATTTTTGGGACCATAAACATATCTAAAACGATTCGCGTAATGCAAGCCGATTTCTTCTTTTCCATATATTTTCCGAAAATCTTGAATGCTCAGAAAGGTTTGATTTTTCGATGTATATTTTTAATGTTTTTACCAGAATTTATGTGGAGTGGAACATTACTGTTATGCGTGGTATACGTGTGGGGCTATTCTAAACATTTTCTAATTTTTTATTTTCCAGGTTGGTACACATGTCCTTTATTACCAAGCTCATATTTTAACACCATCTGTCATTTAGAGTGATTATATTTAACAGATGGTCAAAGTGATTCGATCTTTTGTGTGTCCGGCGAATTTTATCATGGATAAAATTGGTGGAGCATAGTGGCACCAATCGGCTGATTGTTGACTGGTTTACATGTCATATTCCTACACCCATGACTCGTTTCCAATTATTATGTGTTTCATTAAGTCAGAATTGGCTCGAGAAAGCATGTCTTCAGCGACTCCAAATGAAAACACACTAAATGACCAAATGAAAAAAAAAAAAAAATGAGGTTTGTTTGTATTAATTAACGACAATATAAGTTTTTAAACCCTATTTTTATAAAAAATTTTAAATAAGAAAAAAAATTTTAACACAAAGAAAAAAAAAAAAATTGGGGGGGGGCGTTACTTAAATAGGAGGGGAAATTTATTTTAAATAATTTTTATAAAATTTGGGGAAAAAAAAATTCAAAAATAAAGTATTTTCATACAAAAAAACCGAAAAGAAAAAAAAAAAGGGGCGGAACGAAAAGGGGTCTGAATGATATTGTGCCTGATCCTCGTTAAATCTGTAGTATATTCATAGGACAGTGGAAGATATTTTACCCAAATTGGAGTGAATATAAGCATAAATAAGAACTTTTTTCATATATAACCTCAACAATCGTTGCTAGGTTTGTATGGGGGCTATACTTTCAAATGGGCGTGACACCTTGATTTTTGTATTGGATGATAATTGAAGTGTTTTTACCCAATTTGTAGTAAATACATTCAAAAAAAAACTCTTTTCACACAAAAATCGGAACAAGTGGTGTATGGGGCTATTCCTTAAACATGGCGTGAAGGATTGGTTCTGACATACAAACTGCCCCGAAAAAAAGAAGCTTTAGTTTAAAATTTCTCGTCAATATCTTTAAAACTTTCCGAGTAAAACGCATTGCAACAGACGGACATGTCCATTTGTCCGTCTATTTGTCTGTCTGTCAGTCTGCCCATCTGTCTACCTGTCTGTATATTAAGATATACAGATATTAAGCTGAAATTTGAACTTAAGCTTCTCTCGGCAACGACTAAGTTAAGTTCGAAAATGAAAGTATCACGCTCATTTTTAGGGGGTAGCCACCATACAAACTTACTTCCCATTTTCGAATTTTTGTATGAAAATAGTAATTGTTTATGTATGTATTCACTAAAAATTGAGTAAAATCACTTCTAATATCATCATACTACTGTTGGCAAAAAGTAAGGAGAAGACGAAGAGCGCCCTGGTCGACCTCAACGGACGATGCTCACATTCAAAAAGTAAAAGAATTAGTGCTTGCACATCGTCGATTAACTACAAGAGACATTGCTGACGAAGTTAGCGTATCAGAAGGATCTATTAACACCATTTTGAAAGATGTTTTGGGCCTCAAACGTGTCAAGTCTCGTTTGACACCAAAAATGCAAAATTTTTTTGAAAAACAGCGTCGAATCTTCGTGACTTTTTCTCAAAAAATGCAACCAATATCGTTCCGCAACCACCGTATTCGCCTGATTTGGCTCTGTGTGACTTCTGGTTTTTTCCAAAACTCAAAAGACTATTCCGAGGAAACCGTCTTAAGTCGATTGAAGACATTCAACGTAAATCGACGCGCGCTCTGAAGGCTATAACGGACTATTTTAAAGGAGATGAAATTGATGAGGAAGAATAAATAAAGATTTTTTGATTATATATATATATATTTATATATATATATGTATAGTATAGCCTCATACAAAGTTATTTCAAGATTTCGAATTTTATGAAAAGTTCACCAAAGTATTATCCTTTGTAGAAAAAGACAGTAACAAATCATTAATAAACACTAATGAATGGTACTAGAAATACAATGGAACACAATACAAGCACAAAACATACTGTCATTAAAAATCGAGTAACTTTTTCACCTGGCTGCGTTTAAGAGGTGAATGGTTCAACCAATACTGGATGAGGCCGGTTTGATACCACATCATCAGTTTGGCTTCAGGGGAGCTGCATGGCACACCGGAACAGTGCCATAGGATCGTTCAAAAAATTCTGGAAGCTCTTGAGGAAAAAAGAATACTGCTCGGCCGTCTTCTTTGATGTCAAGCAAGCATTTGACAGGGTTTGGCATATGGGATTGCTCTACAAGCTAAAGCTAGCGCTACCAGCCCCTCACTATCTGCTTCTCAGATCATACCTAACTGGTAGATCTTTCTACGTTAAATGCGGCGAGGAGAGCTCAGCAATAAGAGAAGTCAGAGCTGGTGTCCCACAGGGAAGTGTCCTGGGCCCGATGCTATACACAATGTATACAGCAGATATGCCAACCATCAGCGACCCTCACTGCCACTTATGCCGATGACACCGCCTTTTTAGCCAATGATAAGTCCCCACTCGTGGCGTCCAGCATAATCCAAACTCAGCTGGACCGCCTAAACATATGGCTAAGACGGTGGAATATCGTTGTCAACCCAGACAAATCCACACACATTACGTTTGCCCTCAGAAGAGGAGACTGCCCTGCCGTCAGTCTGGATGGCGTTGCCATACCCAGCAGCGTCACTGCAAAGTACTTAGGCCTGGTATTGGATAGGCGCTTGACATGGAGTAGTCATCTCTCACAAAAACGTTCCCAGTTGAACGAGAGGTTGCGCAAGCATCTGTGGCTGCTACTTAAACCTACGGACGTATGGCATTGCACTTTGGGGCACTGCAAAGAGAAGCAACAGGGAAAGAATCCAAGTCTTCCAAAACAAGGTTCTGCGCATAATTTCTGAGGCGCACCCATGTCATACCAATGCAGAAATCCACCAGGAACTAAAAGTCCCTCTCATAAGCCAGGAGGTGGCTAGGCTCACTAAGGCATACCTGGATAGACTGGACAACCATGTCACCCCTCTGGCCATAAACCTGCTGGATAACAGTACTACGACTCGGCGACTGAAGAGGTTACACCCCCTGGATTTGCCACTCACATAAACTTTTAAATCATCCTCCCTCCGCCATCACTCCCCCCACCCCAATAACAACTCCCAAGTCATGGAATACTTTATAGAATGTCAATGTTATGTATGTTATTACAATTCGCTGATAGTCCCCTTAGGGACTGATTGCAAATAAAGAACACAGCATTAAAAAAAAAAAAAAAAAAATTATTTTTTTTTAAATTTTTAATACATACCTATGTATGAAAAACTGTAATTTTTTTTTTTTTTTTTTTTTTATTATTTATTTATGTTGAGCATTTCACTGAAGAAACTTTAAACATATTTATGAAATCTAAAAAACTTGACAAGACGTTAAAGTAGTATTACCTTAAAGTATAATAAGTTATGTTACTATTGGAGTCTATTGCCGCGTAGGTAGATCATCTGGGTGGAGTCTCTTAAGGCGCATTCTGCATGTATTGACAGCGAGAGCCGAAGCCAATGGGTTAATGTGATCACGTAGACGATCGTTGTATCTGGAGTTGTGTCGATTTATTTCATCAAAGACTGATGGCACATCTAAGTCGTTGCTAATGACCGTGTTATGGACAAACCACGGGGCTTTACAGATAGATCGTAAAGTCTTATTTTGCATTCTTTGTACACGCTCAATATGGGTTTTCGAGGCAGTGCCCCACAGTTGTATCCCATATCTCCACGATGGCATAATAACCAAAAATGCGTTTAAAAAAATTATTTTTTAAAGTTTAATTTTATAAAAATTTTGTTTTAGAAAAGTATAATTTAATTATTGTCAGATTTACACTCTTAAACATCCGTTTTACTCGTAATTGTACGTCATTTAAGAAATTGTAATACAATAACGTAGCTTTTATAAAAATAATATGTTTGCCTCGAGAATACACATAAAGGATCAGAAATGTCAACATTATATATACAAGCCCTAGATCAGATTTTGGGCGGTGGGCGTGGCACCATATAGGAATGACCAAAAAATAATTGAACTAGACAAATAAAAATGACCCGACAAATACATAGATTTGTTTATATAAATTTGTATGAAAAATTGTAATTTTTTTTTTGTTTTTTTTTGGTTTTTTTCCGATTAAATATTCGTTTTACTAGTAATTAAGCATAAAAACTTTCAAACAAAATAGTCCAATCGATAAAGTCGAAAATTGTGGAAAAAAACAAAAAAAATTGCGATTGCCTTTAAAATACACATATCTAGGATCGGAAATGTTATAGCATGCAGCACAACATTGGAGAGGTTTTCTTGGAGATTTTTTTTCTCTTCAAACGACGTATGAAAATGCGTTGTAAGCCGTAAAGCTTAATTCATATAGTTGTTTAATACTATAAACCTCGAAAAATCAGTTTTTTACCGTTATTTCAAAATCGATGTCGAGAAAATTATTGTTAGTACGCCAAAAATCTATTTAACTGTACCTACAACTTACCGATAAATTTTATGTTGATTAGCCCGATCCTCATCATATCGATCGAGTTCACTTAGGCGGACACTAAAATTAATTTTAAAAAATTTCAATTATGGTTTGAAAAAATTAAAATTTCATACTAAAAATCGAAAAAGGGGCGTAGATTTATGCATGGGGGCTTTTCCCTAAAAATTGGCGTGGCACCTTGGATTTGACATTGAGAAGATATAAGAAGAGTTTTTACCCTATTTGGAGTAAATATATTTATAAATATTACCTATTTACATTCAAAAACTCGAAAATGGGCGGTAAGTTTGTATGGGGGCTATACCTAGAAATGGGCATGGCGCTTTGCTTTTAATATAAAATGGTATAAGATGTGTTTTTAGGCAATTTGGAGTGAATTTATTCCTAAATTATAACCATTTTCCTACAAAAATTCGAAAATGGGCGGCAAGTTTGTGAGAGGACTATGCATAAAAATGGGGGTGTTGATATTAGATAATGTTAGAAGTGTTTTTATCCAATTTGGATTTAATACATTAATAAATAATGCCTATTTTCATATAAAAATTTTCATATAAAAATTTCATATTCAAACTTTACCTGGCCGTTGCCTAGAAAAGCTTAAGTTTTAAATTTGATCTATTTTTAAAAAAATAAATAATATAGACATACCTATTGAGAAATCGGCCAAATACTTGGGAATTCACTTAGACAATAAACTGACTTGGAAGTTGCACATAGGAAAAAAGCGAAATCAAATGAAAGAGAAATGTCGTCAACTGAGCTGGCTTATGTACAAAAAATCGAAGCTCTCTATGAGCAATAAACTTCTACTATACAAAAGCATCATAAAACCAATTTGGACTTACGGCCTTCAAGTTTGGGGCACATCAAAACATCAAACATCAATATTATACAAAGGCAACAGTCAAAAATACTACGACAAATCACAACAGCGGAGTGGTATATTCCCAATGCAGATATACACAGAGATCTCCAAATAAAGACTGTTAAAGAAGAAATAGTAGCAGTTAGTAGAAGCTACCACATCAGAATACTGGCTCATATAAACAACGAGATGTGTAACTTACCCATACTAGAGTTAACTAGTAGACGACGTCTAAAAATAATTCGACCAGCTGACTTACCGAACTATCAATAAGCGCAAATTTATTTAATTAGGAAACTGTTATTCACGATGTTATTCACGATAGATTCATAGATCTATTTTTTGTTTTAAATATAATTTAAAGAAATTGTTCTTTTAAATGAATTAAATTCCTATATCGATGTTATAATATGTACTAAATGTTGTTGTAGACAGATGTACTAAATTAATCATAGGAAAATAAAAAAAAACAAGCAAGAACGTTAACTTCGGAAGCACCGAAGCTCAAATACCCGCCACACGAAACTTTATTCATTTTCTTGGAAAAATAAAAAAATAGAAGGTGAGTTTGTATAGGACTATATGTTATAGTGGCTCGATCATTGTCATATCGGAAGCATATTTATAGGATAACAGTAGAAGTCATTTTACACAGATTGGAGTGAATATATCCATAAATAAGAACTATTTTCATACAAAATCTGAAAAATGGGCGCTTAATTTGTATGGGGGCCATATAAAAAAATGGGCGTGGCACCTTTCTTTTGAAATTGGATGTCATTAAAGTGCTTTTATCCATATTTGTAGTAAATACACTTACAAATAATAACAATTTTCATACAGAAAATCGAAAAAATGGTAAGTTTGTATGGGGGCTATATCTAAAAATGGGCGTGATACCTTTCTTCTGATATTGGATGGATGGATATTGGATTAAAAGTGTTTTTACCCGATTCGTAGTCAAAACATTCATAAATAATAACTATTTTCATAGAAAAATATAGAAAAAGGGGTAAGTTTTTATGGGGGCTATATCTAAAAATAGGCGTGGCACCTTTCTTCAAGTATTGGGTGGATGGATATTGGATTAGAAGTGTTTTAACCCGATTTTGATTAAATACATTCATAAATAATAACTATTTTCATAGAAAATATAGAGAAAAAAAGGGTAAGTTTGTATGGGGGCTATATCTAAAAGTGGGCGTGGCACCTTGGTTCTACCATACAAACTACCTAGGAACACTAAAAAGCTTAAGTTTAAAGTTTCAGGTCAATATCTTTAAAACTTTCCGAGAAACACGCATTGCAACAGACAGACAGACGGACAGACAGACGGACATGGCTAAATCGATTCGTCTCGTCGAGCTTATCAAGAATATATATACTTTATTGGGTCTCCGATGCCTCCTTTGATGCGTTACAAACTTTCCGACAAACTGATAATACCCTTCACACTAAGTGTGGCGGGTATAAAAAAAAAAAAAAAAATTTGATCTAAGCATCTCGAGTAGTCTCCGAGTACATCGCGTTGAAATAAACAGACGGACAGATGGACAGACAGACGGACTGACAGACCGACAGACTGACATGGCTAGGTCGACTCGCCTCATCGGGATGATCAAGAATAAATATACTTTATGTGGTCTACGACGTCTCCTTTAGTGCTTTACAAGCTTTATGACAAACTGAATATAAACGGGTATATTCAGTTTGTCGGAAATGTGCCAAGGATGACATTAAAAGTGTTTTTATCACATTCGGAGTTAAAATATTGTGTTGTTCAATAAGTAATGTCGTATTTTTTCAATAGATGGCGACTCTTTAACATATCTTAGGTTGTACTAATCGCATCGGGTCATCCTGAACGGCGATTTAAAGAGGACACCCAGACTGTATTGTGATCGTATGTTTCAGTCTCAAGTTATAGCGCGCCAAAGATGGAGTCCACCAAGCAAGAAATTCGCCATATTTTACGTTTTTACTACCTGAGAAGTAAAAATCCAACGAAGGCGGCCGAAAAAATTTGTGAAGTTTATGGGCCCGATGCTGTAACGATTCGCACAGCACAGCGTTGGTTCAATCGATTTCGTTCTGGTGTAGTGGATGTCAAAGATGTACACCGTACTGGTAGGCCAATCCTCGTAAAAAACCGATAAAACAGTCGAAATCATCCAAGTGGACCGGCTTGTTAGAACTCGTTCGATTGGCCAGGAACTGGGTATAAGACATACAACCAATTGGAACCATGTGCAGAAGATGGGATTTTTAAAAAAAGGTAGATGTTTGGGTGCCAAACACAAATTAACGCAAAACAAGAAAAAAAGTTAACTTCGGTTTTAACCGAAGCTTATATACCTGTTACACATCATTTGACGTTGATAGACCTTCGTGTGCAGCATTTGTATTAAATTTTATTTCAAAATACTAAACAAATTAAATATACTCTTAAAAATTTAGGAATACGCGGTCCGATTTGGACCAATTTTAAACTGAAGATTTGGCATGGTATAAGAAACATTTTAACCATATTTGAAGCCATTCGCTTTATAAATACATTTATTTCATATAAGAACTTGAAAAAATGTTGTACTTTTGTATGGGAGCTATACCTAAAAGTGGGCGTGGCACATTGATTTTAACTTAGAAACTACACAGGACCTAGAAGAGCTTAAGTTTAAAATTTCAGCCCAAAATCTTTAAAACTGAGCGAATAAATCGCGCAGCAACACACAGACAGACGGACAGTCGGACGGATGGACGGACGGACAGACGGACAGACAGACGGACATGGCTAAATCGATTCGTCTCGTCGAGGTGATCAAGAATATATATACTTTATAGGGTCTACGATGCCTCCTTTAATGCGTTACAAACTTTCCGACAAACTGAATATACCTGTTTACACTAGTGTAACAGGTATAAAAATCTTTGGATTGCTTAAACGCTTGTGATACGCTGCTGAAACGGAACGAACTCGACCCATTTTTAAATCGGATGGTGACTGGAGATGAAAAGTGGATTACTTACGATAACGTCCAGCGAAAAAGGTCGTGGTTGAAGCGCGGCGAGCCGACCCAAACGATCGCCAAGCCCAGATTGACGGCCAGGAAGGTTTTGCTGTGTGTGTGGTGGGATTGGAAAGGAATCATCCACTATGAGCTGCTCAACTATGGCCAGACGCTTAATTCGGTCATCTACTGCGAGCAACTCGACCGTTTGAAGCAGTCGATTGACCAGAACCGGCCAGAATTGGCCAAAAAGGAAGGGTGTAGTGTTCCACCAGGACAACGCTCGGCCTCACACATCTTTGATGACCCGCAAAAAGCTACGGGAGCTCGGATATTATGTCCTATCGCACCCACCGTATAGTCCGGACCTGGCACCAAGTGATTACCATCTTATCCGGGCCATGCAAAACGCTCTTGGTGGTACTATGTTGGCCTCAAAAAATGCTTGAGAAAACTGGTTGTCTGAGTTTTTGCAAATAAGGAGGGGGTTTTAAAAGGGGGCATAATAAAGTTGCCTTCTAAATGGCAACAAGTTTGCGAACAAAACGGTGCATATTTGACTTAAATCGGATTATTCTATTATTCTAAGTAAGTATAAGCGTCAAAATTCGACCACAGATACGACATTACTTATTGAACAACCCAATATAAATATATAAATAATTTCACACCCTAATTTCACACAAAAAATAGAAAATGGGCGGATGATTCGAATGGAGCTTATACCTATAAATGAGAGTTGTACCTTTGTTAGGACATTGGATGACTTAAGAAGTTTTTTTTACCGAATTTGGAGTGAATATATTTATAAATTGTAGCTTTCTTCATACAAAACAATCAAAACAAACCGGTAAGTTTGTATGAGGGCTGTTGAGAATAGTGCAGCAACATCCCTGCAACAGTTGGTTCGACGATAACTTGACATCGTCAATTCATCGTTCATCGTCACACTTGTGTGTTATCGGACTACCGATACCAGGATATCGATCTCATCGGACCATTGATCGATTGTTTAGATTAGTAAGAATTGAGTCTAAGCACGTTTTCATATTGTAACATGAAGTGGAAGGGAACGAATCCTAGATTAGGAAACTAAGTAAGTTTGTTAATATAATTATATAATTATAAATTTACTTATGCTTAATTTGTTAAGCAGGAATTTTTTGAACCTGCAACTCAATTAATGTATGCCTGAAACTTAATGTATAAATGCAACGCGATTAATTTACACCTGATACGCCATAGATTTACATCTGACACCTGATTTACGTTTGTAACATTTTTCTTCGAATTAAACTTTAAACTTAAATTATACATTGATTGTGTTGGGTTGACTAAAAATACGGGCTTCCGTAACAAGGGCTATACCTAAAAATGGATGCGGCAATTGATCTTAACACTCGAACGGCTTAAGACTGAGAGAAGACTAAGTTTCAAATTTCAGGTCAATATCTTTAAAACTTGGCGAATGAAACTCATAAATACAGACAAGAGACAGACAGACAGACAGACAGACAGACGGACATATCTAGATCGACTCGTCTCTTCGTGCTGATGAAGAATATATATACTTTATAGGGTCTTCGATGTCTCCTGTAAAGTGTTACAAAGGAAAAATGAAAATACATACTCGAATAAAAATAAATAGATATTCACAATGATTTTTGTTTCAGTGCCATGGTGTAATATATAGTTATGGGTTAAAACACTTCTAATATTACTATATTTGCACACCACCGATATACTAAGGATCGACCCAATATAAACCCAATTCCCATTTTCTGTAATTTTTTAAAGAAAATGTTTGTTATATCTGTCTTTAGCTTAAATTTTGACCCTATTATTGTGTCTAAACTTTGGTTATATCGGACTATTGACTCCTATCCACCTCTTCTCCAAATTTTACCTAAGCTGCTAATGATAATAAATAAACTATTGAAAGATTCGTGTGCTTTTATTTTCCTTGTTTATTTTATTTTTGTTTGAATACTATTTTATTATTGTTTATTCTCACTTTTACACCAGTTCTTACTGTACTGTACAGAAATTTTTGTCGCATTATAAAGTATCATTATTTGTGATGTATACTTTATTCTGTCACTTAAACTAAAATTTGTCTACTTGAAGAAAATATACTGAACAAATTGATTTTAATCAGGAATAACAATTTTTTTTAGCATGACCGATGACATGGGTCCAATCAGTCATTAGTAACTAAGTCATCAAAGAAAAATTATCCCGCTGGGTACAATAATTTTTTAAAAGAGTCTTGTCTTATGAGCGTATCATCTTCTTTATCACAGGGCTCTATAGTTTGATGTAAAATCCTAAGTATTTTAGTAGTAGTTTGAATATGTTAATAAGTGTAAATGTATTTAGAGTCGACTTTATTTATGATTATTAGTAAGGTTTTTTATGTTAAAGAACAAATTCTTAAACTATTTGTATTGGTTTTATTTGTGTTGGTAAGTCGTCGGGTGAAGTCCCCTTTTGAGACACTTTCTGATATTGTAAATACGAACGTTGTTTCTGAACTGTGTTTATTTATTTCCTCAGATACAGGTGTATAATTAATCATTACTAATGACTGTGTTGTGCATTTGAAATGAAAAGTTTTATTTTGTAGGTTTTGAACAGGCTTGATTCGCGTTTTCGAGGCAGTGCCCCGTATCCCGCTTTTCCACGATTGTAAAAGTAACCGTTTTGTAAATAGTCGCAGATTGCTTGATGGACAAAGAAGCAACTTAAATTTTTACACCTGCCACACATAGTGTGTACGGTTATTACCATCTGTCTGTTTGTTGCGAGGTGATTCATTCGCTTAGTTTAAAAGAATGTAATCACTTCAAATTGGATAAAAACTCTTCTAATGTCAAGGTGCCTGGTCCAGATTAAGGTGTAAATCAAATGCAAACTTACCATTTATTTTCGAATTTTAGTATGAAAATAGTTATCCAGGTCTGTTCTTCATTTTAAGAGATTCGTTTTGAAAAGGTAAGACTATTTGAATTAGAAAGTCGGTGTTCTTCATTTCGATTAAGTCCGAATCGTTTCAAATCAAATGGCTGTACTGATAATTCTGCCAAGGCAAGGAAAAACAATCGATTTATGGAGTGTCATTTACAATTCTGTGGTGAAAAGGAAAAAATGCTTAAGTCGACTTAAGAAAAAATTGAGATAAGAGTACTACGCTGATATCTGTACGATTTTTCAGGAAGTTATTGACAAATTAATTTTTGCTTAATCTCACTTTTGCGTACAATTTCAATTTATTTTAAACTTTAAAAGTGCTCTCCTGAAAAACGGTAAAATAGGACTTAAGCAGTTTTTCACTCCTAGTTGATTATAGTGAAATCACTTCTAATTGATTAAACCACTTCCAGTGTCATTGTATAAACTTCCGAAATATGGATCGGGCATAAAGTCTCCATATAAACTCACTTTCGGTTGAACGGAACTTAAATACCCATCACACAAGTCTTTAATTAGTTTGTGTGATCATCAGTGCTTAGATAGAGGTTCGAGATGGAAAGGGTGGGGTCAATGGTCTGACAAAAACCTGGCTTAGACACAATATTAATATGAAATTTTAAGAAAAATTTACAGATGTAACAATAATTTTCTAGAAAATGTCATAGGATGATATTAGATGTGTTTTTACATAATTTGGAGTGAATATAATATTTCACGAAATCAACTTGAGGTATAATTTCACTATTGAGAAAAAATACTCTTTTTTAACGTAAAAGAGCAGTGCGCCGATTTTGAGCTGTTGATTTTAATAAAAAGTACACAGGACCTATAAAAGCCTAAGATAAAAATTTAAGCCCAATATCTGTCAATCTGAGTGAATAACTTGCGCAGCAACAAGCAGACAGACGGACATAGCTAGATCGACTTACCAAGTCAATCTCGTCAAAAATATATATGTTTTGTTGTGTTACGATGGCTCCTTTTGTTTTTCGACAAACTGATAATACCAACTTCACACTATGTAAGACAACGTGGAGCATATCTGAGATCACTACTATTTTATCAGTGGTGATATCAGATTATTTTTCTAAATAATATATTGTAGTGAGTATCCTTATATCTTCTCTGAATCGATTGTTACTCGCTGGGTATTGTGATATATTTAAAAAAATTGAATGTGAAGTCTTTTCCTATCTATTTTCCATCGTAAAATATTTAATTTGCTTTTTTGTCAAAAGCCAATATTGTGTTCAAGAAAAAGTCAAATTGCAATAAAATGTGGAAGCGTACAATCGTAAAGCCAGTAAATGGACAGATAAGCACATCATTAACAGCCAAAATTTCTTTGCTGTAAGTAGCTCTATATTATCCGCCTTGGATAGCTTGGTGTATTCGATTATGCACAATATTTGTGGTTGCCCATAAAATACAAATAAAAACTTTTACTTTTGCATTCGCTTCACTCTCGTTAGAAGCTCAGGTGAATAACACCAACGACATCAATGGGGAAAATCCTGCTGAGCTAACAAAATACAAACGAAACTAAAATCGGAACACAAAAGATATGTAATAAACTAGACGAATTCATAAAAGTAAATGGCTGCTGAAGGAGCCCATTATAGGCGTTGTTTTTTTATAGCCGCATAAACGACCAATGTTATTTCACTTTTCTCAATCTGTATCGCATAATTTCGTGTTAAAAATGTGTTAACGATATAATTGTTGTACATATTTGGTAAATAATAAAATCGAAACATTTTTATTTCAATATTACTTTTAAGTACATAATTGTTTTATCACTTCATTTGCAGCATCTTGAAGAAGAATCGAAACAAGCTAAATTATCAAATCTATTCCTATTGTTGTGTTTTAGGCTTTACACTAGTTTTCGAATTTTGACTTTGTCGAAGGTTCTGGTTCTCATGGATCTATTCCCATATATGCCCACCAAATTTTTTCTTAAGGATCGGTCAGGAGATATTCTCAAAAAACCTGTGAAAATATGTAATATTATGAAAAATATTTACTCCAAATCTTCTTATGTCATCCAATGTCAAATCCAAGTTCAAATTTCAGGTAAAGCCCCCATACAAATCTACCGCCCATTTTCGTATTTTTGTATGAAAATATTTATTTTTCTGAATGAATCCAAATTAAATTTTGGTAAAATCAGTTCCAATGACCACCTTAGTGATCATTATCGATATGGTAAGGATCGGGCTAATAAACATATAGCCTCCATACAAATTTCGACAAATTCATCGTGAAATTGGATCAATGCACCTGGTGAACATATAAACTATTAAAAGTTTAACTGGTATTTCAGCTTCGGTTCCACCGAAGTTAACGTTTTTCCTTGTTCTAGTTCAATTATATGCAAACACAAGACCAATTTTTATACCCGTAACACATAGTGTGAACGTGTATTATCAGTTAATCGGGGAGTTTGTAACGCATTATAGGAGACATCGTAATAAGGTATTTATATATTCTTGAACAGGTCGATGAGACGAATCGGAATAGCCATGTCCGTCTGCAGTCTGTTCAGCGATATAAGATTTAATCGCTTTGTTTTACAGATATATAACTTAAACTTTAAACTTAAGCTTTTCTCGGCAATGACTAGGAGAATGAGAGTTCTACGCCTATATCTAATATCGTCCAAAGTACACACCACCGATATAATAACGATCGGGCGACTAACATTTAATTATTTTCTGATATTTTAAAAAAAGTTATTGTTATATCTCCATTTTTAGCTTAAATTTTGATAGGAGTATTGTGTCTAAATTTGGGCTCGCCCACCTCCTATTTTTTTACACTTGGCAGATAATTGTAACATATGTACGTATATAACGAATTTAATTTCTCTCAAATACTTTTAAAAATACAATGAAATTCTAAATCGATCCTATGGGAAACCCCGCCCACCGTTTGTGAAAAAAACACTTCTACAAAATTCTATTAAAATCGATTGAGTTGTTTTGGAATTATTCGATGAATTAATGATCGAGTCTATGTTGGCCACGCCCACCACCCCACTTAGGGTATAAAAATAGTTACGTCCTATTCTCAGATTCACTGAATATACACACAAATTTTCATAAACATCGGAAAGCTATTTTAAAGGATTTTTTCACAAACACTATGACACGAGAATTTTATATATTAGACTATTTTTTTACCCGTCACACAAAATGTAAAACGCGCATATTTAGATTGTTGGAAAGAGTGGAACGCAAGAATGCATTGTACACAATATAAAGTATAAATATTCTCCATTAGCTCGACGAGACTTCTTTATCTAGGCATGTCCGTCTATCTGATTGATAAGTTTACGCGTTGTATACGCTCAGTTTTGAATACATTGAGCTGACATTTTAAACTTAAGCTTTTCTAGCTCATTAGTACTTTGTGTATTAAAATAAAAGTGCCTCAAGCACATTAAACTATAGCTCCCTTTACAAATATTTATATTTATATATATATATATATATATAAGTATACTTTTATATATATACTAGTTGAACTACCCGGCCTTGCTCGGGTCATGTGTAGTAATACCTTGTTTCATTTGTCTAGCTCAATTATTTGCAAAAAATAAGACGAATTTTTTTTTCACCCACCTCTCATTTGTCCAATGGATTATACTTTTCTCGGTGTAATAACATTTATACCGAGTTTCATTTCTGATGTTCAGTTATTTGCAAAAATAAAATTAATTATTAATTCAATGGGGACAACGGTAGTGGTATGAAAAATGGTTTATGTCCGATTCTTAGACCAACTGAATATACCCACAATATTTCATAAGAATCAGTCAACCCGTTTTCGTGGAGTGTCGTTTCAAACGCTGTGACATGATATTTTTATATATTATATAGCAGGTACCCGCGGCTTTGCTCGCGTTTCTTTTTTCAGGGCTCTCATTAGGCCCCGGGTCAAAATTTTCTAGAATCACGTCTAAGTGCTCACCTGTAATAAAAAAAAAATTGGTCAAAAAATCTATATTGGGTCCACATATAGGTCCCAGGTCCAAATTCCGGATATCCCTTTGAACACCTTGAACGCTAAAAATGTTTTTTAACCATCTTTCAAATGAGTCCTTTTTCAAATTTTTTTCCTTTCTGACCACATCTATGATGAGAGCAACAAAACAAAAAACAAATTGTTCAAATCGATCGAGTCATTCTCGAGTTTTAGCGTTGTAAACGCACAGCTATGTATTTTTATATATTTAGATATATATATATATATATTTACAAATATATATATATATATATATATATAAATCTTTTGATGGACACACACTTTCCTGATAGTCCTATCCAACAGGAAGTGACAGGTGATACAGAAGTTATCTCACGACCAGTGTTTGATGCTATTGTTTGCAAAGAGAGGATCGAATGGCCAATTGACTCCTTCAAGCCGTTTAAATCTGCGGGGACTAATGAAAAAAGTAAAAAAGGAACAGCTGATAGTTTTTTTTTTTTTTTTTTTTGTATACATGAATTCAATAATGTTGGAATCGCAAAATTTTTTTTAGTTTCAATTGTATTAATTAATTTACTTATTATTTTGCACTGGTCCTTATTGTATATTATGAGGCCCGTAAGCGTTATAACACTTGGCGTTATCGCATGCATCCGATTTAAAAACAAATCGTAGAGAAACCAAATCAAATTTGTGCAACATATTATATAGTCCTGTCAATATATACATTTTAAATAACAATAATTCCCAGAAAGCCAAAAATTGGTGGAGAGCTTGGGTTTACCATTACAAATAAAGTTTTAAAAATCCCCATCGATCAAAAGTTAATCGCGGTCAATGGTCAAAATTTCAAGTTTTTTTACATATTTTAATCAGATTTATACTCTACTTCAACAGTCATGTATTCTTCGATATCTTCTTCTTCCTCTTCCTCTTGCTTTATGTTCACAAATTGTTCAAATGTGGCTAAATAATTGGTCTCCTCATTGAAATCACAGGAGGCTTCCTCTATTGTACTCAACTGGATATTTGAACAAGACTGACCTTGGCAATTGGTACGAACTGGAAAACACAGCAACCCGACTTTTTTACAGCCACATTTGGCACTATAACCTTTTTCTAATTTCAAAAAATAGTGTTAAGGTGTTTCTCTGGAGCAGGTGGGTGTAAAGTTTGAATCGGTTCCAGAGTATTATCTATCAATTTCCAACCCCAGACTTCTGGTTTTGCTTAGCCATGTTTGAACTTGAAAGTATACTCGATACAAGTGTTGAAGTACTAGCGATTGATACTGCAGCGATTAAAGTTTTCCGGGTGTATGATTTTCTGCAACCCACGTGTATTGTGACGGATTTTTGAGTTCTTAAATACTCAGTAAACTCACCACCTCTCGCGACACTATCCTCGATTAAAGTTGGCATTCCACGATCAACCACAACTGTTTTATCTTCAGTTAAAAGTTTATTGCAAATAAAGTAAAACTCAGACATATTTTCGAGCTATAAAATAGCACAAATAACCTAAATGGTAGACGCTAAAAACACACAAAAAAACACTCAAATTGTCATGACAGTTACTGGAGTAGGCCTACAAGGTAAAAAAAAAAACACGCCGAATACACTACTTCGCAGGTGGCGTGGAAATGTGTGCATATCGTGTATAATGTGACTCTTAGAATCGAGATATCTTAGGAATGGTTACTCTTAGCAAAAAAAATTATTAAGACCATTTTTGTAGAGAAAAACAACCGTTTTCGAGAAAAGTCCAAAAACCTGAAATTTTGACCTTTGACCGCGAATAGTTTTTGAAGTACACATAGGATCGATGGGGATTTTTGAAACTTTATTTGTAATGGTAAACCCAAGCACTCCACCAATTTTGGGCTTTCCGGGAGATATTGTTATTTGACCAACATTTTTATGTCTAAATTGACCGGACTAATATTATTACAAAATTAAATTTTCAAACCTACTTTTTGTATATACATATAAGTGTGTATGTGAGAAAGATATACATATGTGCACATATTCATTCGTACATCCAAATTTTTGCAAGAACGATTGGAAAAGACCTACTTATCTGCTAAGTAAATTTAAATTTGTATTCATGTAACTCCTTTTGAATGCGAATAGTGGCTATTAGGTTATCTGTCAACTGAAAATAGTATCATATAAATATATGAAATACACACATAATCAGAAAAAAACTTTAAAAAGAAGGAAATTGGACCAAAAGCAACAGATTAATATCAATACAGACGAATTTATACTATAAACCTAATCTTATTTATATTTGTATGTGTGTGCGTACAAACAGACACACTTATGTGTTAAATGTAAATGGATATGTATGTGTATATAGGTACATCGTTACAATCCCCCCTCAGTCAAAATCTGGTATTGGCAATCCAACGTCAGTTAACAAATTCTGCACTTGTGAATTGAATATAAAAACAAACATAAAAGTTTGATGGTTTCTCTGTATGGATTCACAGCGCCATCTATGAGAATGTCTACCACGGCTGAACTACCGTTCTACTTCTCCTTCTACTTCTTCGTTTTCCCCTCATACCTACCATTTACTATACTCTAGCAAAGCGGAGCAAGTGCACACATACCATATGCATACATTCATGTATAGTACAAGTATATATTTTTATATAGACAAAGTCTGCTCGTAAAAATGCAAACAAAAAGAAAAAATGGTTTTATGATTCAAGGACATGAATCACATTATTTTTCCAACAAAATAAAACTCAGACAGTGGGATATTCGTTGCATCCTCGTCCCGCAATAACCGAATCATCTTGTCTGAGTTGGTGTGCAATGCGGTTCTGTTTTGATCGCATCCTACTACCCCAACCCAATTATATAAAAGTCTGTGCCCAAGCAATAATTTAAATCCCACATTTTTGTTGTAACACATATACTTACAAAGGTGAAAAACTTTCGATTTCAATGAATTGAACTCTTGTATAGTAAGATAAAAAATAAAAAAATAATATAAAACCCGAGTATAGTGAATTTAATAGAATTTTGATATTCTTTACACACTTTAACTATATAGGTTTCTCTGTTTTATGAGACTACATATGTATATAACTAAAAATAATGGTAATGTTGCATGTAATTGCATAATGTAAAACAAAACAAAACAAGGAAAAACGGTAACTTCGGTGGAACCGAAGTTTATATACCCGTCACACGTATTTTTAAATTATTAATGTGTTATCATCAGAGGCTTAAACAGAACTTCGAGATGGGACGGGGGTCTGATGCAACTCTCGTTGTGTGGGGTCTATGCCAAAAATGAGCGAGGCACTTAAGAATTGATATTGGATGATATAAAAGTGTTTTTACCCAATTTTTATTAAAAATATTACTAAAAAATAACCATTTTTATATAAAAAATCGAAATGGGCGGAAAGTTTCTATGGGGACTTTAGCTAAAACTGGGCGTGGCGCCTTGCTTTTGATACTGGACGATATGTGTTTTATCAAACAAAAATTTGAAAATGGGCGGAAAATTTGTATGGAGGCTATACCTAAATAGGGGTGTGGCACCTTAGTTACGACATTGGATGACATAAGAAGAGTTTTTACAGAATTTGAAGTGAATACATTTAAATATAGTACATATTTTAATACAAAAATTTGTAAATGGGCAGTAAAATTGTATAGGGGCTATACCTCAGAGTGGGTGTGGCAATCTGCATTTAACATAAAAACTACATAGGACTGAGAAAAGCTTAAGTTTTAAGTTTCAGCTTAATATCTTCAAAACTGAGCAAATGAATCACCTCGCAACAGACAGACAGACAGACGGACATGGCTAGATCGATTCGTCTCATCGGGCTGATCAAGAATATATATATAGTTTATGGGGTCTCGATGCCTCCTTTAATGCCTTCACACAATGTGTGGCGGGTATAAAAAATCTATACATGGGCTAATCCAATAAAAGAGACACCAATGAAAACTATTTAAAGTCGCTCTAATTTGTTTAAAACAATATTAGATGTATACGCATTATTTGAAATATAACTAGAAAACATTTTACCAGTCACTTAGTCATATTGGTAATATCTAGGTCAAAACGGTGAAATTTTGATTTTCCGCCAAAATTTTTTGTTTTTAGCTACTTACTGTTAAATTACCCCTTTTTCTGACAGTTAAGTATACTTTTATATTGTGCTTGTATAGAAAAGTGTAACGTGTCTACCACCATTTCCTCATTGTTTTATCTCATTGGACTTCTATGTAGTTTTATAATACAACTTAGAATGATAACGGTCCCTGATCCCTGGACAATACTTTCTAAAATCTCGTGTAAATAATCCGCTATATAAGAATTTAGATCTACTGCAAACTTGGAAAAAAAAAATTATATTGCAAAATTGATAAAATTTCATTCTTGGCCCCAGATTCCCATTTCAGAAACCCCTTGAATACATCGAAAATATTATTTTAAATTGATACAATTTCTGTTTTTGTCCCCAGATGGGCACCAGGTCCGAATTTCAGAAGTCCTTTGAATGCTAGGCAAATTTGTCTAGCCAATATAGAAATATCTACAAGAAGTGGAGGGCATTTAAGCTTTGGTTTTATTGAAGTTATAGTTTTTCATTGTTTTTTTTTTTTTTTTGACATTTAAAAACAAGAAAGATAGCTGAAGTCGAGTATGCTCGACTGCAAGATACCCTGTATCCAACCTTTATGTACCATAAGTTAAATCCTATTTTTGTATATACCTTATTGTATTGGATTTTCAAACAAAAACTTCAAAAATTTTATAAATTTGTATGGGGGCTATACGTAAAATTGTGTTGGTCATACCCCTATTGGGATATTTTATTGGGACTATCATAGACATAATTTATACTTAATTTGAACTTCATAGAATAAAAAACAATGACGTTTTTATGCAAAAATCTAAAATTTTGGGGTAGATTTGTATGGGGGCTATACCTAAATTTTATTGGTCCCACCCATATTGGGATATTTCATTGGGACTATCATAAACATAATTTATACTAAGTTTGAACTTCATAGAATAAAAACAATGACGTTTTTATGCAAAAACCCAAAATTTTGGGGTATATTTGTATGGGGGCTATACCTAAAATTTTGTTGGTCCTACCCCTATCGGGATATTTTATTGGGAGTATCATAGACATAATTAATACTTAATTTGAACTTAATACAATAAAAATCAAAGACGTTTTTATGCAAAAACCTAAAATTTTGGGGTATATTTGTATGGGGGCTATACCTAAAATTTTATTGGTCCACCCATATTGGGATATTTTATTGGGACTATCATAAACATAATTTATACTAAGTTTGAACTTCATAGAATAAAAAACAATGACGTTTTTATGCAAAAATCTAAAATTTTGGGGTACATTTGTATGCGGGGTACCCCTTAAAATTGGTCTAGAGAAAAAACCGTTTGCAAGTGAACATTTGACGGCTCAGGTGAGTCTAAGTTTCAAATATGGTGGCCCTATCTCTTATAGTCTCCGAGATAATCTCTTTCATACGGCAGACAGCATGACAGACGGACGGACGGACGGACGGACGGACAGACGGACGGACAGACATAGCTAGTTCGACTCCCCTTCCAATGCTGATCAAGAATATATACACTTTTTAGGGTCTATCTTCCCTCCTTCTGTCTGTTACATACATTCGCACAAATTTAATATACCCTTTTTTCCTTTGGGTACAGGGGTATAATTATCTGAAATTTACAAAAATGTGTATCGACTTCGAAATCGAATGGCGAAATGGCGCTAATGGCTAACTGTATCGTTGCATAAAAATAATACATTTGAAGGTACTTTTCAAAACAGACTAAAAGTATGAAATGTTTACAGTGTGTTCTTATTAATCATATGACGACCATAAGCATTATGTCGTTTTAAATAATACAAATAGAATCAAATTTCCAAGGGCGTATTAGACATAAATATTCTTGATTAGATAAACAAGACAACTCGATGTTCGCTTCTCTGTCCGTCTGTTTAAATTAAATTTAACTAAATATAAAAATGTTCTAATAATTTCCTGATAAGGTATTTTGCGAATAGGTATTTTGAAATCTTGAGATTTTTGGACATCTGAGATTGCTTTTTTATACCCGCCACACATAGTGTGAGGGGTATATTCAGTTCGTCTTAAAATTTGTAACGCATTAAAGAGGGAATCGGAGATTCCATAAAGTATATATATTCTTGATCAGCTCGACGAGACAATCTAGCCATGTCCGTCTGATTATCCGTTTGTCTGACTGTCTGTCTGTATGTCTGTTGCGATGCGTTTTACTCAGAATGTTTTTAAGATATTAACATGAAACTTTAAACCAAACTTTCTTTTTGTCCAAGGCAGTTTGTATTTCAGAATAAAGGTGTGACGCCCATTTTGAGGCAAAACCCTATGCAAAATTTCCGCCATCTATTTTCCAATTTTTGTATTTTTTCTGAATGAACTAATTAAAACTTGGTAAAATCAATTCTAGTGTCCGCCTAAGTGAACACTATCGATTTGGTAAGGATCGGGCCAATATAGCAAAAGCCTCCATACAAATTTGACCAAATTCATCGTGAAATTTAATATAAGCACCTGGTGAACATATAAACTATTAAAAGTGTTGTGTAACGGGTATTTTAGCTTCGGTTCCACCGAAGTTAACGTTTCTCCGACGCAGTATTTTTAGATGTATATTTAGACGTACCCCAAATTTGAAAGCCATATGTCCAAATTGGTTTTATGATGCTTTTATAAAAAAAAATAGTTTATTATTCATGGAGAGCTTCGATATTTTGTTCTTAAGCCAATTCAGTTGACGATATTTCTCTTTTATTTGATTTCGTTTTTTTCTATGCGTAACTTCCAAGTCAGTTTATTGTCAAGGTGAATTCCCAAGTATTTGGCCGATTTCTCAATAGGTATGTCAACATTATTTATTTTTGAAGGAATGGTCGTAAAGATAACTTGTGTAGTTTTGTTTTCGTTAATTTTTATGGCCCATTGAAGCTTATTAGAGGCTGTAGCTAAGCCTTTATGTGAATAAAGAAGAATTGTGTCATCTGCGGGTTGTATTGGGCTAGGTAAGTCTTGTGTAAAAGAACGTATAAGAGTGGTCCAAGAACGCTACCTTGAGGTTTACCTACTTTAATTGGCCTTATTGTAGAGTGAGCGTTCTTAACTTTTAACATAGAAGTGTCGATCAGATATGTAACTTTTTAGTATGTGGTAAAAATCTGGTGGAAGTAGTTTTTTTTATTTATACAGTAGACCAATGTGCCATACGTTGTCGAATGCTTTTTCAACATCAAGAATTACTCCTTTATAATAGTTTTTATCTTCTAGATCTGTAGAAATTTTGTTAACTACTCTATGGATTTGTTCAATGGTTGAGTGATGTTTCCGAAACCCAAACTGATGGTCAGGTATAAAACTATTATTAAGGATGGGTTGAAGTCTGTTAAGGAACAATTTTTCAAAAACTTTTTGAAAGTATTGGAAGAAGGCATATAGGACGGTAAGACGCTGCACATGTGACATCTTTACCAGGTTTTGGAATAGCTATGACCTCTGCTACCTTCCACGTCTTGAAAAATATTTGTATCTTATTATTTCGTTAAACATATTCCGCAGATAATAAATAGCATTTATAGGAAGTTCTTTAAGCAACTTTGCAGTAATCATGTCATAGCCAGGTGACCTCTTAGCCTTGATTTTTCGATAATATTTTTAACTTCCTTAGTAATTACATCTCGAATTTTAATATTTTGTGAGTTGCTACAGGTTTCTGAATTTTTATAACAGGTTTGTGTGTCAATTGTAAAAGCATTTTTATAAAAGTCAGCTAGTAGGGTCGATTTATCGCGTTCTGTTTTAGCCCAAGTACCATTTGGTTTCTTTAATGGTGCGGTAAAGGTTGTCAATGTTTTGAGTTTTTTAGTGGCTTCATAGGGGAAAATTTGTGTCTCGGGTTGGGCTTTATTTTTATTCTGATTAAGCTTTACTTTTAGCTCCCTTATTGTCTTTTAAGTCTCTTTTTATCTTCGGGACATCAAGTAGCTTGATTTTCCTAAGTCTTCGTTTATTTTGTATTTGATTTCGAATTGAAGCAGTTGTAAAGAAGTTTTTAGTAACATTTTGAATTAAAAGCGGGGAAGAGTTAATTCCCGCTTCAGTTACGGCATCATTTAAATAAATTACGGAGCTCTCTTTGTCATTTAGAGATTTTAGTGCAATGTCCAAACGTTAGTATATGTTAAGAAGTTCTTTGTACGCTTGCCAATCTGTTTTTGGGTTATAGAGGCTGGGCGTCGGCTTGTTTTGTGGCAATCGATCAATGTTCGGTTCAACTGGTTAGTGATCTGCAGATATCTCAAACCGTAATTTTACAGAAAATTATTTAATGTTTACATTTTTGATAACACAGAAGTCAATGAAATCTGGCAATTTGGGCGGGTCTGATGGCCGATGGCAGCCTCGCCTTTTATAAAGGTATTTTTAATTATTTGAGCAGAAAAAGAAAAATCAAAAATAATAAAAGATAAACTAAAATACTAAACAAAAACAAGGACAAACGATAACTTCGGTGGAACCGAACCCGTCACACGAATCTTTAAATAGTTTGTGTGATTATCAATGGCTTGGATAGAACTTCGAGATGGGGTGGATGGGAAGCATTGGTCTGATACAACTCAAATACACAATATTAATATACAATTTTATTCAATAAATGCAGATAAAACAATAATTTTTTTGAAAATCTCAAGAAGTGAGAGGTATGGTACTATACGTTATAGAGGCCCGATCCGTATCATATCGGTGAGAGGACTTAGTATGATGTTAGATGTGTTTTTACCCAATATGAAGTATATTCATAAATAATACCTGTTTCGTACAAAATATCTAATATAGGCGGTACATTTGTATGGGGGCTATATCTAAAGCAGGCGTGGCACTTTGATTTTGACATTGGATGACATAAGAAGATTTTTACTCAATTTGAAGTGAATACATGCATAAAAATACAAATCTTTATAAAACCATTTAAAAATGGGAGGTAAATTTGTATGGCGGCTACACATTAGAGTAGGCGTGACATTCTAATTGTAACATACAGACACCAAGTTTCGTGTTTCAGCTCAATATCTTAAAACTGAAAGAATGAATCACCTCGCAACAGACGGACAGACAGACAGATGGACATGGCTAAATCGATTCGTCTCATCGAGCTGATCAAGAATATATATACTTTATGGAGTCTCCGATGCCTCCTTTAATGCGTTACAAATTTTCGGATAAACTGAATATACCCGTTTACACTATGTGAACCGGGTATAAAATTGAAGTTATGTCAAAACAAGGAAAAGCGTTAACTTCGGTGGAACCGAAGCTTATATACCCGTCACACGTATTTTTAAATTGGTTATGTGTTATCATCAGTGGCTTAAATAGAACTTTGAGATGGATGGGACGGGGTCACTGGTCTGATATTGGATGATATTAAAAATGTTCTTACCCAATTTGGAGTCAATACATTACTAAAAATAAACATTCTCATACAAAAATTCGAAAACAGGCGGTAAGTTTGTATGAGGACTTTAGCTATAAAAGGGGGTGGCACCTTGCTCTTGATATTGGATGATATTAAATGTGTTTTTAGGCCATTTGGAGTGAATCCATTCTTAAATAATAACAATTTTCATACAAAAATTCGAAAATGGGCGGAAAGTTTGTATGGGGGCTATGCCTAAAAATGGACGTGACACATTAGATTTGACATTGGATGACAGTAGAAGTGATTTTACCCAATTTTAAGAGAATGTGCATAAATAATAACTATTTTCATACAAAAATCCAAAAAAATAATGCTATACCAAACATGGGCGTAGCGCTTTTATATTCGGTAACTGGTCGTTGCCGAGAAAAGCTTAAGTTTCAAATTTCAGTTAAATATATTTAGTAGTCTCCGAGTAAATCGCGTTGAAATAAACAGACGGACATGGCTAGATCGACTCGCCTCATCGAGCTGATCAAGAATATATATTCTTTATATGGTCTCCGAAGCCTCCTTTAATGCGTTACAAACTTTGCGACAAACTGATAATTCCCTCCACGGGTATAAAAAACGTTAAAAATCACATCATTACCTTAATTATAAAAGGAAAAACTTTATTTTAACGATTGTGACCATGTCGAATTAGGACAAAATAACATGTTTTAAATATGTAAATAGATATGATAATTTATTAAAAAAAACACTATAATATGTGTGGTCAACAACTTTCTCCATTTCCAAAGAGAGCAGAACTTATTTAATCGTAATGATTTTTGTCAGTTATTACAAACAAATCCAATGATTGTTCAGAAAAATAAGTGGTCACATTAAATAGGCAGAATGTTCTAATATGAGCCATATAACTTGATGTGAATACTCTAACTAAATATATAAGTTTAAGTGGCGAAATTTGTTTTTAAAAAAACTCTAAATAAGCTTCTGATTTACTGAAGGCTAAACGTTTTAATTTCTTTATACCCTGTTCCCGAAGGTTAAATGGCGTCTTTAGTTTGCGCAAATATATGTAACATGCAGAAGGAGGTATGATACACCCTATAAAGTATAGATTTTCTTGATTAGCATTGAAAAGAGAGTCGATATAGCTCTGACTTTCTGTCCGTCCTGCTGCGTATGAAAACGATTATCTTGGTTTTTCTTTAAACCCATTTTAAGGGATACAAACCTAACCCAAAATGTTAAGTTTTTACCTAAAACGCTATTGTTCTTTTTAATCTAGGAAGTCTAAATTTAGTATGGATAAAACTAAATTTAAAAAATTTTTAGTTGTTTATTATGAAAAAACGGAATTTAGTCTGGTCTAATTTCATGCCAAACACAAAAAAACTTTAGTAATTTGGTTAACATCGAAAAAACTCGACTACAGCGTTCATTCTTGTTTTCTTTGTGTCATCTTAAAAAGCCATAAGTTATTATACATACACTCATTTGCATCGTTATTGTATGAAAGATTCTGTTTCGAATTTAACTTGTAGGGGGTCCAAGTGTAATCGAATATTTGGTTTTAGCTGGTAAGCACTGCTTAATTAGTAGCAACTTAATTTTTCGCGACGATATACAGTTATGCCACGTCAATCCGATACTAAATCTGTTGCTTCTTAATTGTAATTCGATATTTTATCGCTTCCTGGCCTGACAATTTGATCACACTTCATTGAATAACGTCTACTCATCCAGACTGATGATTATAGTTCAGCTTAAACGTTCTTTAAAAGAGCCTGTGCAACAATTCGATGATTTTGCAAGGGGAAATGCGAAGAAAATGGGATGCATAAAAACAAATAACAAGCATTTTTATTTTAATCCCGACCCTTAATATAAACCTGATGGAGCCACAAAATCACGCTCCATTTGCACAGGCACCCGGCGTCTGACAACGATTGTTTGGATGATGAATAATACGGGCAGCGGACGGGGAACATTCAACAGGCACGCTGTTTGCTCGCCGGTATCGCCACTCCATGCCGGTATAGCAGAGTCATGCACTTGTTGATTTTTATTAAATGTTGTAATAAAATAACAGTTAAGTTGTAACTTTGAGTGGAGCACAGAAAAAAAATATAGCCCTATGAAAGAGAACGAAATAATGCCTGAGACTAAGACAAAATAGTCGAGCTGGGTAAATGACCAAGAGAGGCAGAATAAAAGAGTAAAATATAACGAAGGACTTCATGAATAAAATCTGGAATGGATGAATAAATATTTTATATGTTTCTTTTAAGTGTTGCAAGTGCTTTATGTGGGGTGCTTTCTTGATAAGGCGGTCGTCAGGGGGTGGTCGCCGGAGCAGTTTTTTTTTCATGAAGCTTATCTAAAAGCACGAAAAAAAGTATCAAAAAATATATAAAAACAATGTTAAGGAACAACTCTGAGTGCAGATCGTATAAATTATTGTTCACTGTGTGCATACTAACATACATATGTATGTATGTACATACTATATGTATATACACTTACTTGAACATTTGTTCATTTATGTGCCACTTGTTGAAGTCGTTATATTTCCTTTTGGTTGTTTAGTTCGAAGACATTGATTTTTTTATGGGAATGCGTGTTAGATAGTGGTTTTCATATCTTACAATGTGTATGTTTAAATATTTTTATCTATTTATTTTTTTTAAATTTTATTTATTTCTTTCATTAACTTGAAGTAAATTTAAATCAAATATTGACGTTAAGATGGGCAACTGACTTCAAATGCAATCGTGATTGTATGTAGTGGGAAACACGTCACAACATACAATGAACTAACACTCTTGCACAGCGTCACACATCTTTGAAAACCAGAAGCATAAATTATTGTATCGTAAGTCAATCATAAGCCTTGACAATCCGTTTAATGTTAAAAACAAAAAAAAGGGAAAACTTTAACTTCGGTGGAACCTTACCATAAATACCCGTCACATGAATCTATGAATAGTATGTGTGATCATAAGTGGTTTAGATAGAACTTCGAGATGGGATGGAACGGGGGTCAATAGTCTGATACAACTCAAGCTTAAACACAATATGCATATCAAATTTTAAGCTAGGTATGGTATAAAACTAAGCTAAAATTCAGAAATATCAATAATTTGAAAAAAAAAAAATAATAAGAAAATGAGAAAACAACAAGGAAAATCGTTATTATAATAATGAATTAAGTTGGTATAGGGCTATATGTTTTTTTTTTTATTCTAATATGTATATTAAACTGAACTCAATAAACTTTACTGCCTGTAATTTTTTTTAAACTCCATCGAACTGTTTCGAAAATATTGATTTTTTGAAAAACACAACTGTGACTTTCAAGATGGCGTAGCTTACGTAGTTTTCAAAATATTTCCAAAAACTATCTAAAACTAGGACTATTATTTAAAATTCACATTTTTTTGACAGATTCTTGCCCACAGGCAATCCAGGCTATACAGCCTGTCACACTGTATAATCGTATTATATTGCAGCAGTTTAGGCCACCATATGAAGGAGGCGTAAATGTAAATGGGTCTAATCATTGAGGTGTAACCCCAGAAAAAGATTTTTGTAAATCTCTTGATGAGAGAATTCCAATTAAGTCTTTTATCCAATGTTCTTCCTATGTAGGTGTTTGACTTAATCGGACAGTCCCAGGATTGATACGGAGATGGACGACGGACGGGAATCCTGCGGGATCCTGCGGGTCCCGAAAAATGTTCGGGATTTTGCGGGATCGGGTGTCGTTTAAAATTTGCGAAATATCTCAACTATCCCGAAACTCCCGACCTGATTTTGCTACATATATTTTCTAAATAAATGTGCGTATATATGCAATAAAAATGAAAAATATTTCTACACTTCTTTTGTTGACAGATATAGTACTTCTCATGTTGGCCTGGAGCTGAAATTACTATGGTTGATGTTCGTAAAAATTTTGAAATTTTCAGCTTTATTCAGAAGATTTGGCTTGATGTAAGAAGCATTTGAATCATATTTTAAGCCGCAAGGTGTATAAAGAGAGAATAAACCGCGATGCAACCAACAGACACACAGACGAGCATAGCTAGATCGGCTCATTTCGTCAAGCTCATCATGAATATATATACTATATATGGTCTGGTGGGTCCTTTCATGCGTTACTAATATTCCGACAAACTAATAATACCTATTTTATAGGTTTAAAAATGCAAATATGCTCTCATTGGTCGATGTAGACCTACACTTCTGAATGATGTTGCACTATTTTTAAGGGGGTATTTTTTTGGTTGAGAGGCTTTGTTTTGGACCCTTTTTGAAAAAAATTATAATTTGAAAACGAAAAGAGTTATTTATATTATTTTTATTGTTCAAGTAAATAAAAGTTTTTCTTTTTCTTTGGTACGAGGGCTGTTAAAAAAGTTCTAGGCCATCAAATTGGGGCGTCAAAAAAACAGGTATGCTGCTGGCGGCCACGATAACTCGATCTCGGATCATTTGAATAGGAATTAGTAACCGGCGTTAGATTTAGTATATATGTTATATATAAAGGGTGGTTAAATTTCAAGGGTCGATGTTGATTTTGAATAAAACACGAATTATTTAGGAAATAATTGACATTTCTTTTTATTATGATATATTGGTATGACACAATTATGTATGGAACAAAATATCGGCCAAATGGCCGCCACGGCTTCGGCGGTACACGTCCATCCGATGCTCTAAATTTTCGATGACGCTGAGGCATAATTGAGGTTCAATGTCGTTAATGTGCCGAATTATCTCATCCTTTAGCTCTTGAATTGTTGTTGGCTTATTGGCGTACACCTTTTCTTTCAAATAACCCCAAAGAAAGAAGTCCAACGGTGTCAAATCACATGTTCTTGGCGGCCAGTTGATATCGCCGCGACGTGAGATTATTCGGCCATCAAATTTTTCGCGCAAAAGAGCCCTTGTTTCGTTAGCTGTGTGGCAAGTGGCACCGTCCTGTTGAAAACACATATCGTCCACATACATATCTTCCAATTCAGGCCACAAAAAGTTTGTTATCATCTCACGATAGCGAACACCATCCACAGTAATTGCCTGGCCAGCCTCATTTTCGAAGAAGTACGGCCCTATGATGCCGCCAGCCCATAAACCGCACCCAAATGCGGCCATTTTGCTTATTGACGAATCCACTGAGGTGAAAATGTGCCTCATCACTGAAGATGATTTCCTTCGAAAATTGATCACCCACTGTTGCCATTTCTTGCCACCATTCTGACCATTGACGACGCTTGAAATGGTCAAGAGGCTTTAGTTCTTGAGTCAATTGAACCTTGTAAGCGTGTAAATGCAAGTCTTTATACATAATATTCATCAACGACGAGCGTGAGAGGTGCAATTGTTGGGCACGACGACGAGTTGAGGTGGACGGCTCTTCAGCCATACTATCGCGAACAGCAGCAATATTTTTCGAAGGGCACGATATGCATTTTGATTTGAACGCCCATTTTCATAAAAGGCCTGAATAACTTTAACGCGTTGCTTGATTGTGTATGTTTCCATGGTTCAAATTGAGTTAGTCTGAAGTTGAGAAATGTCAAAAGAAATGCAGGAAAAAACTTGACGTTAAGGTGTGGTTCACATTCAACATCGGCCCTTGAAATTTAACCACCCTTTAGCTTGGAAAGCGTTTCTTTCCCTTCACGTTCCTTAGCAGGTTTTGACCCTATAAAGTGTACTAAAGTATCGCTCGACATTCGCTGTTGTGCATGGCAATGCATTCAAAATTGGTATAAATTTATTAAATAGGTCAACTACTTCAATGTCCTTTAAATCTTATTCTCACAAATTATTTTCCTCACACAAATTACACAAAAGAATCAATTCAACACTGACGTCCAAATCGTTCATCTGCTAGAAAATCATTTAACTTTTATGTGCCTCTTGACTAGAGCATTTGATCATATGAAACGGATATAATCAAGAAAGCGCAAAAGTTGGAGTATTTTCGTTTGAAAATCGTAAGAGAATCAAGATACGGATCATCGACAATATTAATTTAATTTGCTGCTGGAGGACTACTTTTATTATACTATTCGGCGAAACGTTGCAAAGGCTCTTTTACTCCTAGGTCGTCTGTGATTACATTTGTTTTATCTAGAAGTTCTTTTGTAACCTCTTCAACATTCTTTGATCACATACAAAATATTTTTAATATGCTCCCCAACTGCTATAAAATTAATAGATTCTGTTAGGAATATGTTTGCTGGAGACTCTGCAAGGGACGAACAATTTGATATTGTCAAAATGGGCGTGGCACTTTGGTTCTGACATTCAAACTGCTTAAGATCAAAAAAAGCTTAAGTTTGAAATTTCAGGTCAACATCATTAAAACTTTCAGAGAAAAACGAATTGCAACATATAAACGGACAGACAGATATTCGATTTGTCTCATCGAGCTGATCATGGGGTCTTCGATGTCACCTTTAATGCGTTACAAACTCTCATACAAACTGGTAATACCCTTCACACTATGTATATTTATATATTTTTCCCTTAACGATAAATTTATTCATTTTAAGGTAGAATAAAAACTTTTTTTGTAATTTCAACAACAACAATTATAACAGAAATTTATTAGAAAGCTTCGCTTAACTGATAACAAAAATTTTACCACTATTAATTCGTACGCTAGAGAATATGACTTAAAAATATAAAAAAAATTGTTTATCCCTTTATTCAATATTAATATTGGGTAACATCGCATTTGGCTTTTACCACACATTTACAACGGGTTGGCATAGATTTTAGTAAAATTTGGCAATGCTCTTTTCAAATTGAATTCCAAATATCTTGCATCTTCATTTTCAAATCTGGATGGGTTCTTTCAGGCTCGTTTCTTAAATTTATTTTTACGATTCCCCATATATTCTCAATTGGACTGAAATCTGGACTACTTGACGGCCAATCCAGGACCTCAATTTGTTTATATTCCATTCAATTTTTGGTTCGCTTGACAGTGTGTGGTGCTGCTCCATCCTGCTGAAACGTGAACTCTCCACAGTCGGCCAGTTTTGGTATAGATGGCAGTAAACTCTGTTCCAAAATATTAACGAAAATATAATGGTGATCCATTGTCTTTGAGTCTATGGCTTCCTCTCCTGACACCATTGCAGACGCTTTTTCGTTTAGCGAAGCGTAAGTAATGGTTTTTCCTTGGCCTACCAAGTCATTTTAGCTATTATTAATGAAATTTAACCTGTTGTAATACATAAAAGCGATATCCAATATCTCTCACCTGGAGACGAGTCCATTCACGCTTATAAGCTTTTCCGATTTTCTCAGACCACTCAGATGCTACATTTCTTAAAGATTTGCTGCGATCAGTCTTGACAATTGTGGCCAGGGCTCTTTGTCACGAACAGTTATTGCCGATGTTCGGCTTCTATTGGCAGTTTTATTGTCAATATTACCATTTGAATTAAAGAATTTTATAATTCCTTGTTCCGAGGACTTAGTCAGTTTTATTTGCTTAGCTATATTGCCAAATGTCTGCCCAGATTTATAATATTCAAAAACTAAATTTCTTATTTCAGTGCAAATAGGCTTACCATGAGCCATGGTTGCTAAATTTCAAAAAGGGCGCACAAATCGTCTTAAATTTTTAATTTCTTAAATGGTATTCTGATTTTCTCTTGTATTAATAATAATAAAAACTCCTACAGCTATTAGAACCGAATTTTTATTAGCTTTAATTAAAAAAAAAATTCAAAAATCGGTTAAGAATTGTGCACTCAAAATCCACGGCTACTTTTTTTGCCCCATTGTGCGACGTCGACTTAAAGCGACGACATCAACGACGACTCCTTTCATAATAAGGCTGAATGATTATTGTCAAAGTTTTAAAAATTGCTCAAAACTAATAATTACCATTGATGGAAAACGTAAAAAATTGAAACCGAAAATGAAAAGATTGTACAAAAATAAAGACTTTGGTGTGAATCATTTTTATTTAGGTCCTTTGTGGGTGATTTTTTCTATCTAAAAAATCATTTTTTACGGTCCCTGGTAAAAACACTTCTAATATTACCATATTTATACACCACCGATTTAATATGGATCAGACCACTATAGCATATAGCCCCCATATAATCAGACTTTTTTTTAAAGAAAATGTATACATATGTGTTTAGCTTAAAATTTGACCCTATTATTGTATCTAAACTTTGGTTATATCGGACTATTGACTGCCACCCACCCCTTCTTCAAATTTTATCTAAGCCATTAATGATAATAAATAAACTATTTCAATATTCGTTCGGCGGGTATATGAGCTTTGGCTCCACCGAAGTTAACGTTTTTTTTTTGTTTTTTATTTTTTAAAGATTTTGTTAAACTTATTTCAAGCTGCGGGGCTTTAAACGAAACTTAAGTGAGCTTATACCGTATTCAAGGTATACTTTTTCCAAGAGATCCTTATAAATCATTTACTTGAGAGAAATATATATATAGTAAAATTAATATATATTTTCCTGATAGTGCAGCACAGCATTATAAAAATCGGTTTAGTTTTTCTAACCTAATGAAGCATAAGGAAGATTTTGGTGTAGACGCTGAATGCAATTTTCACGCCACAGCTCATGACTGTATTGGTGGAAATCTCTAAAGATTAGCAACACGAGCAAGCTTACAACGAACAAATTTTATCATGTAAAACACTTTTAATTTGTCAAAAGAAAATCTTTAAAGTAAATCTGTGTAATTTTCTTCAAAAGAAGAAAACAACATTTTTTAGCCTTTTTTAATAGAAAAATTCTCTGTAGCCAAAACGATTCCTGGAATCCAAAAGTACCATTTATTTATACCTATGGGGCATGATCAAATTTCTTTAAAAACATTTAGCTATTCTGAATCGACAACAGTTTTTCTTTCAAATCGTGGGCGCAAACGTAAGAGTATACATTGAACATGGTATAAGATAACTTAAGTTCCTTGTAAGGCCCTGCAGCTTGTAATAGGATTTAAAAGACTTTAAAAAACAAAACAGGGAAAAAGTTAACTTAGAAAAACCACGAATCTTTAAATAGTTTATGTGTGAATAAACTTCGTATAAACTTTCTATTAGGAATCAATGGTTTTTAATAAAGATTTTGGATTTTGATAAAAGACGACGTCCACCGATTCTTAGTGGATTTTTTGGTATATTACGAATCTGAAAAAACTAAATTGTTTAAATAGCAATATGTTAAGTACCTAATGCTCCCATTCGTGTTATCGATTCGCTTTTAGCGAGCCTTTGCTGAGGCTCAACTGAAAAATGATTTCAATTTCGAAATTTTTGGCATACACAATTTATGGGAGCTATATCAAAAATTTATTGGGTCCTATCCATATTGGAATATTTCATTTTGACCATCAAAGCATAATTTATACTAAATTTAATATTCCTAGAATAAAAAACAAAGAAGATTTAATGCAGAAACCCAAATGTTGGCATTGATTTGTATGGGGGCTTTCCTCTTTAAATGAGACTAGAGAGAAACTATTTGTAAGTGACCAATTGACGGATCGGGAGAGTTTAACTCGAAAACGAAGCGATATATTTAAGTTCGGTTTTTTGCTTTCGGTTTAATTAAATTTTGTTTAAAAAAATCAACTTATTTTTATAAAATTTTTATAACAATATTTTATTTGTAGCACGTAGCACGTTTTTCTAACTAAAAAAAAAACAAGGAAAAACCGTAGCATGAATACCCGCCACACGAATCTTTGAATAGTTAATGTAAGGTCATCAGTGGCTTATATACATTTATAAATATATAGACGAAAATAATTATTTTTTCATACAAAAGTTCAAAAAAACGGTGAGTTTGTATGCTACACATAAAAATGGGCGTGGCATCTTGGTTTTGGAATTGGATGATATAAGAAGTGTTTTTACCCAATTTGGAGTAAATAAATTCATAAATAATACCAATTTTTATTCAAAAATTGGAAAATGGGCGGTAAATTTGTGTGGGGGCTACACCTAAAAATGGGACTGGAACTTTGTTTTGATATCGGATGCCGTTAGAAGTGTTTTTATTAAATTTTGAGTGATTATATGCATTAATAATGCCTATTTTTATACAAAAATAGACGGTAATTTTATATGGGGGCTTTACCTAAGAATGGGCGTGGCACCTTGGTTTCAACTTTGGATGACATAAGAAGAGTTTTACCGAATTTTGAGTGGATACATGAATTAATAATACCTATTTTCATACAAAAATTCGAAAATTTTCTGGTAAGTTTGTATGGGGGGCTACATATAAAAATGGGCGAAGCAACTTGGTTTTAACATACAAAGTAGTCGTTGCCAAGAAAAAACTTAAGTTCAAAATTTCGGAGTAATATCTATATATCTTAATCGAAAAAAATTAGTAGAAATAAACAGACAGACGGACATGGCTAAATCGATTCGTCTCGTCGAGCTGATCAAGAATATATATACTTTATGGGGTCTACGACGTCTCCTTTAATGCGCTACAAACTCTCCGGCAAGCTGAATATACCCTCCACACTATGTGTGGCGGGTATAAAAAATATCAGAAGCGCATTCATCTTACAGTCCTGCAAAAGAATAATAATTAAAAATATATTATAAGTAATGTGATCTATACACACCTATTATAAAAATTAATGCTCTTCGTTTTAAAGTTCAATATTGCATGGAAATTCTAAAAGATTTTCAATTTCAAAGAAACTGCTTAACTTTTTAACCTGTCAACCAATTTATATGAAGTTGGCTGCGTTTGAAAGGTGAGACCTGTACCTTTCTAATGTTATCAACGTTCTCTATATGGCGTTACGTGTTCCATGATTTTAGCAAAAAGTCCCCTTATTTATTGAACATACTGTGTTGGACATTGAAATTGATATGATAACAATAATCAAAAAAAAAAAAAAAATACAAGAAAAAAACGTTCACTTTTGCGGAACCGAAGCTTAAAACCAGTCTCACGAAGTGGCTTTGCATATTGCTTTGAGAAAGGATGGGTGGGGATCAATGGTCTGATACAACTCAAGTTTGTACACAGTATCAGTATTTTTAATACAGACTAAAAATATTCGAAAATGAAAAGTAAGTTTATGTAGCGCTATTCCTTACAGTGGCTCGATCCATATAATATCGGTAGTGTGTAGTAGGATGATATTAGATGTAATTTCACCCGATTCAAAGTGATTACATTCTTAAATAGTCCCTTGTCTTATACAAAATATATAAAATACATTCATAAACAATACTTATTTTTATACAAACAATTGAAAAAAGAGGTAAGTTTTTAAGGAGGCTATACCTAAAAATGGGCGCGGCACTTTTATTTTCGAACTTAGCTCAGTCGTTGCTCAGAAAAACTTAGGCTCCAAATTTCAGCTTAATATCTTGACCGAAAAGTTGCATAAAAATATACAGTCGGACAGACAGGCAGACATGACGAGATCGATTCACTGATCAAGAGTATATATACTTTATGGGGTCTACGAAGTTTCCGTTAGTGCGTTACAAACTTTCCGACAAACTGAATATACACGTTTACCGTAACCGGAATTAAAAACAATTTTAATTTTTGTGTATTCAGTTCATAACAAATATAATATACATTTTTGTTTTAATGTTCGTGCTTGAGTAAAGTTAACTTTTTATTTGAACGGGTATATTCAGTTTGTCAAAAAGTTTGTAACGCATTGAAGGAGGCATCGGAGACCCCATAAAGTATATATATTCTTGATCAGCTCGATGAGACGAATCGATCTAGCCAGCGCTGTGCGGCGGTTTGTTGCTATGCGTCTTTTCGATGAAGATGTAAAGTTTGGGCTGAATTTTAAACTTAAGCTTTTCTCGGCAACGACTAGGTTAGTTCGAAAAGGACGCCCATTTTTAGGTATAGCCCTCATACAAACTTATCGATTTTTTTCGATTTTTTGTTTAAAAATAGTAATTATTTATGAATGAACTCGCTCCTAATTGGGTAAAAAATTTTTTTTGTCATCCAGGGTCAAAACCAAGACGCCAAGCCTATGTAACGGGTATTTCAGCTTCGGTTCCACCCAAGTTAACGTTTTTCCTTGTTTTAATATACAAAAATTAATCATTTATTTGAAAATATACAGTTTTAATGATTTCTAGTCCTTATTATAAATGATTCAAATCAAGATAGCAAAGGTTGCCTCATTAAAATATTTGGCAATGTTCTAAAGCAAACATCGTTTAATTTGACCATTATCGAATTCGCATTCCATTTTTGAAAATTATCCTTTTTGATTAGCTCGATGAGACGAATCGATCTAGCCATGTCCGTCTGTCCGCCTTTTCCGTCTGTCTGTCCGTCTGTCTATCCGTCTGTTTGTTGCTATGGGATTCAATCGCTTAGTTTTAAAGATATTTAACTGAAATTTTAAACTTAAGCTTTTCTCGGCAATGACTAGGTTAAGTTCGAGAATGAAAGTGCCACGCCCATTTTTAGGTATTGCCCCATGCAAACTTATCACTTTTTTCGATTTTTTGTATGAAAATAGTTATTACTACTGTGAACAAAAAAAAGGAGAGTTTGTTTGTAAAATGAAAATTTTTTTTTTATTCTTGAAAATCAATTTCATCCCCTTCAAAATAATACCCTCCCTATAAAATACACCTATGCCAACGTTTTTTCCAATCCTCGAAACATGCCAAATAGTCCCTTTCCGGTATAGCCATCAGCGCCTTCTTCGATTTTGCTTTTATCTCCTGATTCTACTCGAAACGCGTTCCCCGGATTGGTCTCTTGAGTTTTGGGAATAGCCCGAATTCACACGGAGCCAAATCAGGCGAATACGGTGGTTGCGGAACGATATTGGTTGGATTTTTGGCAAAAAAGTCACAAAAATCAGTGCAGTTTAGAAAAAAAACTCCGAATTTTTGGTACCAATCGAGACTCGACACGTTATTAATTGATCCTTTCGATACGCCAATTTCATCAGCAATGTCTCTCATAGTTAATCGACGGTGTGCAAGCACTAATTCTTTTACTTTTTGGATGTGAGCATCGACCGTTGAGGTCGATGGTTGATCAGGGAGCTCTTCGTTTTCAACACGTTCTCAACCTTCTTTGAACAATTTATACCAATCGTAAGTTGTTGATTTTGGTAGAGCTTGATCCCCTTCTTCAACATTTTTATTCCATTTATTCCATTCAAAAAAAATTTTATGACACTTCTTTGCTCAATTAAATCAGACATTGTAAAAATCGCCAAATACACTTTTGGTCGTTTGGTAAACACAAGCGTAAATATATTACTTATAATGACATTGAAATGAAATTTGGCCCAGATTTTATTAACAGTCCTACCAACTCAAGAAAAAAAAGAACTAGCCCGAAATGTTAAGCCCGCGAAGTTTAAATTGAAAAACTCTCCTTATTTTTTTGTTCACAGTAGTATTTACGAATGTATTCGCTCCCAATTGGGTAAAAACATTTCTTTTGTCATCGAATGTCAAATCCAAGATGCCAGGCCCATTTTTTGGTATAGCCCAAATACAAATTTACCGACAAGTTTCAAATTTTTTTATGAAAATAGGAATTATTTACGAATGTATTCCCTCCCGATTGGGTACAAACAATTTATTTGTCATCGAGTTTCAAAACCAAGATGCCACACCCATTTTTAGGTATAGCCCCCATACAAATTTACCGCCCATTTTGGAATTTTTGTATGAAAACATTTATTTTTTCTGAATGAATTTAATTAAAATTTGGTAAAATGAATTCTTATGTCAAGTCCATCGATATGTTAAAGATCGGGCTAATATTACAAAAAGCCTCCATACAAATTTGATCAAATTCATCGTGAAATTTAATCTAAGCGCATAGTAAACAAATAAACTATTAAAAGTTTTGTGTAACGGGTATTTCAGCATCGGTTCCACTGAAGTTACCGTTTTTTCTTGTTTTTATTTTAAATTTAGTAGAAATTTCACATAAAAGCTTAACCAAAATATATTTGAATCATAAAAATTCTATAATCCGTTACATACTGTTTAAAAGGGATATATTATTTTCTTTTCAAAGTCGTTAAATAATGTTAAATCGGTTAAAATTAAGTAATTAAAGAATAAGACGTCCTAAACTTCAGATTTTGAGAATGTTAAACAATTTTCATAATAGTTTTCGTGATATACTAGACCAGTCCATTAACTTCGACTAGATTATATAAGAATAAATTGTATAAGAATTAATCAATTTTAAAGCATTGTATAATTTTTTAAATTTGTAATTATTAAAGCAAAAATTTACAACTAATTTTTATTTTCCACTTTCTTAGTTAAAATTTAATTAAGAATATTTTCAATTTTTTTTACCTGACACACATAGTGTAAAACAGGTATTATCAGTTTTTCGGAAAGTTTGTAACGATGTATATATATATTGTATATATATATATATATATATATATATATATATATATATATATATATATATAAATATATATTTATATTCTTGATCGCCTCGACGAGACGAATCAATTTAGTCATGTCTGTCTGTTGGTTGCTGCGCGATTTATTCGTTCAGTTTTAAGGATATTGACCTAAAATTTTAAACTTAAGTTTTTCCAGGTCTTTTGTACGTTATGTGTTAAAATCAATGTGTCTCCCATACAAACATACAACATATTAATCAGTACTTACACGAAAAAAATTTGTTTTTTCTTCAAATATGGTGCAAATGCTTCTTATATAAAGCCAAATATTCAGCATAAAGTTCGTTGAGATCGATCCTCACATTTCTATATTTCTAAGAACTTTTTAAATTTGTTTAGTATTTTATAAATTTATAACAAATGGTGAACACGAAGAACTATATTCATCAAATTCGGGCTTATTGAAGTTAACATTTTTCCTTGTTTTAAATTAAAATTTAATTTTTTACTTCATAATTATTTTTTAAGGTTAAAAAATAAAATTAAGTGTGTTGCAAATTAATTAAAAATAAAAATGTTTTTTTTTTTTTTTTTTTATTACCCGTTCAAAAATATGATATGTAGTGTTCTTAGATTATTCTAAAAGATTTTTTTCCACGATGATTGTTTCTTACTCCATAACTTTTGTTTGCACTAGTTTTAAATGTTTCTTTTGTGCTCGTGTTGGACCGGACTTTGCAATGAAGGACCACGCCATTGTACCTAGAAAATCAAAATACATTTGCCTCAAAGAACCTAGCAAAGTTATATTTTAAGTAAAATTCTTAGAGGTGGCAACAATGGTCTTGTACTCTTAATTTGTTTTATGTATTGCAATAAGGGATATGAAATACAAAATTAAAAGTAAATTTTGTTTTAGTCGTACAAGATGTCGACTTCTAAAATAACACAAATTTAAATCATAAATATATTCATAGTCGAACGTGTTCATACCATATTCTTGATATTGTATGCATTTCATTTATAGTAGTGAAAATATAACTTTGAGTTAATTCTTTTTAGCCCGAGACGAAAATTTAATCTCAAGTCCAGCGAAGCTTGAATCGTTGAATACATTTAAAAGTGAGTTTATGTTGGTAATGTAGGTAAAGACCGATTTCCACTAGCTCCTGAAATTATTTGAAAATGGGTTGAGCGTGCAAAGCCTTTGGCGACTATTTGAGGAAAGTGACAGAGTAAAGAGGGAGTGTGAAAGGAAAGGAAGAAAAACAGTCAGCGAAGTAGCCAAGGGAAACGCGGACGAGTTAGCGTCCTGGCTACGTATTTGCAAAGTTAGATCTCCGCACAATTCAATAACCTCCAACTCGAATAGAATGCGAATACAATCAGAGTACCGACAGCCACCTTCCTTCTCTTAATATACACACATACTCACATATATACATGCATACTCATTTTGAATAGGCAACGGCAACAACTACGCTCTATCACAACATCTGACGGTCAAGTTAATGCTTCGTTGAACAGCAACGCGTCCTTCTGCCTTCTGCTATACTCCGCTCAGCTTAAGTCGACTCAGCTTTGCCCTGCTCCTCTGCCATCCAGCGAATCGCCATAGACACTATGTTTTAAACTTGAGAACATGCCCAGATCAAGTTGTCGGAAACAGCGACTTTCAACTTAACGGAGCTGTATTTTACCACAACGCCGCACTATGCAGCTGTTCTTGATGCTATAGTACCACGAAGTACGAGCATCCATGCGAGTATGTACGTGCACACACATTCATACCATTTCCAGCTAGCCAGTTGGCGATTCAGCGAGTTAGTTGTGCTGGAGGGACAAGTAGCTGGCTAAGTTCTCTGCCACCATAACTAATACTGAAGGCAATAGCAGAGCATTGGATGTCGCATCAGCAATTTATTTTCCAAACGCCCGCGCACACCACCGCCGCAGTCGTCATCATTGTCGTTGTCGTCGTTGACCACCTTTTGATGTATAAACGACGTTGGGCAGAATTGAGTAGAAGGAGACATTGGATGAATATTTCCGCTGAATGCTTTACAAATGCAGAGAAGCCAGCAATTCCTTTTGGTCATCTCTTAGTCGTTATCGTTCTAGTCGTCGTTGCCTTTACTGTTGTCGTCATTGACGTCGAAGTCGGAGACGGAGTCGCATTCGTTGTCGCTAACCTAACATTGATGCCATTTGGCTATGGCGCAAAACTTATTCTCGAAAGAAGAATGAGAATCGCCTGCGTTGCCTTGCTTTGGATCTGACGCCACTACTAACGACTAACAACCATCAACTATACAAAATCCCTGTCCACTATTTTAGGCACTGCGGCGTATTTCTCAGTCATTCTGCCTTTCTCCATCCCATCCGGTCAGCGAAGAGGCCGCGTGTCCATCATTCTACCCGACCACCTGACACCAAAAGCAAGTCGATCGATAATTTCCATAGTTGACCACTGCTGTGTATGCGAATTTAGATGCGGACATTTACACAAACACAAACATTCACACTTGCACATATCCCATGTCAAACGCACACACACAAACAAACAAACACACTCATATCGTACACATACACATTGACTTGCTTCGTTTGCCGTCAGAACGCATCGTACAGTACACTTAGATGTACGAAGAAGCAGAGCAAGGCAAGGACCTGTATGAAGACGAAACGAAGTCAAAGGAAAGGACCAAGAACCTTCAGACTATGTGTGCCTGTAAAATTTTGTTTGCATACGGCTTGCGATATGGCAAACTGATAAGGAGGTGACTAAGCAGTGCGGGTGGGAGGCCGCATGTGGCGGTGGTTGACGCGTTGGCAACTGAATGGACAGAAACAGGTCGCTGTGACTTGGACAATTCGTCTGTGTGGTATGAGTCTTGGAGGCTGTAAAAATTTCGACTTTCGAAGCAGTTGTTATGGCAGCTACATACTTTTATGTACAAACATTCATACTTACATACATACGTTCAGATATACATACTTACATACATACCTATATATTAAGAGTTAGCTGCCTGGTTGATATCTAGACGGCATGTGTGTAAGAAGATGCGTCAGGAGCCAGTGTGTACTGTTTGTACTGTGTGTGCTTTGCTGTACTGAGCTATGTTGTGTGTATACTTTTGTTAACAACAAAAATGGTATATATTCGTATGTACTAATTGTACATAAATATACAAAACTTCATGATATCACGAAAACCTTCGGCTTGACCAGGACGAAGCACTTCATCCCGGTTCTTTTGTGCATCTTTAAAAAAGCATCGTGAAGCTTTCTCTTTACTATACTTCTGTTATTTTTACATGTTACAATAAATTTACATATATGTATATCTATTTATATACCTATATATTATATCAGCACAGACAAGATATCAAACAGAAAAACAGACAACAATGCCTAGATCAATTAAACTGGTCGATCTGATCAAACATTTTATGTAATAACTTCAAAGTGTTTAAAATGCTCTTTTTAATAATTACATTACTAGCTTTCTGATAAAGACTAACAATCCTGACAATAATAAGTTGTAGTAATCGTTTTATCTGTTATTTATTTTTTTTTTTTTCAAAAATAAAGGAAATTTTGCTCTCAAGGCCTGCTTGAACTTTTGATATTTTTTCGTCTTTTTATACCCGTTGCACATAGTGTACACGGGTATATACAGTTTGTCGGAAAGTTTGTAAAGCATTAAAGGAGACATCGTAGACCCTATAAAGTATATATGGTATACACTTGATCGGTACCATGAGAAGCGTCGACCTACCCACATCTGTCCGTCTGTCTTTTTATTTCAATCCGTTTCATTCGGAGACTACTGGAGATATTTACTTGATATTTGAAACTTAAACTTTTCTTGATATTGGTTAGTTTGAAAATTAAGTGCCACGCCCATTTGTAGGTATAGCCCCTATATAAACTTACCGAATATTTTCGCAGTTTTGTGTGAAAAATTTGTAATTTTATTTTATTTATTTATTGTATCTGCTCCATTTAAGTAGAAACACTTCTTATGTCATCCAATACCAATACCAAAATTGAAATTATTTTTTTTTTGAATATCAGAAAATGAGAAAATGCTACAGTGGCCCGATCCTTATCATATCGGTGGTGTGTTCAGTTTGGAGTGCGGAAATGGGCGGTAAGTTTGTATGGAGGCTGTACCTAAAAATGGGCGTGGCACCTTGAATTTTATATTGGATGCCTTTAGAAGTGTTTTTACCAATGAGTAGTAAATACATTCAAAAATAATAACTATTTTCATACAAAAAATCGAAAAAGTGGTAATTTTCTTACATTCAAATTTCTTATTGTCAAGAAACGCTTAAGTTTAAAATTTTAGATCAATATCCTTGAATCTTTCAAAGAAAAACGCATTGCAACACACAGACAGAGAGACAGACGGACATGGCTAAATCGATCCGTCTCGTCGAGCTGATTAATAATATGTTCTTTATGGGGTTTCCCACGCCTTCTTTAATGTGTTAAAAACTTTTCGACAAACTGATAATACCCTACACACTATGTGTTGCGGGTTTAAAAATGTAAATGGTGTCTATATCCGAACATTTCAGTATTAAAGTCAGAAACCCATTATTGTCTCCTATACAAACCAAACGCTCATGTTCATTTAAGAAAAGTTGGTCTAATTATCGTTTAACGAACGAATTTTTGTATATATTAAATTGGAGCCACGTCACCCGCACATTATTCCAAATCGGTATATAGCCATTTATAGTAAAGACGCCCATTAGGAACATACGTATGTCTAAACATACATACTATATAGAAGCCCAAACCAGCATTAGTTCGAACCTCTAAGCATTTCCGTCAGAACTTTGAATGGTTACTGTCATATACTTATCTGAATGGATCTTTTGTTGTCTTTCATTTAATCATAATATACATTGTATAGTTATCATAAAAATCTTATGAAAACTCAAAATATGTAACACTTTATTTTATAAAATTTTAATTGACCACAATTGTTCGCATGCTTTTTAAAAAAGTATATAGTTCGAAATGTAAATGTGATTCTAAGTTGTGCTAAGAGAAAAAAATTTTGCTTTATCTTTCAACTACAGTTTTTAAGAACAAAGTACGATAAGTTTGTATGGAGGCTATACCTAAAAATGGGCGTTGTACTTTTACTTTTGAATTTAGCTTAGTTGTTGCCGAGAAAAGCTTAAGTTTCGAATTTTAATTCAATATCTCCAGTGCTCTCCGAATAAATAGCGTTGAAATAAACAGATGGACGTGGATAGACTCGTCTCATCGAGAATTTATATACTTTATGAGCTCTACGACAACTCTTTCAATGCGTTAAAAACTTTAAGTCAAACTGAATATACCCGTTTACTACAAAGGATCAAAACCAACGGTATTAAATATATGGCTTGATAGTAATCGAGATTTTGGCCCAGTGAATTGGCTGTCGTTGAGCTTCACAATTATATTAGACAGCCAGAAGGAGGAGCACAGCTGCGAAGAAATGGGTCGACCAAAACTGTCATATGATGCTGGAGGAGATAGCTTAAAAAGAAAATTGGCTGCTGAGTTAGCGGACCGTCAAGAAAAAAGCAAGAGTTTTCTAATGCATGCCGCCGAAGTTCCAACAAAGAAGAACAATAAACATGACACAGTATGTCCTAAAAATGCAATGCCCACTTCGAATGGACCAGAGGAAGTTAAGAGAAAACTATTTTTATCGGAACCCATACCTATATCCTCTAGTAACGCAATAGAGTTCATGTTCGAAAATTCCTTGACGAAGAATCGATAGCGTTGTCAGCGTCGGTAAAAATCTGTCCGACCCCATTGAGACCAAGAGAGGCTTCCGGAAGGGCGATGCTTTGTCGTGCGACTTCTTCAATATCCTGATAGAGTATATTCTACTCAAGTGTCCGCAAAAATGGTGGCACATGTCCACGTACAGTCAGCAAGGCTTTCAAAGATATTGAAAAGAAATCCCGCTCAATGGGACTAGCGGTGAACGAAAGTAAGACGAAGTACTTGGTATCTACTCGCAGATCATAAACACGACCTAAAGATTCTGTGACTATTAGGAACTTCACCTTTAAGGTTGTAGAAAACTACTACATATCAGAAATAAACGAGAGCAACAACACCAGCTTAGAAATTAGACGAAGAATTGCTCTGGCTAACCGATGCTAACCGATGCTTGGTCTCGGTAAGCAAATGCGAAGTAGAGTTTTACCTAGAACAACAAAAATCAAATTCTACAAGACATTGATTATCCCAGTCCTGATAAATGGCGCAGAAACATGGGTCTGTCGAGGGGCACATCAACGTTAGGATCATTTGAGAGAAAAATTCTTCGTAAAATCTTTGGATCTGTCAGAGTGGATAACGAGTACCGTATTCGCATGAATCACGAGCTGTACCAGCTATATAACGACATATATCGCATTAAGTACAAACGATTGCACTGGGCTGGTAACGTGCTTCGAATGGATAAACTGGCTCCCGAGACAAGTGGAACGCGAAATTAGAGGGGCAGGACAATGAGAACGACCGCCGCAGCGTTGGAAAGGATCAGGACCTGGAGGACGATTGCACTCATTCAAGATGAGATTTTAAGAGGTCTGGACATTAGGATCGCTAAAGTTTGTATAAACAGAAAATAGGCAGTTCAGATAATGTTCTTTGGTTGAATCGAACACATCAGTCTGTGAGATTTTGAAAACCTGTAAAAATGGAATTTGTTAAGAGCAAAGAGTTCATTTGAAAGGAAAAAAAGAAAATTAAGACAAACAAATTAAAAACATATCGAATGTGTGTACAACCTCAAATGATCTATACATGACATTAATAGACGGCAAAGTTTTAAATATTTTGACTGGGAGAAAATAATGTCAGTTATGTCCAATATGTAGAGCTGGACCTAAGGAATTTTTAGCAACTAGTGAAATTTCTAACTCGATATTTAAACCAAAACCTGGCATTCTACAATACGGAATTACCCCATTACATGTCTGGATTCGTATATTTGAAATGTTGCTGAAGATATTTTACAGAATGGAATTTAAAAAAGTGGCAAATGAGGGATGATAAAGATGTTCAAATGATGAAAAACAAAAACGACTTATACAAAAGTGAAATTACCAATAAATGGGGTTACATGTCGATAAACCAAAGTAGAATGGAAGTTGAAATACAAACGACGGTAACACGGTAAGGAAAGCATTTTGAAATATACATTTACTAGCTCAAATTTTGGGGTTATATATAGAAATACTTCAAAACCTTCTAGCTATATAAATCGCGATTTGCTGCGAATTTAAAATTAGTTCACTTAAGTTGCATAAATTCTGCAACATTGCACAAAATACATGGCGAAAATGCAGTATATAAGCGCAACTAGTTATATTTATAAGCATAATAGAAGATGTCTTGCATGCCGCAATCGACGTACTTAACCGATTTATTGATACTGCACATTCATTTCTTTTAAGTTTGTCACATACACAAAGATCAGTTTTATTAAAAAAATTCAGTGTTGCCAACGGACGTGATTTTTATGTTGGAAACAATTGAGATTGTACTTAATGCTAGTAATAACATATTTACAGAAACCAGTGATTCCGATTCTGATGCTGCTTTGTTTAAATTAGAAATATAATATATTTAAATATTTTCTATATAGGTACTTTTTAAAAATTGTTATGGAAACAGGCGCTAATTTAATTAATTATTTTTATTAAATATTTTAAGAGAAATTAATATTTATCTATCTTTATAATTGCCATACGTATATATTTTCAAAATTTTTTTTCCACGTTCTAAGCTATTTGAACACGGTATGTTCAAATTCAATGGGGACAATATGTTTTGTGCTTGTGTCGTGAAAATACGTGAATTTTTGATGAATTTTTCGTTAGTTTTGCGATTGAAAGGTAAGACCTGAACATACAATTTGAACATACCGTATATTAGACATATGTATCAAGTTTCAGCTAGGTAACATCTGACTTTATGTTAAAAAAAACGGCCATTTGGTCCAATGTGCTCTGTGGTATACTGGTCACGCTTTATAACACGAACACTTTAAAACGTAAACACCCCTTAATGTGAATAAATTTTTTAGTGCATTAACTTCTCTAAGACGTGTACAAAGCAATAAAAACTTCTATAACATGAACGGTAAACGTTTGTATGTTTGCATATAGATTTCATTGAGCTCAAAAAATTTTTAGAGCTGCCCAAAATGGAGAAAGCTCTTTATCGTTGGTTTACCCGAATACCAAATAAGAACTGGCCAGTAAGTGCTTTAGTGATGATGGCTTCAAGGATTCAAAAGAAAGGTACGGCGTTCGGCTTCTTAATATCTTAATATCAGGCGAAAAATACTCTTCGCAGCCTTAGCTAGCGACTTATTCGGAAATTGCTGCAGGATCTCATAAGTTGTTGGTTATTGAGAAGGCGAAGAAAACAAAAAACTTTCATTGTCTCACCGAATACAGATACTCACAGGCAGCATAGAGGACATCGGCTATTTTCAAAGATTGGTTTCATGAATCATTTGTTTTACAGGTGAAGAATTGAAACAACAAAATATGAATAAAATGTGCACATGTGTGTATATATATTAAACACTTGTTAGACATTCGAAAACGTGAACATTTTCGTTAACGCTATCGAGCGTGCACTGTACTATAAAACAAAATATGGTTGCAGTGCCAACTTTACTGCTAGCGAATTGATTAACGAGAAGTGAAGCATCATCATTTTTTATACCCAGAGGGTAAAATGGTATATTAAGTCTGTTCAAATGTATGTAACATGTGCAACGGATCATGATAGACAATATAAAGTATATATATTTATATATTCCGTATTAGAGAGGTTATCTCGGAGACTATAAGAGATAGGGCCACTATATTTGAAACTTAAACTCTCCTAAGTCGTCAAGTGGTCACTTACAAACAATTATTTCTGTAGTCCCATTTTATGGGGTTGCAAATCTACCCTAAAATTTTGGGTTTTTAAAAACTTCGTTGTTTCTTATTATAGGAACTTCAAATTTAGTATTAATTATGCCTAAGATAGTCCCAATGAAAATCCAGTACAATAAAGTATAGTACTAAGATAAGACTTAACATAAGGTACATAATCATTGGGTACAGGGTGTCTTGCAGTCAAGCATAATCGACTTTGTCGTTCTTTCCTGTTTTTTTTGGGAGTACTTCAATACGATAATTAAGAATATCGTAGTAAAGTTGGCGCAAATTGTATTATCATTGTAAAAACCGTATAACCGCATAAAAACCCATTAAAATTTTAGTGTTTTATATTACCTCTCTAAATATTAAAAATTTTTAAAGAATTTTTTATACCCTGAACCCGAAAGGTTAGAGTATATATTAAGAAATTTGTCCAAGTGAACAATATGTAACTGGCAGAAGAATATACATATTCTTGATGAATATTGAAAGAAGAGTCGATTTGTCGATTTTGTTTGTCGGATCGCATATTGTTCTATCTGTCCTGAGACTATACGAAATAGAGGCACCATACTTGATACTTAAACTTTACTGAGCTGTCAAGTGTCCATTTACAAAAGGGTTCCTCTAGGCCAATTGTAAGGGACACATCCATTCAAACCTTTCAGAAAATGTTGAGTTTTTCTTTAAAACTATTTTGCATCGTTATCTAGAAAGTCTAAATTTAGTATGGAATACGCTAAAGAAAGTTCCAATACAATTTCCAAAAATATGTACAATAAGTTCAAACACTTTTTAGGTAAAGACATTAAATTGTACCCCATTGTGAAATTTTGTATGACAGAGACTTTTTTTCTTTATACCTGTCCCTTATAGTCAGCTGGGGTATTAACAATTTATCGGAGAGTGTGAAACGAAGTGAAGACTCCAAATAGTATATATTCTTAATCAGTTCGGTGAGATGAATCGATCTAGCCATGTCCGTTTGTCTGTTAATTTTAACGCGATTCATTCAGAGAGTACTGGAGACAATTGAAAAAGTTTTTAGGAATGCATTCACACCAAATAGGATAAAAATTATTTTATCATCTAATATAAAATTCAAGGAGACATGCCCAATTTTACTTATCTACAAAGATACTAAACGAATATTAATGAATTTTTCAACTTGATCAAAGAGTGCACGGTCCATTGGTTCTTAAATTATTTTCTCATTTTACCGTAAGTAAATGTTCTACAAATTAGATTTGAAAATTTTATCTAATAATTTGCTGTTTTTCAATTTCATTAAATTTAAGAAAAGTTCTAAAAATTTATTTTTGATTGTCCAAAAAATGAATAGAATTTATGAATCATAAAAGAAGCATATACGATTAACCTTATTAGTTCTCTGGGTCGCCTTCAGGTGCTTCTTCAGCTTGTATCGGCTCAGGAACTACTTCAGATTGTTGGGCTTCTCCAATCTCAGTTTCAAGTTGCTCCTCATGTGGCACTTCCTCAACCGGCAAATCTTGAGCCTCTTCAGCTTGAGGGACTGGTTCTGGTTCAGGTGGTTGCTCAGCAGATAATGGTGGTTGATTAAGTTCCCCAATTTCTACAGTTTCCTGCTCAGGAGCAATGTTTGCGGAATCGTCTTTTGGAGCTTCCTGCACTGGAGAATTTTCTGCTGAAGCTACGTTTGATACAATTTCTGCTTTTACTTCAATCGGTTCAGCTTCACCTAAGGGTTCCACATCGGGAAATTCACCTTCTTCTTCTTGGCCATCTTCAGATTTAAGCTCTGTAGCTTCAATGTCTTCTTGGGATTTTGGTTCACATGGATCTTCAACTGCCTCTTTTGCTGTCTAAAACGAGTTTGTCAGTAAGTTGTTTGCATAAATTTTATTACGAAACTTACATGTATTATGCCAGACCGGAAAAATCTTTGTATTACCCGTGCGGCGTGATCCATACGGTCAATGTCGTCCTCATCAATCTGTTCATCCTATAGAAAACATGTATGGTATCAAACGTTTCCCATGTAAATTAATTTATCTTACCAGCATGCATGTACAGGTGCAGATATGTGTCTCCATTGAAGATCGAACGCGGTAGCCACGGAAAGCAGCTTGTATTTTTGTGGCAGCTTCATGACGTACCAATTCTTCGATTCGTTTTAATTCGCGATCTCGAAAATATTGATACAACGCCTCTGTACCATCTGTTCCCTGTAAGAAAATAAACGTGTATATCGAAAGTGTGGAAGCCACTTCAATACATTATAAAGTTTTACCTCAGCAGCTGCCATATACGCCTCCACGAACCGTTTGTAGGCATTCTCTATTACTGGACGTGACTTCTCCAGTTCAAAATCCGTAAACTGACATTTCGCAATCAATTCTTCGAGCAAGTCCATTTGATCGAATCTGATTGTCTCCTTGCCTCTACGGGCCTCACAACGTCGTCTTTCAAGGAAATTTCGGAAGCACTCCTCCATGACCTGGACCAATATATCGGATTTTTCTTTGCTAATGTCACAAACGCATATGTCTGCGATTACTTCATCCACTTGACGCAGTGCACGATCCAGAATACTCTTTGCGACTGTCAGCGGTAAGCTCATATACATATGTATATGTATATTATAACAATTATTCTACATACCCATTGCTTTTTTCGCGTGTCACAATAACTGAATGCAGATAGTCAATAATAAACTGACAGAGGCACTCATTTGACGGTTGGCAGCGCAGCACTTCCCGTGTTACATCAGACAGCAACTCCGGTAAACCATTCGGAACAGTTATGGCCTGTTGGCGCACCTTTCCACGTTGTACTAAGTAATTCATTATCACTTTTTGACAATATTTATGCGATATTTCTATAAAATGTATTGTTTTCAAAAAATAAATTTTGTTGCAATGAATTCTGTTGAATAAAAGATTTTTTTTTATTTGACAGCTTAGGCATTGCTACTTAACTACAAAATAAAACAAGGAAAATCGTTATCTTTGGTGGAACCGAAGCTCAAATACCCCCCACATCTGTGTTTCTGATCATCAATTTGGAGTAAATACATTCGGTAAGTTTGTATGGGGGCTATACCTTAAAATGGGCGTGGCACTTTGATTTTAACACTTGAACTCCTTAGGATTGAGAAAAGCTTAAGTTTCAAATTTCAGATCAATTTCTTTAAAACTAAACGAATAAAACGCATAAATACAGGCGGACAGACAGACGGACATGGCTAAATCGATCCGTCTCGTCGAGCAGACCAATAATATACATTCTCTATGGGGTCTCCGATGCCTCCTTTAATGAGCTACAAACTTTCCGACAAACTGATAATACCTTTCACACTATGTGTGGGAGGTAAGAAATACAAAAAAAAGGTTGTAAAACCTGTCTGAGTCTTACGGAATACAGTTGTGGCATACTGCAGACAGATCATATATTAAAAAGTTTTAACGGTACCAGCTGGTACCGGAGTCAGTTCATCCAATCGAATCACGTGACCAGCCCAGTGTATTCGTTTGCACCAAATGCTCTTTGACTTTATCGATGTCGTTATATAGCTGGTACAGCTCGTGATTTATGCGGATACGGTACTCGTTGTTTACTCTGACGGGTCCAAAGATTTTAAGAAAATTCTCTCAAACGTTCCCAACGCTGGTTTTTCCGCTTAGGCATTGCTACTTATAGTACGTTTCCATTCGCTTTTGCGTTCGAGTTAGCGTTAACCTGTTGCTATCGAAAGCAGGACTACTACAATCGTATACAATGTATCTTATATTTATTAATTCCCAGAAATTTATTTTGAACAACTTTGAGTCCATAGTAGGCATTGCTTACGATAGCAATAGGTGAACGCTAACTCGAACGCAAAAAGCCAATGGAAACGTACTATTAATATATTACGGTTGATTTTTTAGCGTAGTTTTTAAAAAAATCGAGCAAAACACTGAAATTTGCATCATATAGTCAAAATTTTTATTGGAATCGATAAATTGGCCTTTGCATTAATGTTTTAAAGATAACTTCATGTAAATGTTGTCTCCGACTCTGTTGCAAATGGTCCATTCGGAAGGTCCAATTTGGCGTCACTTTTTCAAGCATTTCGGCCTGTATTCCACGAATAACGCATGTTATGTTATCCTGTAAGGCTTTAATCGTGTAATCAAGATGCGTAAAATCGCATGATCTAGGCGGCCAACTCACAGGGCCATTTGGAGAGATAAGCTAATTCATCCATTAACATGTCCATTGTTTCTCGAGCTGTGTAACATATGGCGCCGGGGTTCTACAAGGGGTTTATTATGAAGTTGCCGTCTAGATGGAAACAGATTATCGAACATATTTATAGACCCTATAAAGAATATATATTCTTGATCGGCATTGAAAGGGGAGTCGAACTAGCTATGTCTGTCTGTCCGTCTATCCGTCCATCCGTCCGTCTCGGAGAATCTATACTTAAATTTTGGGCTTTTGCATAAAAACGTCATTGTTATACCCGCCAGGAGAGTATTTTCATTTTGTCAGAAAGTTTTTAACGCATTAAACTAGACGTCGTAGACCCTATAAAGTATATGTTTTCTTGATTATTACGACGAGCCATGTCCGTCTGTCTGTCCGTCTGTCTGTCTGTCAGTGTGTCTGCTGTATTTATGCGAATCGTTCGTTTAGTTTTAAAGATATTGACCTGAAACTCGGAACTTAAGTTTTTCTTAGTCCTAAGCAGTTCAAGTGTTACTTACCGTTTTTTTCTTATTTTTTGTATAAAAATAGCTATTTTTTAAAATGTAGCGACTCCAAGTTGGGTAAAAATACTTCTTTTGTCATCCAATGTCAAATCCAAGCTGCCACGCCCATTTTTATCTATAGCACCCATACAAACTTACCGCCCATTTTCTAATTTTTGTAAAAATAGGTATTATTTATGAATTTATTCACTCAAAATTGGGATAAAACACTTCTAATGACATAAAATATCAAATATAATGTGCCATGTCCATTTTTAGCTATAGCCCCCATATAAACTTATCGATTATCTTCGAACATTTGTATGAAAAAGTAACTATTTTCAAATATTATATATATTTATAAATGTATATAAGCCACTGTTAAGCCACAAGTTAACTTTTTCCTTATTTGAGGAAGTCTAAATTTAGTATAAATTATGCATATGATGATTCAAATGAAATATCCCAATATCGGTAGGACCAAATAAATTGTTGGCAGTGAATAAAAGTAAACAAAAGCGCCCGTCACAGTTAAAGTTATTTTCAATTATTTCAATTAGATATGTAACAATAAAAACAAATACAAATTATCGCAATTTTTTTTTTTTTTTTAATTTATTGCGAATTTTTGAAACTTATACAATATTTTTTATATTTTTGGCAAATTTGCATATAGCAAATCTTTGCAATTTATAATGATTTTTTTTTAAAATTTTTCAAATTACTACGAATATAATACTGGATTGGCACAAATAAGATTAGAAAAATAAAAGTAAAACTGAATGTACATTATAAAAACAAATATATTAATTAAGCAACCAAAATTTTTACAAAAAGGTTACTCACACTTTGTTCAAAATCGTTAAATCGCTTTTCTAAGCAGGTGCCTGTGAAAAAATATATTGAGAAAAAAAGAGTCAAAACACTCAAAAACTCCATTCCTGGGGTCTACGGTATTTATGAATTCTATCGTTTTTTTATTTAATGCCTATTACAATTTTTTTTGTAAATAACACGAACGATTAACAAGACTAGTAGATAACTACTCGACTCGTTGGAGGTGTTTTAATTGTTGCCAGTTGAGCAACTGTGGAAAAATAGTCCGAGTATTCCCACTTACTGTTAGACTTTATACTTAAACTATTAATTTTTTATACTTCATAAATTCTTCTTCGTTTTGTTACCTTTTAACTAAAAAAAATTATGGATAATGCCTACAATAGTCCAAATGAAATATCGAATCTTGGGTAAATCCCCTTTACCCTTTTTTAATTATTTATTTTTTTGGGAAACAGGATTTTTCGGAGTCGAAAATACTTGACTTCAGTGTTACTTAAAAAAAAAAATTAAGTTTTACTTATCCATCCTACTTTTCTATTTTATTTATCTATTTTATATATTTCTTGTTCGTAACGTATCGTAAAGTTTATAACACATGTTGTGCAAAAACTAAACATTAAAATGACGCGTATATCGTTTTTTTTTTTATTCTTATAACAATACCATTAATCGGGAAAATGAAAGACTGAATGAACTTCGATCAATGTTTTTATAGTCGCCACACATAGTGTGAAGGGTATTATCAGTTTGTCGGAAAGTGTGTAACGCATTAATTGATATTGATTAATTGACCTAAAACTCCAAACTTAATTTTTTTTTATTCTAGGCAGTTTGTGTGTCAGAACCAAAGTGCCACGCCCATATTTAGGCAGAGCTCCCATACAAACTTATTGGTTTTTCGGTTTTGTATGAAAATAGTTATTATTTATGAATAGTTCTATTACAACTTGGGTAAAAAAACTTCTAATGTCATCCAATATCAAAGCTAAGGTACAATGCCCATTTTTAGGTTAAGCCCCATAAAAACTTATCGGTCATTTTTAGGTTTCTGCAAAAAATTGTCTTTATTTATGAATATATTCACTTCAATCAGGATAAAACCATATCTACTATCATCCTATGAATATAATACCGATAAGACATGGATCGCACCTCAATAACATACAGACACCATAAAAACTCAATTTCCACGTCACGGATGATCATAAATGAACGAAAGTTTCGTGTGGCAGGTATTTGAGCTTCGGTTCTACCGAAGTTGTCGTTTTTCTTGTTATCATTAAGCTCTGTTATTTTGGAAGGATAACAATTGGTTAATAGATATTGCTAACCGGATTGTTGGTTGATTTTAGGATCTACGTTGTTTTTAGCTACTCTGAACAAAAGACCACCGATTCCATATTCACGCTGAGCCAGATCCTGGAAAATACCAAGGAGAAGCATATCGACATACACCACCTATTAGTCGATTTCAAAGCCGCTTTCGACACTCCAATCAGATCAAAGTTTTTCAAAGCATTGGCTGAACTTAAGATCCCTGCAAAAATCGTTGGCCTCTGTATGATGACGGTGACAAAAACCCAAAGCGTTGTCAGGGTCGGTAAAAATCTCTCTGGTGAGAAGCTTATAAAATGCGGAGCGTTTTAGGGTAGTTAAGAAACATTTTGAAGAGGGGAAAGAGGGGTAAAAATTAAAAATAAATTTTTTTTTCGCTGTTTTGTGTTAAACAAATTGTTTTTAAAAAATTCAAAATGGCGGATATATGTTAAAATGGCCGTCGTCTTTTTCGCAAGTCCTCTTAAAATAAAAAGGATTTTGACGCGGTACCTTGGGTAGTTATGTTTTTGGGGTCGCTGATTTCATATTTCACATTACTTTTTAAAATTCAAAATCTACAAATGAAAGGGAAAGATAGGGTACAATCTTATTTAGAAAAAAAAAAAACATTTTTTTTTTTTAATTTTATAACAAAATTTTAAAATTTTTGTTTAATTTTAATAATTATTTACAAATTAAGTGTTACGAAAAGTATAAACGCAGGGCTGCAATTTTGTTGGTTTTTAGTGTTTGATAGTATCGCTGGTATTTTTGTTTCTGTTTCAAATGTGAAAAAGCTAATAATGCGATAATTAATAAAAATGTATTTTTTTTTTTTTTTTTTATAGCGAATAAATGTTTTTGCAATCTATCTTTAAAAGACAATCAGGTAGTTGTTTGAGTAAAGAACAGTTGGCAATGCGTTGGCGATGCCAATATGGATAAGGAATAAAGGGATGGGGATGGAAAAAGATAATAAACAAACAGTAAAAATAAACATGAGTTATTGTCTCCCATGAGGAAGATCGAGCGGGTGAAGCCTTTTGAGCCTTCTTATACTGGAGCTGTTGTCGAGTAGGTTGATGGCGAGTGTGTTGGTATGCATGTCGAGCCGATTTATATAAGAGGTGCTTAATCTTGTTATTTCTTGGTATACCCAAGGTACCGCGAGTACCTCTTGTATCTCTTTGTTGTTGGAACACGTGAGCATTTGACATAATCCTCAGCGCCTTGTTTTGAAATATTTGAATAATAGAACAGTTACTCCTGCTGGCAGTACCCCAAATTGGGACACCGTAGGTCCATACCGGCTTTATAATTGCTTTATAGACTAAAAGTTTGCTCCTCAGCTTGAGAGGTGACCTTCGTCCAATAAGCCATAAATGTTTTTTTTACCTTTCATTGAGCTGTGCCTTTTTTGGTGAGAAGGTAAGGACGCCAGGTTAACCTTCTGTCAAGACATAAGCCCAGATACTTGGCTGTAGCGCTGCATGGGGTTCAGGCTCCGTCGAGATGAACTTGGGGCCAGTCCCCCTTCTTAAAGAAAAAGTCATTTGAGTGGACTTCTTAGGGTTCACTACAATGTTTCACCTCTTGAGCCAAGTAGAGAAGATGTCGAGTTGCCTTTGAAGGATTCCACAAGCAACCTGTGGGGAAACGTCGGATGCCAAGAAAATCGTGTCGTCTGCATACGTAGCGACCAGCAATTTGTCTTCCTCTATAATCGGCAAGTCAGATGTACAGAGAGTGAAAAGGACTGGTCCTAGAACACTTCCCTGAGGAACTCCGGCTCGAATATCATTTATTTGGGAATTTTCTTCCCCACATCTAACGAAGAAACTCCTGCGCATAAATATGTATGACGACAATTAATAAATACTTACCAAAACTGAGGCACTTAACACTTTCTATTATTTATTATATTATTTTATTTATAAACGTCTACCATAAAACTAAACGATGACATTGAAATCGACTATTTTAGAGGCAGACTTATGCAAGACAAAACATTACATAAAAACTGCAGTGGCGGCTGGTTGCAGCTAACTTCGATTGAAATTGGTAAAATTACTTCCATTTTTTTTAAACATTTTCATTTACTGTGATATTGAATGCGTGAAATATCGCCATGAATCGATATATTTGACACACATTTGACATAAATTAATAAAATAACCACGTTGAAAATGTTTAATAGTATAAAGAGTAAATTTATAAAATTTTTATACCCGCCACACATAGTGTGAAGGATATATTCAGTTTATCTGAAAGTTTGTAACGCTTTAAAGAAGACATCGTAGACCCCATGAAGTATATATATTCTTGATCAGCTCGACGAGACGAATTGATGTAGCTATGGACTTCTGTCTGTATGTCTGTCTTTCTGTCCTTCTGTCTGTCAGTTGCAAAGCGTTTTTCTCGAAAAGTTTTAAAAATATTGAACTGAAACTTTAAGCTTACGCTTTTTGTGCTCCTAGGCATTTTGTTCGTCAGAACCAAGGTGCCACGCCCATTTTTAGATATAGCCCCCAACCAAACTTACCACTCTTTTTCGATTTTTTGTATGAAAATAGTTATTATTTTTGAATGTATTTACTACAAATTGGGTAAAAACACTTCTAATGCCATCCAATATCAAAGAAAAGTGCCACGCCCATTTTTTCATATGGGCCCCCTACCTAGCGCCCATTTTTTTAGCATTTTTAATAAAAAAAGTTCTTATATATGGATATATTTACTCCAATCTGGGAAAAATGACATCTACTCTTATAGTTTGTAAATGCTACCGATATGACAAGGATCACCTTCCATTTTTTTTTATTTTATCAAGAAAATGATTAAAGGTTCGTGTGATGGGTATTTGAGCTTCGGTGCTACCGAAGTTAACGTTCATTGTTCATATGTATGAACAACTCTTGTGCAAAATATGGACTGGTGAGCGTATGCCTAATGACTGGAATCTTAGTGTCCTCTGCCCAGTTTTAAAAAAAGGATACCCTGCAGTCTGCGCAAACTATAGCGGAATAAGTGTTTTTCCAATCGCTTATAAAATCTTATCTGGAATATTGTGTAATAGACTGAAACCGTACGTAGAAAGTATAGTTGGACAGTACCACTTTGGTTTTAATCCGAAGAAGTCGAGGAGAAGAACAAAAAGAAAAAACAAATCGACCCACACCACCTATTTGTCGACTTTTAACCCGCTTTCGATAAGCCAATAAGATCAAAGTTTTATAAAGCACTGCCTGAACTTAGTATTCCTGCAAAGATCGTTCGCATCTCTGTGATGACGCTGACAAACACCCAAAGTATTGTCAGGGTCGATAAAAATCTCTCCGACCCTTTTGACACCAAGATAGGCTTCAAACAGGGCGATGCGTTGTCGAGCGACTTTTTCAATCTCCTGATGAAGTGCATTCTGAAACAATGGCCAAACGTCGACCGGAAGGGCAATATTTTCTACAAAGAAACTAAGATGCTCACATATTCCGACGACGTAGACATAATCGGCTTAAATGATCATGCAGTCACCGGGGCTTTCTTAGACATAAACAAGGAAAAACGTTAACTTCGGTGGAACCGAAGCTCAAACACCCGCCACATCTAGGTTTAAATTTGGGGAAGGGCCTTAGACACAATAATGAGTTAAAATTTTAACCTGAGGAGAGAATAATTAACATTTTCTTGAAAAAAAAATATTTTTTAATTGGGGCTTTATGTTGTAGTGAACTGATTCTTATAATATCAGTAACCCCATTTGGAGTAAATATATTCTTAAATAATTACTTTTTATACCCGTTACACAAAGTGTAAACGGGTATATTCAGTTTGTCCGAAAGTTTGCAACGCATTGAAGGAGACATCGGAGACCCCATAAAGTATATATATTATTGATCAGCTCGATGACACGAATCGATTTAGCCATGTCTGTCTGTCCGTCTGTCTGTCCGTCTGTCTGTCCGTCTGTCTGTTCGTCTGTCTGTCTGTCGTCTGTCTGTCCGTCTGTCTGTCCGTCTGTCTGTTGCTGATGAGTGTTACTCGGAAAGTTTTAAAGATATTAACCTGAAATTTGAAACTTAAGCTTTTTGTGCTCCTAGTTAGTTTGTATGTCAGAACCAAGGTGCCACGCCCATTTGTATATATAGCCCCCTACCACTTTTTTCGACTTTTTGTATGAAAAAAATTATTATTTATGAATGCTTTTACTACAATGTAGGGTAAAAAATACTTCTAATGGCATCCAATATCAAAAGAATGTTGCCACGCCCATTTTCAGAAATAGCCCCCATACAAACTTACCACTTTTTTCGATATTTTGTATGAAAATACGTATTATTTATGAATATATCTAATGCAAATAGGGTAAGAACACTTTTTATGTCATCCAATGTCAAATCCAAGGCGCCACACCCATTTTTATGAATATCCTCCATACAAACTTACCGCCCATTTTCGAGTTTTTATATGAAAACATTTATTATTTCTGAATGAATTCAATTAAATTTGGTAAAATCAATTCCAATGTCCACCTAAGTGAACACTTTCGATATGGTAAGGATCGGGCAAATATAACAAATATTTTACCAAATTCATCGTGAAATTTAATCTAAGCACCTGGTGAAAATATAAACTATTAAAAGTGTTGTGTAACGGGAATTTCAGCTTCTGTTCCACCGAAACTAACGTTTTTTCCTTGTTTCACAATAAAATAGAAAGTAGGCGGAAAACTGGTATTGGGTCTATACTAATAAATGGGCGTGGCACCTTGGTTTCGATAATGGTTAAGTCATAAGAAGTGTTTTTACCCAAATTTGAGTAAATAGTCTTATAAATAATACTTAGTTTTATACAAAAATTCGAAAATGGGCGGTAAGCTTGTATGGGGGCTACAGTAAAAAATGGGTGTGGCAGCTTGGATTTGACATTGGATGACATTAGAAGTATATTTACCCAACTTGGTGTGACTACATTCATAAATAATAGCTATATTCATTCAAAAATCAGAAAAAGACGGTAAGTTTGTAAGGGGGCTATACCAAATAATGGGCTTGGCACTTTGACTTTAACACTTGAGCTGCTTAGGACTGAGAAAAAACTTAAGTTCCGAGTTTCAGGTCAATATCCTTAAAGCTAAGCAAATTAATCGCATTTATACAGACGGACAGATAGACAGACGGACATAGCTAGATCGACTCGTCTCGTCGTGCTTATCAAGAATATATATACTTTATCGGGTCTACGACGTCACACTATGGCGGGTATAAAAAGATCCGTTTAGTACTTGGTACTAGACTTGGTATCCACCCGCAGAAAGTCTACACGACGTAATCGGTCTTTGAAGACGAGAACTTCAAGTTTGAGATTGTAGAAAAATTCGACTACCTGGGCACAGGTATAAACAGCGTCAACATCACCGGTCAGGAAATTAAACGAAGAATCGCTCAGCAAGCAAATGCGAAGTAGAGTTCTGCCCAGAGAAAAAAAATTTATCTCTAAAAGTCGCTGATAATGCCGGTCCTGATGTATTGCTCAGATGCATGGGTCATGACAGAATCGGATAGTCGGCGTTGGACGTGTTTGAGACGAAGATACTTCGGAGTATCTTTGATCCAGTCAGAGTGGGAAATGACATCCGTATTCGCACGAACTGAGCTGTACCAGCTATATAGGGACATCAAAAAAAAAAATTCTCTGGAGCCGGATTTGATGTTATTGAATAGACCACCAGATCACTTGAACAACTAACTTTAAAAATTAGAGTGTCCTGCACCAGTTACATTAAGGTGCCCATGTCGACAAAAAGCTGGCATTTAAAGGTTCATCAGTTAGGTTCACTGTTAACGCAACTTACGATAACTCGCGTTAATACCGATTTCTATTAACGGGTTAACTCGTTGGGCAATCTTAAGTCGCTTATAAATATAATTATAACTCCCACTTACAAATACTCAGAAGCCTCGTTTTTTTTTATTTGATATGCAATAACTAAAGCAAAAACAACAACATTTATTTATGCGATTTTATTAAAAAAAAAAAAAAAAAAAAATTTTCTTTCAATTTTAATGGTAAACGCAATAAATTGTTAATGAAATAAAAAAACGCGTCCCAGTGGAAATGTACTTTTAGTTAACATCATGAATGTATGCATAATATCTAAATGAACTCTAATGTAATGCTCTTAAAATTTCGGGTGTCGCATTTCAAATCATCGGATCAACTGAATTTTTTTTATTTGATCAAATAGTAGGAAAGTAAGGAACACACTATAAAGAATACATCGAGTACTCTGATATATACAATATATTAAATCTTGGCCAGATCCAACAGTCAGTCTGTCTGTCTATCTATTTGGTGCTCAGTTTCGAAGATGAATTTCAAACTTAAGGTCTTCGTGGCCATGACGATTTTCGAATTCAAAATCAGTGTACCACGCCCACTTAAGCCATAGTTTCGATTCCACTAACGTTAAAGTTTTTGTAAATGTTGGATGGGTAACATAAACCTTTTGTTTGGGTTAAGTCTTAACGAAATTGTAGTTTTGTATAAAATTTGTGTTTAGTCATTAGAATACATTCATATATTTGGCACTTCTCTTCTTCTTCAACATAACAATAGCGGCAGCACAAATATAAACCATTCAGGTTCCTAACACATCCTGCACATCTCTACTGCAAATACTAAACAATTCAATCTCTTAAACAAGTGCTTCTTTTCTCTGACCATGTTGTGACCAATATGCTTGTGTGTATTCTGTGTATTCGAATTCCTTCTATATGTTTAAGCATTTACTCGTACACTCACACAATCGCAGACATGCATATATGCAAGGAAAAGACTTACACGCAAGTTTGTAATTTCGTAGAAATTTTAAGGAATCATTTTTGTTTTAGTAAAGTCCGAAAGTAATTTGGCATCGGGAGAAAACATTGCTTGACGAAGTTGCAGCAAGAACGCACAGTGGCGTTAAATACAAAAATTCTAGCAAAAATAGATTGAAACAAGGAAAAACGTTAACTTCGGTGGAACCAAAGCTTAAATACCCGTCACATGAATCTTTGAATAGTATATGTGTGATCTTCATTGGCTTATATATATTATATAGTAATTACTTTTTTATACATTTGTTCGGAATTAACCGACAACTTTCCTTGGGGGGCTATAGCTAAAAATGGTCGTGGGCACCATGATTTTAATATTTGATGTCATTAGAAGTGTTTTTACTTATTGGGTGTGCAACTAAGTTTAAAAGGTTTTTTTTCGATTTCAAATATTTATTGTGAAAAATTGGTACAACCTATTTTATTCAAAATACTGTCCATCACTAGCTATAACTTTTTCCCACTTCTCTGGTAATGCATGGATTCCGTCCCAATAAAACTGCTCGCTTTTGGAGGCGAAGAACTCATCGAGCCAATTTTGGATACCTTCAACATTGGTGAACCGTATTCCAGAAAGGTGATTCTGCATCGACCGAAACAAGTGGTAATCAGAAGGAGCTATGTCTGGGCTATAAGGCGGGTGAGGTAGAATTTCCCATCCAGCATTTTCCAAATAATTTTTGACCGGTACTGCAACATGTGGCCGAGCATTGTCATGATGGAAAATCAATTTTTCGTGTCTGGTCGCCCATTCTGGCCGTTTTACGGCTATTGCTTGCTTCAAACGTATCAATTGTTGCCTGTATAGCTCTCCCGTGATTGTCTGGCCCGATTTTAACAGCTCATAGTACAGCACACCCTTCTGATTCCACCAAATACAGAGCATAACTGCCATGGATATTTGGCTTTGGCGTCGATGGTCCGGGTTCGCCACGCTTAACATACGCTGCCTTTCGCTTCGGATTGTCGTAGTGAATCCATTTTTCATCGCCAGTAATAATACGATGCAAAAAATGACTTCGCTTTGTATCGTTGAAGCAGCATTTCGGAAGAAAATAGCAATGCTTCCCGCGAATGGAGTTTTGTAGGCACAAAAGCTGACATAGTCTTTGTATAAAAAATTTTTGTTTACACTTCGACGAAATGACACAAACTAAGAAACGACACTTAATGATGACGCTTTCACATGAAACTCGTTACACAAATATTCAGTACAATTTGACACTAGTATTACTATATGTTTTAAATCCTTTAAAACTTACTTGCACACCCAATAAAATTTGAGTGAATAGTCTCATAAATAATACCTATTTTTATACAACAATTCGAAAGTGGGCGGTAAGTGTGTAAGGGGGCTATAGCTTAAAATGGGCGAGGCAGCTTGGATTTGACATTGGATGACATTAGAAGTATTTTTACCCAACTTGAAGTGACTATATTCGTAAACTAAAGTTTTTTTCATACAAAATATCAGAAAAAACGGTAAGTTTGTATGGGACGTGACACTTTGATTTTAACACTTGAACTGCTTAGGACTGAGAAAAGCTTAAGGTCCGAGTTTCAGGTCAATATCTTTAAAGCTAAGCGAATGAATCGCATTAATACAGACGGACATAGCTAAATCGACTCGTCTTGTCGTGTTGATCAAGAATATGTAAACTTTATAGGATCTGCGACGTCTCCATTAGTGCGTTACAAACTTTCTGACAAAATGAAAATACCCTCCACACTATGTGAGGCTGGTATAACAAGGGAAATCGTTAACTTCGGTGGAACCGAAGCTTAGATACTCATTACACGAATATTTTAAGAGATATGGGATGGGTGGGGATCAATGGTCTTACAAAACTTAAGTTTATAAACAATATTGGTATCAAATTTTTAGCTAAAAGTAGATATACATCAATTACTTTTTAAAAATATTAGAAGATGAGAGATAAGTTTGTAAAGGGCTATTCGTTATAATTATCCGATCCGTATAATATTGGTGGTGTGTCATTGACTGATAGTAGATGTGTTCTTACCCAATTTGAAGTGAATACATTAACAAATAATACATACAATATTTTTATAAAAAATATGAAAATGGGCGATAAGTTTGTATGGGGCTACACCTAATAACGGCCGTGTTACATTGGTTTTGACATTGGGTAAGAAGTGTTTTTATATAATATGGAGTGAATAGATACATAAAAATAACTATTTTCATAAAAAAATCGAAAATGGACTGTAAATTTGTATGGGGCTATATCTCAGAATGGGCGAGTTATTCTGAATTTAACATACAAACTACCTAGGACTGAAAAAAGTTAAGTTAAGTTTTTTCAGCTCAATATCTTTAAATCTGAGCGAATGAATCACCTCGCAACAGACGGACAGATAGACAGAAAGATGGACGGACCGACATGCCTAGATCGACTCCTCTCATCGAGCTGATCAATAATATATATACTTAATGGGGTCAACGACGTCTCCTTTAGTACGTTACAAACTTTCCGACAAACTGAATATACTCGTTTTACACCATGTGTAATGGGTATAAAAATGAAATACTGAAATCTATAATACTTAAAAGTATCACCCCTAGTGCTTTACTTATTTTTGAAAAGCAGTTTGGATCCAATTCAGATACAATTTCAATTTCGTGTTATGAGAACGAAGTGAAATTGTTTGGGATTTGGTTAAAATTTGACACATTTGCTTCTTATATGAATCCTAACATGGTGTCTAAAGCTGGGTTGTATCATATTGTGGACCGCTATCCATACCCTTTACAAAATACTATCTACACCACAGATGATCATATATTAGCTATTCAAAGTTTTGTGTGACGGGTATTTGAACTTCGGTCGTATCGAACTTCATGTTTATACGCGCCACATTGTAATCAATGCAAATACAGTAAACATATTTTCAATTGTTTCTCTTTCAAGAAAATGTTTATTAATCTGTCCTTAGGTTAAGAACCCCGTTATTGTGTCTAAACTTTCAAATTTTACCTAAGCCCCTGATGATAAATAAACAAAACCCAAATTCCGAGGGTATTTGAGCTTCAGTTCCACAGAAGTAATTGTTTTTTCATTGTTTTCCTTGTTATTGTTTTTTACAATTATTCACTTCAATTGAACCTATTGTATCAATTTTAGACTATCATAGTAATTATTTATTTTATATACAAGGTGTGTTCAAAAACTATCGCATATTTTGTGTTTTTTTTTTTTTTAAATTATTTATTTATTCATGAATATCTATTTTGTCCCCTTTAAAGTAATCCCCTCCCGATAAAATACACCTATGCCAACTTTTTTTCCAATCCTCGAAACATGCCAAATAGTCCCTTTCCGGTATAGCCATCAGCGCCTTCTTCGATTAAGGTTTTATCTCCTCAATCGACTCGAAACGCGTTCCCCGGAGTGGTCTCTTGAGTTTTGGGAATAGCCAGAAGTCACACGGTGCCAAATCAAGCGAATACGGTGGTTGCGGATCGATATTGGTTGGATTTTTGGCAAAAAAGTCACGAAATATCAGCACAGTTTTTAAAAAAATCATCATTTTTGGTACCAACCGGGACTTGACACGTTTGAGGACCAAAACATCCTTCAAAATTGTATTAATTGATCCTTTCGATACGCCAATTTCATCAGCAATGTCTCTCATAGTTAATCGACGGTGTGCAAGCACTAATTCTTTTACTTTTTGGATGTGAGCATCGTCCGTTGAGGTCGATGGTTGATCAGGGAGCTCTTCGTCTTCAACACGTTCGCAACCTTCTTCCAACAATTTATACCAATCAAATGTTGTTGATTTTGGTAGAGCTCGGTCCCCATAAGCCTTCTTCAACATTTTTATTCCATTTATTCCATTCAGAAAAAAAAATTTCATACAGATTCTTTGATCCATTTTTTTGAATAGGTAAAAATCGAAGACGATCCAAAACACGTGCAAGCAAAGCAGCTGTCAACAATTAAGTGAACATTCAAAATGGCCGAGCTTGTCGGCATAAGTAAGAGACATGAGTACCAATATAACGCCACAAAAAAATCGAAATTCGAATAGACGTAACCCGCGAAAATTCAAAATTCGCGATAATGTTTGAACGCACCTCGTACTGTATGTTAATTACTTACTTGTAACTAAAATTTTAAATTATTTATAACTTTTTGAAGGTGTTAAATTAAAGTTGTCACTCCAGTGTGAAATACGAATTCTGTCATTATAAAGCCCCTTCTTTCTGTCCCTCTATCGTTATGCAATTCAACATCAATAAACAAAGGATTGTAAAAAGGAGCCTGCTTTTAGCAGTGCCTTCCACATTTCTCTACTGTGAAACCAAAAGGATTAAATTGTCGGACAACATTTTAGTTATATTTAGATCAAAATACGTTTCACCGTCACACAAAATTATAGTTCGTTAGTCGCCCTCCGGCGTTATTTCTATACCCGTTACACATAGTGTAAACGGTTAAAATTAGTTTGTCCGAAAGTTTGTAACGCATTAAAGAAGGTATCGAAGACTCCATTAAGTATATATACATATATTCTTGATCAGATCGATGAGACGAATCGATTTAGCCATGTCCGTCTGTCTGTCCATCTGTCTGTTGCGAGGTGATTGATTCGCTCAGTTTTAAAGATATTGAGCTGAAACTTGAAAGTTAAGCTTTTCTCGGTCATAGGGTGTTTGTATGCTACAATTAGAATGCCCACTTAAAGGTGTAGCCCCCATACAAATTCTCCTTCCATTTTCAAATTTTGGTATAAAAATAGGTATTATTAAAGTATGAATTCACTCCCAAATTGGGTGAAAACACTTCTTTTGTCATCCAATATCAAAACCAAGGTGCGACGCCCATTTTTAAGTATAGCCCCTAAACAAACTTATCGGCTATTTTATATATTTTATATGAAAACAGTCATTATTTATGTATGTATTCACTCCAAATTGGGTAAAAACACATATTATATAATCCTAAGTGCACTTCCCCGATATGATACGGATCGGGCCACTATAACGTAAAGCCCTTTACTAACATACCTCTCACTTCCTAATATTTCGAAGAAAATTATAGTTATATTTATATATTTTGCTTAAAATTGTATAGGGTGGTTAAATTTCAAGGGCCGATGTTGATTTTGAATACAACACGAATTATTTAGGAAATTGTTGACATTTCTTTTTATTATGATACATTGGTATGACTCAATTATGTATGGAACAAAAATATCGGCCAAATGGCCGCCACGGCTTCGGCGGCACACGTCCATCCGATGGTCTAAATTTTCGATGACGCTGAGACATAATTGAGGTTCAAAGTCGTTAATGTGCCGAATTATCTCATCCTTTAGCTCTTGAATTGTTGTTGGCTTATTGGCGTACACCTTTTCTTTCAAATAACCACAAAGAAAGAAGTCCAACAATGTCAAATCACATGATCTTGGCGGCCAGTTGACATCCCCGCGACGTGAGATTATTCGGCCATCAAATTTTTCGCGCAAAAGAGCCATTGTTTCGTTAACTGTGATATGCATTTTGATTTGAACGCCCATTTTCATAATAGGCCTGAATAACTTTAACGCTCGATTGTGTATCTTTCCATGGTTCAAATTGAGTTAGTCTGAAGTTGAGAAATGTCAAAAGAAATGCAGGAAAAAACTTGACGTTTAGGTGTGGTTCACATTCAACATCGGCGCTTGAAATTTAACCACCCTATATATTAATATTGTGTATAAATTTGAATTGTATCAGACCAATGATTCCCATCCATTGAAGATCACACATACACTATTAAAAGAATCGTGTAACGTGTATTTAAACTTCGGTTCCACCGAAGTAAACGTTTTTACTTTTTATTTTTGCATTTTTATGATTAATAAACACCCCCGGTTCAAAGCTTGTTTAAATTTTTCGAAGGGGAAAAAAGTTATTCAAAACCAATTCAAGCGCTCCGCAAAAATCTTACTCACAATCAGTCAATCTAAATACATATAAAATAGTAAAAATGTTTCTTTGTCCGCTCTTTACTTTGAAAAACAATGCATTAGGCACATTCGGTTCATTTAAGAGGTCGGCTTTCTAATTTTCCCATACAAAAACGTTTTGCTTTTTTAACATAAACGAAAATCAAAAATAAAAATCAGCTGATTGATGCTTTCCCCAATTTTTTAGTATATTTTTAAGTCAGCCCCAATCCATTTTGGTAGCGCTGCAAACAAAAAAAAACAAAGAGTGAAAAATGATATAAAAAAACTGAAATTGCACAATACACAGCAAATGCGAAATGGAAAAAAAGCTGAATGTGCAGCCAAAACGCCCGTACAAAGTAGTAGCACAGCCCGGGTATCCGCTAGAATGTATGTAGCAGAAGGACGTGAGCGTGAGAGTTTTGATGTATATTTCCATATTATTTAACACTACATTTGTAATAAGTCTATGAAATTCAATATAATTTAGACCCTTCATTGAGAATAAAATAGAATCTAATAGATTGATTATATTCCTTAATTGATTAAATTCCTTGACATTTTTACAAAGTAGGATAAGGCGTAGCAATCGAAATGAACCGTAATTTTAAGCCGTTAAAAAATAGCTAAAAACACATAAATTTTGTCGCGAAACTAAGATTTTCTTTATCCTTGGTACTTTGTTGATCTCTCATTTTCAAATTTTTATATGAAAAATGTATAATTATTTATGAATGTTTTTCACTCCATATGGGGTGAAAACACTTTTAATGTCATCCCATTCATACTCTACTGATATTATAAGTATCAGCCCACTATAACTTATATCCCTCATTTAAAGTCACCACCCATTTAAAAATTTTTTTTAAGAAAATGTTTATCATTCTGTCCGTAAGTTAAAATTTGTCCCATTATTGTGTCTAAACTTTGGTTGTATCGGCCTATTGGCTTAAAGCCATCCCTTCTACAAATTTTTCCTAAGGCACTGATGTTCATAAATAAGCTAAACCAAGATGTGGCGGCTATTTAAGCCTCGGATCCACCGAAGTCAATGTTTTTCCTTGTTTTTTTAATACCTGTTACAACAGTGTGAACGGGTCTATTTTGTTAGTCGCAAAGTATGTAACGCAGTATAGGATACGTCGTAGACCACATAAATTATATATATTCTTGATTGGTTCGATGAGACGAGTCGAATCTAGCAATGTCCGTCTGTCTGTCTGTCTGTCTGTTTGCCGCTATGCGATTCTTTAGTTTAGTTTTACAGATATTATGCTGAAATTTTAAACTTAAGCTTTAATCGGCAACGACTACTTTAAGTTCAATAATGAAAGTGCCACGACTATTTTTGGGCCTAGAACCCATAACTTACCGCCTATTTCGAATTTTGTATAAAATAATAATTATTTATGAATGTATTCACTCTAAACTATGTTAAAACATTTCTGATGTCATTCATATGAAAACCAAGGTGCCACGCTCATTTTTATGTATAGCCCCAACATAATGCCTACTTTTCTAGAACAACACTTGCAGTGATCGATTTTTTTTTTTTTTTTTTTTTTTTTTTTTTTTTTTATTCTTCTGTGATTTGCAATCTGACAATAGTCAATAAGCAAATTTTCAAAAATAACTTTAACAATAACAGGAACAGCAATCGCCAATGCAATTAACTGCTATATATAAACAATTATGTTTAAGTAACTTATTCTATGTTTTTTTTTTTTTTTTTTTTTTTTTAATATCTACATATTTACATAATTTTTTTTTTTTTTTTTTTTTTTTTTTAATTTATGTTTTTATTCTTAAAATCTATTTGGAAGATCAAGAACATGAAATCTTCTTAGTCTTCTATGCGTTAAATTATTATCTGTTAGATTTACGGCTAAATTATTGCTATGGTTTTGCAGTCTATTTATGTATCTAATACTAAACAATGCTATTTCATCTTTAACAAACGGAATATTGAGATCTTTGTGAATTTGAGCATTTGTTACAAACCAGGGCGCATTGACCATAGTACGGAGCGTTTTTGATTGGTAGCGCTGTAAAATTTCAATGTTGGAATTACTCGCAGTACCCCATAATTGTAAGCTATAAGTCCAAATAGGTTTTAGAATTGCCTTGTACAGCCGGACCTTGTTCTCTAAACAAAGCTGAGACTTTCTTCCGAGAAGCCAATACATTTGCTTGGTTTTAATGTTAAGCTGTTGTTGTTTTGCTTTAATATGAGCCCTCCATGTTAGTCTGCGATCAAGATGATCTCCAAGGTATTTAACTGTGTCGCGGTGTGGTATTTCTGTGCCATTTAATCTTACTGATGGGCAATTTCCTCTTCTTAAAGCAAATGTGCAATGTATTGATTTGTCGGAATTCACTACAATTTTCCAATTAATTAGCCATTTCTCAATTACGTTAAGTTCAGCTTGGAGATGTTGCGAGGCTTCTACACAGGAGCTGCTTGTTGCAATGAGTGATCGATTTGACCAAAAATTAAGTTAAAAATTAAATTTGTAGAGCCAGTTAGAATACCGCATGTTTAGATCATAAAAATCATTTTTAAAAGATAGTTCTTTTTTATTTTATTTTTTTTTTTTTGTTGAACAGGTTAGGACTTTTGACCACCGTGCAAACAGTACAGAAAATATAGATTTGGTGTAAATTCATGCCAGTTCGTGCTTTTCATTTATCATCCTCCGGAGATGGGAACAAAGGAGAAAAGCAGTTTGATGCAAAACGTAAGAAGCGCACAGATTCGTACGCTGTTCATTCCCGAATTAAGATTTGTTCTGTTTAGACACATTCGTTTAGTCGATTGTTCGGACGTTTCGAGAAGTGCATCTGCATGTTTTTCTATTCGTAAATATGTACATATCTAAGAAAGAGAAAACTAAGCTGAGAAAGGGAAAGAAAGAGAAAAGAATATAAAACCTGCATATTTTAATTTATGAATTTGAACAGATCTAAGTTTTATATGTGTATTTATATACCTACGCATGTGTATATAATTATACATATAGTATGTACTTCCTATTAATTGCAATTTTCGTTTCATGGGCGTATTTTACTATACTTACATACGTACACACACACACACACACACACACATGAAAAGTCATATATTACCACATACATGTCTTATCCAGTCATATATGTATATATGTAAATACATATAAGTCAGTACATATTTATAAAAACATAGAACATAGTGCAGTTCAGTAAACCCAAGCTAAACAATTTTATTCGAAAGTTCAAGATTTTCATCTTAGAATGCAATTAGACATACATAAGCTCAAGGGTGTATATTTAAACACATACATAAATACATACGTACGCATACACATGTACCAATGTTTTATTTCAAACCATGTACAAACAAGTATGTATGTATATGAATTTGCATAAATGTAAATTGGCATCGACTTAAAATTGAATGAAAAAATTTTAACTCCGGGCTTTTGAACAATTACTAATTTTTTGCATCTTACGATCGCTTTAATGTATTTCAAAAAGTTAAAAGTACTTCAATCCCTAACTGATTTCTGTCACACGAATTTGAAATCACAATAAAAAAATATCTATTGAACGATAAGTGAAGTTGTCTAAAATCCAAGTTTTACAAACACTAATGACTGATTGGTGACATGTTTATGCGAAGCAAGCCATCCTGTTTGGCACACAAGTTAGATTATAAAATCAGAAAATTATAAAATTAAAAAAATTCAATTTATACATATTTTTAACTACAAAAATTTTAAAATACATCAAAGATACTTTGATAGAAAAGCGATAGAAAACACACTCAAGATAAACACACAAAACTTCATGCAAGAAATCTGCAAGACTTGGCATCCAAGAAGTCAGAGAAGTGTATTGGGACCGGTACTTTATATTTTATACACAGTCGATATGCCTATAGCAAGAGCAGTTTGTGTGGCAACATATGCTGATGACACGGCAATCATTGCAACAAACATATTCAGCTCAGAAGCCTCGCAAAATCTGCAAGCTGCACTACACACGATTGAGAAATGGCTAACAAAGTGAAAAAATTAAAGTGAATTCGGAGAAATCTAAGCATGTCTCATTTGCTCAAAAAGAAGGAAATTGCTCAGCAGTTAAATTAAATGGTACAGTAATACCGCACCGAAACTCAGTTAAATACCTTTCTAGACCATCTCAACCGGAGACTTACGGGGAAAGACCATGTCAAAGTAAAACAGCAGCATCTTATCAATAAAACAAAAGAGATGGATTGGCTTCCTGGAAGAAAATCTCAACTAAGTTAAGAGAACAAGGTTCGATTGTATACGGCAGTACTAAAACAAATTTGGCACGGCGCGAATACTCTAATACTATTTTTTTGTCCTACCTAAATAGGTCTATTTTATCGGGACTATCATAGGCGTAAATTATACAAAATTAAGACTTCCTAAAATAAGAGATAATGACGTTTTTGTGCAAAGGCCCAACATTTTGGGGTAGATTTGTGTGGGGATACCCCTTAAAGTGGGGTTAGAGAAAAATAGTTTGCAAGTTCATACTTGACGGCTTAGAATAGTCTAAGGTTCAAATATGGTGACATTATCTCTTATAGTCTCCGAGACAATCTTTTTTCCTTTTACTCTTTGGGTACAGGGTATAAAAAAAATATGTTTGATTTTGTGTGTGGAGTACATTGTGCTTGCAGTGCTTGATATGGGGCTAAAGTCGAAAACAGTAGGTTGTAGAATATCACTGTATTTTACGAAAATTATTTACAAATAGTTAAAATTAGACAAAAATAAACAGTTTTATTTGTTTATCAATTATAAAGTGATTTGAAAGCAAATCAAATTTAGTAAAGTGAAAATTTTCTCCTGGTGACCTGCTCTGACTGCTTAAAGTCTCTCCATAAGTTTGTTCATGACAATTATTAGATTTGCGATCCAATCTTGGTCAACAAACTACCATTCCATTAATGGAGAATGCCTCTGAAATCCCAATATTTTGTTTTTAAGTTATGATATATATTTTCATTCACTCTATCCAATTTTAAGGCAATACACAATAAACACTACAGATGTTCATATAGTATATACATGGCGGTTACTTAAGCGTGGGTTTTACCTGAGTATTTTCGATTTTTTAAGCCCGCACACATTTTATTTATGAAAGTAGTCACTCCAATTTTTGTAAATATACTTCTAATGACAAAACTAACATTTTCTAACTTTTGTGTGAAAAAAAGTAATTATTTATGACTGTTATCACTCCAAATGCAGTAAAAACAATTTCAATTTTTTTTTTTCTTTCATGAAAATATTTATTTTCCTGTTCCCATTATTGTGTCTAAACGTTCAAACTTTATCTAAGCCACTGATGATAAATAATCAAGGTTAATGTTTTCCTTGTTTTAAACTTAATTTTATTAATTATATTTTATTTCGAAAAGCGCGCACCCCTAAATTTACTGCAATCTTATTGAAAAAATCGTCGTGCCTCCATTTTAATTTCGTGTTGCAACCCGAATTGCCTTTTAGTTTTTTCTTGACAAACAGTCTCTAAACGTATTCTACCAAGCACCAATGTAAAACATATTGAGAATGTTTTATGTTTAACATATAAAAACGCTTTTACGATGCTTTTTATTTATATCTGAATTATCCACTTGACAATAAAGTTTTGTACTTGCCATAGAACTAAGCGAACTGATTGAAAACAAACGAGTGTCCTTTGCTTTAAATGCTATAAAAAGTGTTTCTGCAGTCAGTTTTAAATTTCGACAATCTGTCATAAAATTGATGTGTTAATAATGAGCTAATAAGCTAAGTTTAACAACACAGATATTTTGAGCACAGACTCGCTATGTTTAATCGCTGTTTTATCACAACCGATCAAATCAGAGATGCTCCGACTAAGGATACTCTCCTGCTTATTTAAGAGGCGGAGATGATTCTCTGTCCATTAATCTAACCATTTTTCAGTACCGGGCTTGGGTATAATATACTCCTTTAGAGTCGCAGTGCCCTTTTAATCTCCAGTTTTCGGAGGGCCTACCATGTTTCTATCATACTCTGTGCTAACGGTGGGAACGTGTGGTGACTTACTTGAGTCTCCACTTTCGCTCTGACCACTTGCTTGTCCCGCGGCCTCGGCCCAGGCACATCGTCAGGCTTTTTATGGTTATGGTTATATATGTTGCCTCTGCGGGCTGCCATGACCTCTTCTGACTGTTGAATGACTACTTCATTTGAAGAATCAATGAACTCCATTTTTTGAATTTTATTGAATTTTAATATAAACTACCACAACCCTATTCGCACACACACACAATTTTCTGCCTTGAAATCGTCTTTGAGGTGCAACCTTTCATCTAACTCTATTAAATAAACTATGTTTTTTGTACCCGCCACACATAGTGGAATAGTGTGGGGTACATTCAGTTTGTCTGAAAGTTTGTAACGCGTTGAATAGAAGTCGTAGACTATGTATATTTTGATGTATATTCTTGTTCAGCTTGACGAGACGAATCGTTCTAGCCATGCCCGTCTGTCCGTCTGTATATTTCTATTCAACTATTTCGGTCAAGATATAAAGATCTTAAGATTAAATTTAGAAATTAAGCTTTTCTCAGCAACGACTGAGTTAAGTTCGAAAATGAAAGTGCCGCGCCCATTTTTACGTATAGCCCACATACAAACTTACTTATAGTGAAAATAGGTATTATTTACGAATGTATTCTTTCAAAATTGGATGAAAACACCTATTACGTCATACAAAGTCAAATCCAAGGCGCCACACTCATATTTAACTATAGCCCCTATAAAAACTTTCCGCCCATTTTAGGTATTTTGTATGAAAAAATGGATTATGCGAAAACACATCTAATATTATCCTACGTACACACCACCGATATGATATGGATCGAGCCACTATAACGAATAGCCCTGCACAAACTTTCTTTTTATTTTCTGATATTTTCAAAAAAAAAACGAGAAAAACTTGACTTCGGTTGGACCGAAATCTTATGCCTGTTACACGTCATTTGACGTTGATACCCTTCGTGTGCAGCATTTGTATTAAATTTTATTTTAAAAATAGTAAACATATTAAAAAATATTTTTAAAAATTTAGAAATTCGCGGTCCGATTTTAACCAATTTTAAACTGAAGCATTTTTACCATATTTGAAGCCATTCGTTTTATAAAAAAATTTTTTCTTATAAGAACTTGACAAAATGTTGTACTTTTGTATGGGACCCAATGCCCAATATCTTTATATCTTCAACGAACAAATCGCGCAGCAACAAACAGACAGACGGATATGGCCAAATCGACTCGGCTCATCGAGCTGATCAATAATATATATACTTTATGGGGTCTCCGATGCCTCCTTTAATGCGTTACAAACTTTCCGACAAACTGAATATACCTGTTTTACACTAGTGTAACAGGTATAACAAGGAAAACGTTAACTTCGGTAGAACCGAAGCTCAAATACCGACCACACAAAACTTATTTTAGTTCATGTATGATCATCAGTGAAGTAGATTACATTCCTCAAACGATTGGGTGGGGAAAACTCAAATTGGGGCTCAAATTAAAAGCATATGTGTATAACAATAATTTTCTTGAAAAACTATAAAAATTTAAGGTATGTTTGCATGGGGTCTGTATGTTATAGTACCCGATTCTTGTCATATGGGTAGTATATATAGTACATAGGATGATAGTAGAAGTGATTTTACCCAGATTGGAGTGAATATATTCAAAAATATGAACTATTTTTATACAAAAACACCAAAATTTAAGATACATTTGTATGGAGACTATGCGTGGCATATTGGTTTTGATGTTAGATGACAAAAAGTGTTTTTAACCAATTTGTAGTAAATAGATTCATAAATAATAACTACTTTCATACAAAAAAAAACGAAAAAAAAGTGGTAAGTTTGTATGGGTGCTATACCTTAAAATGGGCGTGGCACCTTGGTTTTAACATACAAAGTAGCCGTTGTCAAGTAAACGTTAAGTTCCAAATTTCAGCTTAATATCTTCATATCTACACCGAACAAAATCCGTAGAAATAAACAGGTAGACAGACAGATGGACAGACAGACGGACATGGCAAGATCGATTCGACTCGTCGAGCTGATCAATAATATATATATATATACTTAATGGAGTCTCCGATACCTTCTTTAATGCGTTACAAATTTTTCGGCAAACTGATAATACCCTTCACACTATGTGTGGCGGGTATAAAAATCGAAAATATGTATGTTGGCTATGCCTAAAAATGAGCATAGCACTTTGAGAAAAGCCTTCGATTTGAATTTCATCTCAATATCTTTAAAACTGAGCAAATGAAACATGTAACTACAAACTGACGGACAGACAGACATGGCTAGATCGACTCGTCTCGTCGAGCTGATCAAAATATATATATTTTATGGGGTCTACGGTGCCTCCTTTCATGCGTTACAAACTTTTTGACAAACTGAATATACCCTTTTATACTATGTGTGGCGGGTATAAAAATTGGTAAATAAAACTTGCGGTAAATAGAAGAGCATTCCAATTTTATATTAATATTATACTAGCAAATACCCGGCGTGTGCTACCACGTTATACGGGCGTTTCGGCTGCTCTTTCAGCTCTTTTTTTATACCTGTTACACTAGTGTAAACAGGAATATTCAGTTTGTCGGAAAGTTTGTAACGCATTAAAGGAGGTATCGTCAGCTTGATGAGACGAATCGATTTAGCCCTGTCCGTCTGTCCGTCTGTTTGTTGCTGCGCGATTTATGCGCTTAGTTTTAAAGATATTAAGCTGAAATTTTAAACTTAAGCTTTCTAGGTCCTGTGTACTTTCTATGTTATAACAAGGAAAAACGTTAACTTCGGTGGAAGCGAAGCTGAAATACCCGTTACATGGGCGTGGCGTCTTGGTCTTGACCCTGGATGACAAAAGAAATGTGTTTACTTAATTGGGAGCGAGTACAATCATAAATAATTACTATTTTTAAACAAAAAATCGAAAAAAATGGATAAGTTTGTATGGGGGCTATACCTAAAAATGGGCGTGGCACTCCCATTTTCGAACTTATCATGGGCGTGGCACTCCCATTTTCGAACTTATTCTAGTCGTTGCCGAGAAAAGCTTAAGTTTAAAATTTCAGCCCAATATCTTTATATCTTCATCGAATAAATCGCATAGCAACAAACAGACGAACAGACAGACAAACATGGCTAGATCGATTCGTCAAATCGAGCTGATCAAGAATATATATACTTTTATGGGGTCTCCGATGCCTCCTGTTTTGGACAAACTGAATATACCGTTTACACTATGTATAACAAGTATAAAAATATATATATTAACTAGAGGGAGGTGAAGATTTGATATTTTAGGTGAGGCTGTATTCTTCAAATCAGTATAACTTTGTAAAAACTTAATGGATTTTGATGATCAAATGGTGCATTTAAAAGTATTTTTTTATGAACTTTTGTATAGTCGCAATAAAAATTAAAAATATAAAACTGTTTACCTCTTTTTATCAAAATAATACAGAAATTATCCTTACCCATAAATTTAGGGCTCTAGTTCTGTCCATCGAGCCTGCCACTAACTAATCCTGTTTATTCTCGCCTGTTAGCGACGTAAAATACCGCCACTTCATACGCCATGAAGTATATATTTCTATATACCAGTGTCGCCTTGCGTCTTGAGACGGGTAAATCTTCCATCTTATGCTTCCCGCGCTACAGAATGTAATGGGCATCCGCGCAATGGCTTAGGTTTGGCAGTAGAAACCAAATAGATTCGGCAATTGCTTCTCTCAATAAACAGTGGACACCTTCGACTGTCAGCTTGATGCTAAATGTACTGCCTATTATTATTAAGACAGACAAAGTACTTAGATTCTCTGGAGCAGTTTATACCCTTGTGCACCACACACACACGTGCACGTATATGTGTTGGTGTAAATAAGAGAAATCATGAAAATATACTTCTAGCACAGTCCTTTTTCACCTCAAAGGTAGTTCAAAACAACAAACACATTGCAGCCATAGCGACATCATAAAACAATAAGCACAATTTGGACACATAGAAGTACGTACACAGTATGTTCAAATTCAAAGGGGACTTTTTGTTTAAATTGTGGATCATGTAACGCCGTTGAACGTTGATAACAATAGAAAGGTACAGGTCTCAGCTCTCAACCGCAGCCAACTTCATGTAAATTGGTTGATAGGTGAAAAAGTTACTCGCTTTTTAATAACAGTAAGTTTAGTGCTTTTGTCGTAAAAAATTTGAATTTTTATGCATTTTTCGTGAATTTTTTGTGAATTTTCGTGAATTTTTGATGAAAAAACATATATGTGTCATCGACCACCCTCCGTATTCTCCTGATCTATCACCATGCGACTATTTTCTGTTCCCTAAACTGAAAACTGGTATGAAAGGAGCGTTTTACGATGATATTCCAGCCATTCAAGCAGCCGTGACACAGGTATTAAAGAAAATTCCTCAAAAAAGCGAGTAACTTTTTAACCTGTCAACCAATTTACATGAAGTTGACTGCGTTTGAAAGGTGAGACCGGTACCTTTCTAATGTTGTCAACGTTCAATAGATGGCGTTACATGATCCACAATTTAAACAAAAAGTCCCCTTTGAATTTGAACATTCTGTGTATGTGCGCTGCGTAAATCAATGCTGGAGAAAGATCGATGTTTGCCAACATCGATCTTTTCGATTTTTTAAAAACATCGATGTATCGATTTTAAATCGAAGTTAGCGTCAACCAGACGTAAACGGTTAGATTGATTCTTGAGGTCTCCCTGATCATTTTGGTATCTTTATGTCCATACCCAACTGGATTATTTAAATGAGTTACAAACTTCTATGTTAATTAATTAAGCAAACAAAATTTAACTTCAAAGAACAAAACTTAAACAAATATATTTAATAGAGAAACAAAAAAAAAAAAAAAATATTAAAAAAACACAACAATAATAAACTTCATATATTAAAACTAAAATAACATTCTTTTCAAAATTGTATCCCTCTTCAACTATAAAACTAAACTTAAATTATGAGACCCATTCATTTTTGTTGATAAAAAGCAGCATATCAACTTGCTTCGCTTTGAGAGAGCTTCTTCTTCTTTCAGTAACAATAAGTCCAGCTTTGCTGAACATTCGTTCACTTTCAGTGGACGTTGCGGGAACACAAAGAAACCTTTTTAACGCAGCTTTTCAAGCTATTGTCATTTGAGATCTGTAATTATAATATGTATATTGTCGATAAAAGTTAATATAAATATTTTTATGTTCAGTGGTACCTTCCAGTAATCTAATGGAGAGATATTTGAGTCCGAATTTTCAAGGTTAAAATATTGACGCAATCCCAAAATTGTGTCCACTGACTGCTACGAATCTTTTTTTTTTTTTTTTTTTTTTAAGAAAATCAAAAAGTGGGTGTTGTGATGTGGCTGTGGATATTGGTGCTGTGGATATTGGTGCAGTCAGGCTGGAGGAAGATAAATGTTGGTCGGACAATTCATTTATTAAAGTGAGTTCATTCTCCAGGAATTTTTCAGCTTCGATCACATTAAAATCTAGCAAAACCATCTCTCTTGAAGCGTGGATCCAAGAGCGTTGCGATTCTTGTGCACGAACGCTTCTCGTACGGCACTAGTCTTTTCTTTTGTTCCATTTATCAAAATCATGCAAGCTTGGATACCCTCATTAGTGGCCAGCTTGCCCTTAAGATTTTCTAAGTTGTGTAGAAGGCCACAAACTACTGGAATCACCATTGATACGGTCACCAAGCTGCTGGACGAAGTGTGCAACGTCGCGTGCTCAAATGGAGATAGAAGCTGCTTCAGATCTTCGAGTATAGCAATTTCATCTGCTGTTAAGGGCAATAATGCCTTTGGAGTATTGAGCAGTACTTTAGATATGGCATCTTTTGTTTCAAGAATTCGTTGAATCATATGAAAGGCACTATTCCATCTAGTTGGGCATTCTTGCTTTAAACTTAATGGACTATCTGTACTTTGAGCTTCTCTAAACTTTGCATAAGCCACAGTACTGCTCTTAAAAAATGTAACAATGCTCTTACATTTGACCATCAAAACTTTAATTTTGTCATTAGCCAAACAGCTCTGTACACAAATTAATTGTGTGAGCAAAGCACGGAACATTACGCTTTTGAAGAATACTGCAAGCCTTTATCATATTTTGAGCGTTGTCCGTGACTATGGCTGTTACTTTGTTGAAAACTCCCCCATTCATTTAAAACTTCACGCAATGAGCATGAAATATTATCTGCGGAATGGTTGGTTTCATTTTTAACTTTTTAGTTGACAAAACTGCTGTCCGGATTATAAAATCTTCAGATATAAATTGACAAGTGACGGTAAGATAGTTCTCATTTGCTCTTGAAGTCCAGCCATCTGTTGTGATTGCGCAGTGCTCAATCCGATCAAGAATAATTCTTAGTTTTTTTCTCATGTCTTGGAACAGATTTGGCATATATACGTCTCGCAATGTTGTCCGCGAAGGCAACTCGTAAAGTGGATCAAGGGTTTTAACCAAATGCCTAAACCCCTTGTTTTCGACTACTGAATAAGGTCGAAGATCTGAACTTATAAAATAAGTCAACGCGCTGTCCAGTGCCTTTTTTCCTGCCTGATGAGGCGTCATATTTTTTTTCCATAAATGCCAGAATAGAGCACGCAGCCTTCGGTTCCACAACTTTATTCATAGTCAAATCAGGATGGATGCGTTTTAAATGCGCAGACAAATTTGTCGTGTTTCCATGGGTTTCATACGTTTTGCCGCATTTATTGCAAATCGCGGACTTCATATCTGACGACTTTTTAAAAAATTCCATACCGCAGAATTGCCATACTTTGTCCGTTTGTTGGGTGTTCCATTCTCTCCGTCCGAACTATTGCGATCTGCACATAAAAACATATGTATCATATTTGATGAAAATTTAAAAGTAGCTGCCACACAAATGAATGCTTTAAATTATTAATTACCTTCGCCATTAGCGTTCTTTAGAATTTGTCCATTTCCAACAGCCAACAGCACCAATACTAACATCCTACAAAAAAGGGAATTAATTTATTGTTTTATCTTATATATTATAATGTTTAAAAATGCTATTTTAATGTTTTTACTTACCAAACTTATCCCGCTTTTTTTTCTAAGTGATTGCTTCTTCTTCTTCAAGTGATGGAAAAATATTCAAATAGTGACATGTTCGATGCATCGAAAATCGAAGTTAAAAAAATCGATATTTTTAATAAATAAAAAAACATCGATGCATCGATTTTAAATCGATTTTATTTCCAGCACTAGCGTAAATGCGTACATACAGGAATTCTTTCAAATTCTTTTATAAAAAGCGAATGCCGCAAATACTGCTTTAAAACACCGAGTAAATTATCTCGAATTGAAAATCAAAAAAGATATGCGACATTACAGCTTCCAAATACTTTCGCTGAAATTTAATAACAATTGAAGAATCTAATTTCGTATCTCTTCTAAATCTCCTCGAAAAGTACAAGTTGTCCTTCAGCCCAACCTGAAATTGTATTTGGAATCTAAAATTTAGTACAAATGGGGTACTCCCCAAATAAGCAACGTTTTATCTTAGCCATGAACATTAATGGTTCAAAGATATGAACGATATACTATATGCATGCAAATTTACCTGCCTAGATATATGTTAGAAGTTGATATTTTTTTCGGTGAATATAGGTATACGAAGCATACATCTTGGCGCACTTTTTAAACTAAGAATACTACCAGAATATTGCCAGCTTTTTGAAAAAAAAATTACATTAATTTAGAGTATGGGTATAACACCTTGCCTTTCAAGGAAAAGAGGTCTCTATACCAGGAAAGGCATAATAAGAATAAATCGGTCAAAACTTAGTTGACAACACTCAAGTGGGTAGTTCTACCCCATCCGCTATAGTCCCCAGATGTGCCATCTTTCGATTACTACCAAGTTCGACACATGGCCAGACTAATCAGCACATCTGCTCTTTGGAGATGCCAAAATTAGTTAGATTCGTGCAACCCCTTTAAAGACGATCAATTTTTTTCTACTTGTGATTCGCATTTTACGTGATAGATGGGCGAAAGTAGTAGCCAGATATGGATAATATTTTAAATAACCCCATTCTTTACTAAAAAACTTAAAACTTCAACAAAAAAATTTCGATTTTTCATTTGTACACCCAATATTTTGATCTATTTCTACATCAATTAAT
>JAEIFJ010002904.1:0-167803 GCA_018903435.1 Leucophenga varia
ACGGAGCCGGGCGGACATTTACATGAAGTTATTTTTTAAAACTTAAATAGCAAGGCCAACTTATTAATATCTTTAAATGAGGTTCGATAAACCTTGACCCGCGATATTGATCTGGTGCGGCTATTTTTCCCGGATATCTGCCATATTGACAACAATATAGTGGCGACCGGGATATTTCATGTAGAGGGCAGGGTACTTTCATTTTCAAACTTCATAAATCAAGTAGAAAAGCTTAAGTTTCAGATTTGTGGCCTTTTATTGTCCGAAAAAACACTGTAGAAATAAACAAAACGGGCGGACGGTTGTACGGATGTCTTCATTAATGCGTTGCAAACTTTCTGTCAAACTGGTATATATCCGTTCACATTATGAAGGTAACATTAGCCAACCGAACCAAATCGAAAGGTTACTTTGTATACGCAGGTAAACAATATGCGGTGACTGCAGTATATAATCGTACGAGAATTCACTTTAGGTGATAGATAAGCTTTCGGTCGAGTTCATTGCTCTTCAGGAGAACTTTTGGATATCATGGTATTAGCTATCGATCAAAATAGTTTTCTGAATCTCTGTTACTATGTTCGGCATTCTGCAGAGATTATTCACACTTTTACTGACTAAAAGATGCGGAGCCGGTGTAGACGATTCTAGCAGAACAATTGAACGTTTTGGCTTTTTAATTCGTGTGAAGCGCATTGAAGAAACTGTGGCAAATGAGAACCGGTTCTGTTTATTAGTTCGGTCAAAACTGGTTCATCTACTATATGTGCTGATTTACGAAGCTATCCTTCAAACCGAGAAAGCAATGTTGACGGTACTTAGCTTTTTGATGAGTTAGTATTCATTAAAGGGATTCATTTTTACAACAGATAAAAATTAAAGTACTCCACTTCTATGCTTAATTTTATAAAAATAGAATAAGTCGCAAGACTTCTATCCAACAGCATGGGTTACGTTGTGAGTATTGTAAACAATACATGTTACTGTAGCAACTGAAGAACGTAGCTTCTTTTAACTAAAGTTTAAACTAATTTGAAATCAACAATTTCCACTTCTTGCCCGGGAACGATATTTTTCTTATCCTTTCCTAATATAAGATTGGAATAATCGATATACAATATATTATGTTCAAATTGTTGTTTTAAAGTTAAATTAAAATATGCGACTTAACAAAAGAATATTTTCTTCAAGAAGCAAAAAATAGGACGTTACCGAAATATTTAAGATTTTAGATTCCATCGAAATTGACGTTTTTCTTTGTTTTTTTTTTTTTTTATACCCGTTACATTTTCGTAAACAGGTATATTAAGAAAGTTTGTAACGCATTAAAGGAGTCTTCGGAGACCCCATAAAATGTATAAATTATTGACTAGCTCGGTGAGACGAATCGATATAGCCATATCAATCTGTATGTCTGGTTGTCTATCCGTCGGTCTGTCTGTCCGTCTGTTGCGATGCGTTTTACTCGGAATGTTTTAAGATGTTGACATGAAATTTTAAACTTTTTTTTTGTTTCTAGACAGATTGTATGTCAGAATTAAGGTGCCACACCCATTTTCCGGTATAGCCTCCATACAAACATACCGCCCATTTTCGAGTTTTTGTATGAAAATAGGAATTATTTGTGCCTGTATTCACTCTTTATTGGGTAAAAATACATCTATGTCATCCAATGTCAAAAACAAAACATTTTTTTTGTATTCTATGAAGTCTAAATTTAGTATAAATTATGCATATGTTAGTCCCAATGAAATAGACCAAAATAAGTAGGAAAAAAACAAATTTTAGGTTAGTTCCCATACAAATATAACTTTTTTACTTTTTTTTATGAAAATCCAATACAATGAGGAATGGTATAAGATAGTATTTAACATAAGGTACATAAGGATTTGGTACAGGTTATCTCGAGTATACTAGACATCAGCGTTCTTTCTTGTTTATACTTAATTCGAAGTTCCTAGAATAAGAAACAAAGATGTTGTTATGCAAAACCCAAAATTTTGGATTAGTATTGTATTGGGGCTACTTTAAAATGAAAGTAGAGAAAAAACGTATATGGTGGCCCTATCTCCTACAGACTCCGAGATAATCCTTTTAATACGGCAGGCAGCATGACAAACGGCAGACGGACATAGCTGCCGTTGCTGATCATGAATATAAATATATACGGGGTGCGCCATCTCGAGCTTCGGTATAGAAACAATGAATAACTTTGATATTTGTGAACTGATTGTCTTGTGTAGAAACGTTTTGGGAAACGTCAGTTCAGTACAATTTTAGTCATGAAAACCCTAACACCAAAAGAACAGTATTCGCACCGAAATGGCCAATATATCGACTGAGAAGCTCGCGATCAAGAACAAAGGTGGCCATTTGATCGACATTGTACTCAAAAAGTAGCTCACACAAATTGTAAAGGTCCAATCTAAATAAATATATAACATTTTCCATGATATTTTTGTTTTTTCCTAAAGTTATCCAATGTTTCTATAACGAAACTCGAGATGGCGCACCCCGTATATAAAGGGTGATTTTTTAAGAGCTTGAGAACTTTTAAAAAAAAAAAACGCATAAAATTTGCAAAATCTCATCGGTTCTTTATTTGAAACGTTAGATTGGTCCATGACATTTACTTTTTGAAGATAATTTCATTTAAATGTTGACCGCGGCTGCGTCTTAGGTGGTCCATTCGGAAAGTCCAATTTTGGGCAACTTTTTCGAGCATTTCGGCCGGAATAGCCCGAATTTCTTCGGAAATGTTGTCTTCCAAAGCTGGAATAGTTGCTGGCTTATTTCTGTAGACTTTAGACTTGACGTAGCCCCACAAAAAATAGTCTAAAGGCGTCAAATCGCATGATCTTGGTGGCCAACTTACCGGTCCATTTCTTGAGATGAATTGTTCTCCGAAGTTTTCCCTCAAAATGGCCATAGAATCGCGAGCTGTGTGGCATGTAGCGCCATCTTGTTGAAACCACATGTCAACCAAGTTCAGTTCTTCCATTTTTGGCAACAAAAAAGTTTGTTAGCATCGAACGATAGCGATCGCCATTCACCGTAACATTGCGTCCAACAGCATCTTTGAAAAATACGGTCCAATGATTCCACCAGCGTACAAACCACACCAAACAGTGCATTTTTCGAGATGCATGGGCAGTTCTTGAACGGCTTCTGGTTGCTCTTCACTCCAAATGCGGCAATTTTGCTTATTTACGTAGCCATCCAACCAGAAATGAGCCTCATCGCTGAACAAAATTTGTCGATAAAAAAGGGGATTCACATTTCGAACCGAACACTGATTTTGGTAATAAAATTCAATGATTTGCAAGCGTTGCTCGTTAGTAAGTCTATTCATGATGAAATGTCAAAGTATACTGAGCATCTTTCTCTTTGACACCTTGTCTGAATCCCGCGTGATCTGTCAAATACTAATGCATGAAAATCCTAACCTCAAAAAAATCACCCGTTATATATATATATATATACATAATATGTATACTAGCTGTACCCTGCCACGCTTCACTGTGGCATATTGTGGTTATTCATGCATAAATAATAAATACACACATCATAAGTTAGATATCCATTTAATTTTGTAACATTTGCGGGTATACAATGTTCTTTGTTTCTCCGTTCTCGGCATAAATGTAGAGGCTATCTGATTAACCTACACGGGAACACGCAACATACAATTGACCGTGTGAAAAGCAATTCGTACCTAAATCTAAGCCAAATAACTCCAAAGATTGGTCCTGAGCTTTATTAAATGTTATTGCGAATGCCAATCGTATTGGAAAACAGCAATCTCCAAAATTAGAAAAGGTGTATCGGTTGAAATTATGGGAATTCGAGGAATGAGTCCCCTTGAACCCCCCTTCTGCTTCCTCGCATTTCGTGTTGGGGAAGCGTGAAGTTCTGATTTCATTTTTTAATTGCGATATCTATTATTTTTTTTTTTTTTAATAAAAAAATAACTATAAAAAATATAAAATTAAAATATAAAAAAATATATATATATATATATATATAATATATAAATATATAGACAGACCCTTTTTTTTAACGGATAATTTTTTTTGGTAACGATAATATTTAATGCTGCAAGCCCCTAACTGCAAAGCCCCTGAGTTCCATGTATTTTATATGATAAGGGAAAGATAACACTTTTCTAGCAGATTTAATGTCGAAACCTGAAAAATGAAAATTTTTTGGGTAAATGATCTTAGAATAATATCCAATCATTCATTTTTATACCCGCCAAACCAATGTGGGGGTTCTGTTTGTTGGAAGTTTGTACACATTAAGGCTCGGGCCTAAAGTACTTCATATATTTTACTGACCTCGCGTGATTATTTGCTTCCTTTTTCTTTTTTTCTTTTGTTTTTCCTGTAGTTTAGTTGTATATTGTGGGGTTTGAAACTTAAGGTTTCTCGGGAACGACTACTTTGTATGTTAAAATCAAGGTGTCACGCCCATTTTTAGGTGTAGCCCCCATACAAACTTACAGCTTTTTTTAAGTTTTTATATGAAAATAGTTATTATTTATGAATGAATTCACTTCAAATAAGGTGAAAACATTTCTAAAGTCATCCAATGACAAAATCAAGGTGCCACGCCCATTTCTGGGTATAGCCCCCATACGAACTTACCGCTTTTTTTTATTTAGGTATGTATTTGCTAAGAATTGATTAAAACCACTTCCTATATCATCCAATATCAATACCAAGATGCCACGCCCATTTATGGGTATAGTCACCATACCCCCTTATTTATAGAAAATACATAGTTCTTATTTATGAAGATATTCACTCCAATCTGGGTAAAATCACTGCTACTGTCATCCTTTGAATGTACTACCGATATGACAAGGATCGGGTCGCTATAACATACAGACCCTATACAAACTTACCTTCTACTATTTTATTTTTTTCAAGAAAATTTTTCTTATGTTATGTATAATTTTACATATATACTTCTAATATGAGTCCCAACTTGAGATGTCCCCACCCAACCTCTTTGCGGAAAATAATGTACGTCACTGATGATCATACAAGAACTAATTAAAATTTTGTGTGGTGGGTATTTTAGCTTCGGTTCTACCGAAGCTAACGCTTTTCCTTGTTTTCTTATAAGAACTTGACAAAATGCAGTACTTTTGTATGGGAGCTATACCTAAAAGTGGGCGTGGCACATTGACTTTAATACAGAAAGTACCAGACCGAAAGCTTGTTTAAAATTTGAAAATCTTGGACATGGCTAAATCGATTCGTCTCATCTGATCAAGAATATATATACTTTATGGGGTCTACGATGCCTCCTTCAATGCGTTACAAACTTTCCGACAAACTGAATATACCCTTCACACTATGTGTGGCGGGTAAAAAAATGTATTTGTAAAGCGAATGGCTTCAAATATGGTTCAAATGTTTCTTATACCATGCCAAATCTTCAGTTTAAAATTGGTCCAAGTCGGACCGCGAATTTCTAAATTTTTAAGAATATATTTAATTTGTTTATTATTTTTAAATAAAATGTAATACAAATACTGCACACGAAGGTCTATCAACGTCAAATGATGTGTAACAGGTATAAGCTTCGGTCCTACCGAAGTTAACTTTTTTTTCTTGTTTTTAAATGTATTTACTACAAATTGGAGAAAAGTACTTCTAATGACATCCAATTTCAAAAGAAAGGTGCCACGCCCATTGTTTGATATGGTCCCCATACAAACCAAGCGCCCATAGTTCTTATTTATGAATATTCACTCCAATCTGTGTGAAATCACTTCTACAGTTATCCTATGAATATGCTACCGATATGACAAGGATTAGGCCACTATAACTTATAGACCCCATACAAACTCACCTTCCATTTTTTTATTTTTCAAGAAAATTATTAAAGTGTCGTGTGGCGGGTATTTGAGCTTCGGTCCTTCCGAAGTTAACGTTCTTGCTTGTTTTTTTTTTTTTTTTTGACTTACATTGAAATACAAAACTCTTCATGAATTAAAACTTTGTTTGATAAAAAAAAAACTATGATACTTTTGTATGTTGAGTTCAAGACGAAATCATCTTACATAAAGTAAATCAATTCTTGATCAACTCGGCGAGACGCGTCAATCTAGTCAATTCGTCTGTTGCGACGCACTTTATTTGTTTATTTTTAAAGATATTAAACTGAAATAAGATTGTATCAAACCATTGTTTTTTTTTTTTTAATTTTTTATTGAATTTTATAATTCGCCAACTGTTTATACTTGTTAAGAATAAGTGAATGGATTAATGCTGATGTTATTTAAGTTGCCATTTTTTATTTTTTTTTTTGTTGAGAGATTATGTGTTATCGAAATCATATCGAAATCATATCGTAAAAAGATCAAAACAAATACTTCAGTATATCAGGTATGTTCTATAAAACAATACCGATCCGAATACGTTTAGATTGCCAAAATTTGATTCATATTGCCTTGATAAAATTATCTTGTAAAAATTTTTTAACTGACCGTCGAAATTGATACGCCGTATTGTATTTAAATTTAAAAACTTTGCTAAAAGCTGTGATCTAAAACTGTTGTTACTTGTTTTAACTTAGATATGAGGTTCATTTGTATAATTTTTTTTTTTTAATGTTTTGGAAGCCCAAAGCACTAAATTTTTATTAAATATCTGTTCACATGTTACCTTGTTGACTACATTCATACCCGTAAAGTGGTAAAACACTTTGATTTTTTTTCACTTATGATTTATGAATAAGAAATTGCAACAGAATTAACAATTTTTTAATGCTCAAACCAAATCACTTAGAAGTTAATTATTTTTAAAAATACGATAATAATAATAAGAGATCTAAAGACAGAGAAGATTTAATTTGGAAATATCTTAAGCTTTCTCGTAAATGTTCACCTATTATGTTTATTTAAAAAATGCAAACTACTAAAACAACGGATTAAATGTTGCTGAAGGACATTTTCTTCGAAAAAAATTAGAAAATGGGTTCTGACTTTCTTTGGGGCCCATATGTTATAGTGGGCTGATCCTTATTAAATCAGCATAGTAAAGAAAGAATGATATTAGAAGTGTTTTTACCCAATTTGAAATGAATAAATTTATAAAATATTTCTGTTTTCACGCAAAAATTACAAAATCGGCTGAAATTTCGTATGTGTCTCACACCTACAAATAGGCTTGGCACTTTTTTTGACATTGGATAATGTTAGAAGAATTTTTATCAAATTTGGAGTGTAAACATTCATGCATAATAGTTATTTTCACACAAAAATTACAGAATGGGCGTAAAGATTGTATGGGGCTATACCTTAAAATGATTTTACCCGATTTGGAGTGAATACATTCCTCAATAACATTTTTTATACCTGTCACACATAGTGTGAAACAGGTATATTCAGTTTGTCGGAAAGTGTGTAACACATTAAAGGAGGCATCGGATAGATCCTATAAAGAATATATATTATTGATCACCTCGACGAGTCGATTTAGCCATGTCTGTCTGTCCGTCTGTCTGACTTTTTGCTGCGCCATTTATTCGAACAGTTTTAAAGATATTGGGCTCAAACTTTAAAATAGTTTGGTATAGGTCGAATGTTCCCACACTTTTTATACCCGTCAAAAATTAAGGGTGTTATCAGTTTGTCGAAAGCTTGTAATGCTGATTGAGGCATCGGAGACCCATCATAATAATTTCTTTTAATTGGTCCGTTTGACCACACGAACTCGACTTCTACGTGAAGAGGTTTTAAAGACATTGATCTGAAATTTTGAAACTTAAGCGTTTTTGTATATTCTAGGCATTTTGTATGTTTGAATCCAAGGTGCCACCCACTTTTAGATAAATGCCCCCGACAAGCTCGGCCATTTCTTTCGAATTTTTTTACTGAAAATAGTTGTTGACTTATGACTGCTTTGACTCAAAGAATCGTGTAAAAATCTTTTTTTCTGAATAGGAATCAATTGGAATCAGAAGAAATGTTGCGAAGGCCATTATTGGGGACAGAGCTCCCATACCAAAATCAGCAACATTTGATTGGATATATTCACCATCTGTTGTAAAAGAAGGTTTGTCAGAACGTGTAATGAAGATGAAGAGCCCCCTGATCAACCCATACGAACTCACCTTTTTTTTTTTTTTAAAAACTATCTACCACAAATATTGGGTATTTGACTTCGAGTACAAAGTGTCCTTGCTTTTTTTTTTCACATTCATAGTTTGGCTTCTATCAACCACTTCGCTGGATTTTACTCTGCTTTTACTCTGTTTTAGATGTATATTAACTACATAGGTGTTGTTTTTAAATGTTTTAATTATAAACTTCAATGATTGCTCTTTTCTATTACCATAAAATAAAATGACGCCTCAAGTTACTCCATTCATTCAGACTCATTGTAATCAACATCAAGTGTGATAGCTTGAAATGATTTTTGTCAGAATAGCAAGCATTATAATTAGGTACGCCTTTCAATCGAACGTATTCTCATATGTTTTCGTAGATCACAATTCCAAAGTAAATTGCCAGCGGCTGCCTAATCTAATTAACATTGATATCGCTTAGTTGGGTTAAACGAAGTTCAAGGTAACATAAGAAACCGCATTCATTTATTTCATTTATCCTAACTAGCCATCACATCAAGCGAGTATTCGAGGTGATGACAGCATGACAGCGACGCAAACAAACTAATTGATAGAGATGAACAAATGAACTTCGAAGCAAACTCTTGCTGTGAAAATGGCTAACTCATAATCAACAGAGCCTGGATCCCTAGCACACTGACAATGTAAAACTTCTAAAGCGTACTCCATGGCAGCTAATCTTTGAGTCTCACATGTCAGTTTCATTTTCATAGTTTTAGTCATAAATGCCAAAAGATGATTAACTATGTACATATGTACGAGTATGTATAGTATATATGGTATCCAAGATCCAATCATCAAAACATAAAATAAGAAACATTGAGGAAAACGCACATGTTAGCACCCACGATTTTCTGCAGACTTAATTTAATAACTTAAACGTCTACATTGATTGGAGGCTGTCATTGTAACCGACAATCTTAATTAATTTTCAATACGTACGCAGCTGGAGCGGTCACAGGTTTGATGAAAATATCGACAAAAACCAAGCTTGGATTAGTATATATTTCAAGTCAAAATTGTAAAAATTGTAATCCTACCTGATTGTTATCGCGAGATAATGTTAAGTCAACTTATTGAGTTTCAATTTTATTTAAAAAAAATATATGAGTGGAGCTATCGCATAGTAGGGGTTGTAGGTCTCTTCAAGTAAAACAAAACTGCATATTTAAAATTTGCAGAATACTTTCAAAATCTAGACTTATGGTTAAAAAATCAAATTATTTTCAGCTTATATGGATATAACTCAGTCAAGTATTTTTTAACCAATTTTTGACCTTTTAGACCTTTCGAACAATATATTTAATAATTTAGCATTTTTGAGATCCTATTTGTGAGTATTATCAAAGCAAACATATTATGATACGCGCCACACATACTGTGAAGGGTATATTCAGTTTGTCTGAAAGGAAGGAGACGTCATAGAACCCATAAAGAGTATACGTTCTTGATCAGCTCTGTCCGTCCGTCTTTCTGTCTGTCTGTCGGTCTGTTCGGTCTGTTTGTTTCTTCGCAGTTCATTCGGTCAGTTAAAAATATATTAAGCTACTAAATCAAGTATGACAAGGAAAAACGTAAACTTCGGTGGAACCGAAGCTTATATACCCGTCACACGTATTTTTAAATTGTTAATGTGTTAGTGGCTTGAATAGAACTTCTAGATGGGATAGGACGGGGTCAACGATCTGATACAACTCACGGTCTGTAGGGCCTATGCCAAAAAATGGGAGTGGCACATTGGATTTGATATTGGATGAGATTAAAAGTTTTTTACCCAATTTGGAGTCAATACATTACTAAAAAATAACCATTTTCGTGCAAAAATTCGAAAATGGGCGGTAAGTTTTTATGGGGACTTTAGCTAAAAATGGGCGTGGCACCTTGCTTTTGATATTGGATGTTCTTTTTTTAGGTAATTCGAAGTGAATAAATTCCAAATTAATAACCATATTTATGCATAAATTCGAAAATGGGCGGTAAGTTTTTTAGGGATATATCTAAAAATGGGCGTGGCACATTTGGTTTGACATTGGATGCCAAAAGAAGTGTTTTTAGACAATTTGTAGTAAATACATTCACAAATAATTACCATTTTCATACAAAAATTCGAAAATGGGCGGTAACTTTATATGGGGGCCATACCATTGGGCGTGGCATCTTGGTTTGGAACCTAGATGACAAAATAAATGTTTTTACCCAATTGGGAGCGAATACATTCATAAATAATTAGTATTTTTATACAAAAAATCGGAAAAAAACGGTAAGTTTGTATGGGGGCTATACCTAAAAATGGGCGTGGCACTCTCATTCTCGAACTTAACAAAGTCGTTGCTGAGAAAGCTTAAGTTCCAAATTTCAGCTTAATATCTTTATATCTTCAACGAAAAAGATGCCTAGAAATATACAGACGGACAGACGGACAGACAGACGGACAGACAGACGGACAGACAGACAGACGGACATGGCTAGATCGATTCGTCTCGTCGAGCTGATCAAGAATATATATACTTTTTTGGGTCTACGACGTCTCCTTCAATGCGTTACAAACTTTCAGACAAACTGAATACACCCTTTACACTATGTGTGGCGGGTATAAAATTGAAGATACCACTCTCATTTTAGGTATAGCCCCATACAAATCAAACGGTTATTTTCAAGTTTTTGTATAAAAATAGTTGTTATTTAAGAATAAGTAAAATCACGTGTAATATCATCCAATGTCAAAGTCAAGGTGCCACGCCCATTTTTAGGTGTAGCCCCCTACAAACATGTCACCCATTTTTCGAATTTTTGTATAAAAATAGCTGCTATTTGTGCATGTACTCACTTCAAGTTGGGTAAAAACACTTCTGTTGTCATCCAATGTCAAAACTAAGTTGTCACGCACATTTTTAGGTACAGGCCTCTTCGATCTATCCACCCATTTTGTAATTTTTGTGTGAAGATAGTATTTAATTATGAATGAATTCACTTCAGATTGGGTAAAAAATCCACCAAAGTTAACGTTTTCCTTGTTATACCCACCACATAGTCAGGAAGGTATATTCAGTTTGTCTTAAAGTTGATATTGAATGATGTTAGAAGTGTTTTTACCCTATTTGGAGTCAGCTAAATATCTCCAGTAGTCTCCGAGTGAATCGCGTTGAAATAAACAGACAGATAGCTTAGTTTTTTTTTTCGACATTTTAATCAAACCTGTGATCGTTTGAAGTTCAGTGCGAATTAGTGTGAATCCTAAAATAACTTTAAATAACGTATTCCACAATAATGAGCGGAGCTATCGATTTTTCCTTGGGGTTGGCAAAAGTCAGTAATTTGATTAGAGATTTACAGAAATTGAAATTGATATAAGTTGTAACAAATAAAAGCTTTAGGTATTTTTCTGCAATTTAAAAAAAGTTCTGCCATTTCCAAAAAAAATAGCTTTGGCCTCTTAACAGCGAAGAAGGGTCAATATTACCTAATGATTTTAAGTAATATTCTAAATCCATAATATTCCAGAAATCCATTGAGCATACATCTTAGTTTTCGATGCAAAAGCTTAATTGTAATTACAACACACAACCTCGAGTCATAAAAGGGCAACCACATTGTAGGCGTTGAAATGTTATAAAACAACAAACACATCGCTTCTAACAAATTGTTTGTTTGTTTGTTTGGGTCCATTCGGCTCGAAAGTGCCTGTAGTACTAACATGCTGTAGTCCAACGTACGCAATTGTGCGCAAATTGAGAACGTTGTACATGAAGTCAGGATATAAACTCTCCTCCTGTTTTTGAATTCATGATACAGATATTTAAATACGCGCTTCTAAAGCAAGTTATGACGTTAAATTAAATTGTTAGCACCTTTTTCAAAATGGGTCCACAAATTTATGCAAAAATATAAAATTGTGTCAAGAAAGTTTAACCAATTTGTTACTCAAATCCAAATATCAAATAAAGATAATTTGAAAAACGAGACAGATAATTTTTATACCCGCCACACATAGTGTAAAGGGTATATTCAGTTTGTCTGAAAGTTTGTAACTTATTAAAGGAGCCATCTTAGCCTCAGCTCGAAGAGACGAATCGATCTAGCCATGTCCGTCTGTCTGTCCGTCTGTTTGTTTCTTCGCTGTTTATTCGGTTAGTTTATAAGATATTAAGCTGAAACTCAGAACTTAAGCTTTTCTCTCCAACGACTAAAACAAATATGAATGAGTGCCCCGCCTACTTTAAGGTATAGCTCCCATGCAAACGTAGCGTTTTTTATCGATTTTTTGTATGAAAATATCTTTTATTCATAAATGTATCCAATCCAAATTAGCTAAAAATACTTCTTTTGTCTTCCAATGTCAAAACTAAGGTGCAACGCCTATTTTAAGGTATGGGCCCCATAAGAGCTTTCTGCGATTTTCAAATTTTTGTATGAAAATAGTTATTATTTATGAATGTATTCACTTCAAATTGGGTAAAAATTCTTCTTTTGTCATCCAAAGTCGAAACCAAGGTGCTACGCCCACCATGAGGTGTAGCCCCCATACAAACTTACCGCCCATACAAACTTACCGCTCATTTGTAACGCATTAAAGGAGGCATTGGAGACCCCATAAACTTTATATATTATTGATCAGCTCGACGAGACGAATAGACTTCTTCGTCTGTCTGTCCGTCTGTCTGTCCGTCTGTCTGTCCGTCAGTTGCAATGCGTTTTTCGCGGAAAGTTTTAGAGATATTTAACTGAAATTTTAAACTTAAGTTTTTTGTGCTCCTAGGCAGTTTTTATGTCAGAACTAAGGAGTCACGCCCATTTTAGATATTGGCCCCATACAAACTTACCACTTTTCCGATTTTTTTGTATGAAAATAGTTATTATTTATTAACTACAAATTAGATAAAAATACTTCTTACGTCATCCAATGTCAAAACCAAGGTGCCACGCCCATTTTTAGGTATAAGCTCCATACAAACCTATCGCCCATTTTTTGAGTTTCTTTATGAAAATAGTTCTTATTCATGAATATATGCACTCCAAAATTGGTCCAATCATTTTTAATGTCATCCTTTGAATTTGCTACCGATATAACATGGATCGGGCCACTATAACATACTGATCCATAACAAACTCACAACATTTCTGTTTTTTTTTTTTTTAGGAATTTATTATTGCATTTTTAACTTATAATTTCATATATAAGGTTGTCAAATATCTCATTTGAATTTCGTGGCTATGTACAAAGCTCGTATCGGGCAATACTATACATCATTTGAAAGGTCTTGACATAACCCTTCTTGACATCTCATGATTCGTTTGGATACTGCGTTCAAATGTTAAAGACGTGTAAACATGGAGCTCACGAAATTCGCCGAAATTCGCGCTGTTTTGAAGTTTTCCTTCGTTAAAGGCAAATTCGCATAGAGAAACGTTCCGTGAGCTTAATGGTGTTTTTGGGGCATGGTACTCTATCACTTTGAACCGCGGAGGAATGGATTCGACGATTCAGAGCCGGTGAAAACGACACCATGGATAAGCCAGTCGGTGGAAGACCTATGACGACGAATACCGATCAGATCATGGAAAGAACGGAGTTAGACCGGCAGTGACATCTCGTGTCATCGCCCAGGAGATGGGGAGATGTGGCAGTCACCAAACATTTTAAGCCATCTGCAGATGCAGAAGGCTGGGTACAAAAAAAAGCTTGATGTTTGGGTGCCGTATGATTTGACGCCAAAAAACCTTCTGGACCGAATCAACGCCCGCGATATGCTGCTGAAACGGAACGAAATCGACCCATTTTGAAGCGTGATGGTGGCTGGTGACGAAAAATGAATCACAAACGATAATTTCAAGCGAAAACGGTCTTGGTCGAACGCCGGTGAATCGTCCCAAACAGTGTCCAAGCCCGGAATTGACGGCCAGGAAGGCTTTGCTATGTGTTTGATGGGATTGGAAGGGAATCATATACTATGAGCTGCTCCCATATGTCCGAACGCTTAATTCTACCATCTACTTCGAACAACTGGACCGCTTAAAAGAGGCGATCGACCAGAAGCTTCCAGAACTGGCCTGAAGGGTCTAGGGTTCCACCAGGACAACGCCGGGCTACACACATCTTTGGTGACTCGTCAGAAGCTACGGGAGCTCGGATGGGAGGTTTTTATCGCATCCACAATATAGCCCGGACATAGCGCCAAGTGATTACCACCTGTTCCTGTCCATGGCGAACGCCCTTGGAGTTGTAAGGTTGGCCTCAAAAGAGGCTTGTGAAAAGTGGCTGTCCGAGTTCTTAGGAATTTGCCGTCTAGATGGAAACAGATTATCGAAATAAAACGGCGCATTGAATAAAGAAAAAAAGCGGAAGGGAGACAACCTTGTATATTTGTCTTATTTGAGCCTCAACTTGAGTTGTCCCCCACCCAACCCCTTTTCGGAATGTAATCTACGTCACTGATGATCATCCATGAACTAATTTAAGTTACGTTTGGCGGGTATTTAAGCTTCGGTTCTACCGAAGTAAACGTTTTTTCTTTTTTATATTCAGTTATATATTCTTGATCAGCTCGATAAGACGAGTCTATCTCCACTAACTCCATCTGTCTATCTGTTTCGAGGTGATTCATAAGCTCGATTTTGAAGATTTTGAGCTGAAACTTGAAACTTAAGCTTATCTCGGTCGTAGTATGTTTGTATGTTCAAATAAGAATGCCACACCCACTGAAACTGAAAGCTTGCTTGGTATTAATATTGTGTATAAACTTGAGTTGTATCTGACCAATGATTCCCAACCATCCCATATCGGAGTTCTATCTAAGCCATTGATGATCACCCATAAACTATTTAAAGATTCGTGTGACGGGTAGTTGAGCTTCGGTTCCTCCAAAGAAAACGTTTTTCTTGTCTCGGTTTTTTTCCGCTTATTAACACTCTATCAAGTCTCTAGCAAATACATGACACCTTGAAATCTGTTTTGGATGGAATTTTTTGGTAGCAAATTGTCTGGTATCCCTCTTTGTATTTATACAAACAATGTACTTTTTATTTGTGGGTACATACCAACATATTCTTCACACAGAATACTCGTAAGTATATTTGAGCGGTTTGTGCCTAGTTCTGCCTATTTTTTGCTACGATAAAAATCGAGTTCTACATTCGTTTGCATCTCCAAAACTCAATGTCCATCAATTCAACGCTTTTCGATATACTCGTATGTATGTGATTGACCCTATTGAGTTTCTCACCTTTGCCGTAGTCGGCCTTAATGTGATTTCTCGTTTTTGGCATGTCAACGCATCATGAAATTTGCATAAAAGTTGCTTACCTACTTTTAGTGCAACTTCGTTGAAATTTCAAACGCCAACCATCAAAAGTAAGTGGAATAGCATAAATGCAAATCCATTCAAGTGCACACTTACATAAATAAGTATTTGTGCGAATGGTCATTGGCATCAATGTGGATTGTTAGTTTGCACATCAGTAGTTATGTAAAAGGTGTGTAAGCGAATGTAGCTAGTCAGTTTATATATGTTTATACTGAAAATATATGTACACCAGACAAGTATGAACCATGTATACTTTGGAAAATATTTGATTGCTAAACACCTCATTAAAAATTTTAAATGGATTTGGTTTTATCGAATTTTACAAAGTAACAATATTTTTAAGCTGAAGAAGACTGTAACAAAGACAAACTATACTCAAAGCCCCTTATGATATTTCATATTTTAAATGTAAAGCTATCAGAGATCGGAAATATATTAAGAGCTGTAAAACCCATTTCACACGCATCTACAGTAAAATTCACTTTAGAAACCGAATTTCTCGAACCTGCTTTTATATGGGAAGGTTCAAGGCTAATTCGGAAGTTTTATCACCTTAGGTTCATCTGTTATATATGATCCAAAAATGATCATCAGTGACGTAGATTACACGGTACGACAAAGAAAATTAAAAAAAAATTTATTGGATGAGACCAAGTAAAGGTTGTTGGTAGAGGTAAATAAAATTTTTGGCATACTAGAATTTTCTCTTGCACATCGAGATTTTGAAATAACGGTAAAAAACTGATTTTTCGAGGTTCATAGTGTTAAACAACTATATGGGTTAAACTTTAGTTCGCATCGACCAAAGGCTAAGAAGTTACTATTGTGTTTGACCAATTAGTGGTGTGAGTCGGAGCACATCCGGTCTATTGACAAATCAACAATTCTCCCAACGGGTCAAACACACATAGGTAATTTGGACTAGCTTCAATAACTACAAGAGCGAGAAATCATGGATAATTCAAATCTGGATATGTTGTTCATGAAACAAACCAAGAAAGGACCAAATATACAAAATATTATTAGAAACTCCAAAAAGGACGCAGCAGATAGGAAAACGATTGCCTATTACAACGAACGGCTGCAGTGTCTTGAAGAAGAGTGGGCTTGATTTGAACAAGCGGATACTCAAATAAGGACAATCACAAAGGAGCCTATAGAGCATGATTACTTCAAAACCAATTAGTACAATGGAATCTCTGAGGCATTCCATCAGTACAGAAGTATATTCAGCAACGAAATAGATCGTCTCACAAGTATGAACAGGGATGATCTTGTTGAAAAGGCATCAGAGTCGGTATCAATTGCAAGGTCGAAGGCAATTGATACACTGCCTTTACAAGCGTTATCTCAAAATGGATTAATACGGAAAACAATGCATCGAATGCAGACGCTGAGACGAATGTTAACCGACATAAAGGTGTCCACAGGGGGACCAAATAGAATACTATCAAGTAAAAATCGCATCCAAGATGAAATCTGGGACAATTTTGAAATCCCAGAACTAATGGGATTTAATCAAGCCGATTACAACCAGTTGGAAGAATTAGTCCAGCAACAACTGATAAATTTGACTTTTTGGATTCAACAAATTAGGAGGAATTGATAGAACTGCTGAACCGACTACCTCAACAATACAAAATTCATTACCACTTCCAAAGGTGACGATACCACAATTCGATAGCGACTGTTCAAAGTGGCGCCAATTCTATGAATTATTCTCTCAAATGGTAGATAAGCAACCATTACCACTAGTTCAAAAAATGTGGTACTTAAAGACTAATGTAGCAGGCGAGGCCAGCTAGTTGATTAATCATTTTACTTTAACAGAGAGTGATTACGAAGCAGCCTGGAAACTGCTACAAGATAGATATGACAACAAGCGAATATTGGTGGCTATATTAATTGAAAAATTGCTGAACCAGCCTTCAGGAACACACGACACAACACGCGAATGTCTTTTGGCGTTAAACCATCTTAAAATAAAGACATCATCTTGGGACCCTCTATTAATGCATTTACTAATTAAAAAAATTGGATCGAATCACACACTTACGATTCCAACAAACATTCGAAAATCATAGAGAACTACAAAAGGTTGATGATTTTCTTTATTTTTTGTTTTTGAAAATCAATTCCAAACGCCCCAACGCCAAACGTTATCGGTAAACGATCGACAGTGTGAAACGCTTTACACACATTCAACAAAAAGGGACATAGATGGGCGTTTTATTGTAAAAATCCCATTCAAGGAAGATCCAAATAATCTAGGAGAATCTAAAAATATTGCCATTAATAGGTTTATGGCTCTTGAAAGACGTCTGAAAGGGACAAGGACTTGAAAATTGCATATTCTAATTTCATGAATGAATATGAACAACTTGGACATATGACGAGAATTAATTCAGAAGACATAATTTCGCCATATTATGTCATACCTCATCATCATGTGCTGAGGCCAGATAGTAGCACCACAAAACTAAGAATAGTATTCGACGCATCTTCCAAAACTTCAGAAGGGTATGCACTCAATGATTTAATGCATACAGGCCCAACAGTCCAAAGTGAATTACTTTCCATTTTACTACGATTTAGAATGCCATGCTTTGCATTCACTACTGATGTACTAAGGCTGTGCAAATGGAGCTGGTAACCGATTTGGCCACAGATACATTTATTGGAGCTTTAAAAAGGTTTATTGGCCGCCGAGGCCACTGTGAAAATATTTATTCAAACAATGCCACAAACTTGTCAAAAGGACAAGAACAATTAATATCCAGTTGCAGTCTTAATGGTATAAAATTTCACTTTATTCCGCCGAGAGCTCCACATTTTGGAGGATTATGAAAAAACGGCAGTAAAATCAGCTAAACATTTGCTATAAAGGAAGATCCTTATAATTTGATATCTGAAGATCCTAATAATTTGATAGCATTAACGCCAGGACATGTTTTAATAGAAGAACCTCCTGACGTCCCAAGCAGACCACGAATCGACTGCAAAAAAAACATACTCTCTTGACTCACTGGAAATTGGTGTCTCATCTAAAAAATGAGTTTTGGAAACGATGGTCTCAACAATATTTGAATAAACTTCAGCAATGTCATAAACGGAAAAAACCATTTGCGAAACCAAATGACCTAGTGGGGTGCCCCTTAAAATGGGCCTAGAGAAAAACCGTTTGCAAGTGCACACTTGACGGCTTAAAGTTTCAAATATGGTAGTCCTATCTCTTATAGTCTCCGAGAAAATCTCTCTTATATGGCAGACAGCATGAGAAACGGACGGACAGATGGACGGGTAGACAGACACAGCTAGTTCGACTCCCAGTATATATGTATAAAGTATATATCAAGAATATATATACTTTATTGGATCTATCTAGCCTCCTTCTGTCTGTTACATACATTCACATAAACCTAATATACCCTTTGGGACCAGGGTGTAAAAAATGGAAGGTGAGGTTGTATGGGGTTTGAATGTTATAGTGGCCTGATTCACGTCATATCGGTAGTATATTCATCGGATGACAGTGTAAGTGATTTTACCCAGATTGGAGTGAATATGTTCACAAATAAGACTCGTCGAGCTGATCAAAAATTTATGTATTTATGGGGTCCCCGGTGCTTCCTTTAATGCGTTACAAACTTTCCGACAGACTGATACTTTTCAATCTATGTGTGGCGGGTATAAAAATGGGGTACATTTGAATTAGGGTTACATAGTACCTAAAATTTATTTGGTCCTTCTCATATTGCGATATTTCATTGAGACTATTATAGGCATAGTTTATACAAAATTTAGAGGTCCTAGAATTAGAAACAAAGGAGTTTTATATGCAAAAACCCAAAATTTTGGTTTAGATTTGTATAGGGGGTTCTCCTTAAAGGGGACTAGAGAAACCCGTTTGTAAGACGGACGGAGATAGCTATATCGACTCTCTTACTAATGCTGATCATGAATATATGGACTTTATAGGGTCTACCATGCCTCCATTTGCGTGTTACAAACATTTGCACAAACTTAAAATACGGATAATATAGAAAGGATCATTTTCAATTTAAACTTCGCGGGCTTAACATTTCGGGCTAGCTCTTTTTTTTCTTGAGTTGGCAGGACTGTTAATAACATCTGGGCCAAATATCATGTCAATGTCATTATCTATATATATAAAAATAAGTCCCAAGTTCTGTTGGTGATCGATGGACGCGAAAACTACTGGACGGATTTTCACGAAATTTTACATGTGTGTTCGTATTCACACAAGGATGGTTTAGAGGAAAAAAAATTGTAAAAAAATTGTAAAAATTTTGACCCTGGGCCTAATGGGGGCCTTGAAACAGGAAAAGCCATATCTTTGGAATGAATAGACGTAGAGTCTTGAAACAGGGCTGATTTGAAAGATGGTTAAAAAACAGTTTTAGCGTTCAAGGTGTTCAATGGATTTCCGGAATTTGGACCTGGGACCCATATGTGGACCCAATATAGATTTTTTACCAATTTCTTTTTATTTTTGTTACAGGTGAGCACTTAGACGGGATTTTAGAAATTTTGGACCCGGGGCCTAATGAGAGCCTTAAAAAAAGTCATACATTTGATGGTTAGTCGTGTTTATGGGATTTCCAAAATTTGAACCCACATTTTCTGAACAATTTATATTAAGCCACCAAAGAGAAGCAAAAAAAAAAAAAAAACGCGAGCAAAGCCGCGGGTACCTGCTAGTCAGTAATATATTTACGCTTGTGTTTACCAAACGACTAAGAGTGCATTTTTCGATTTTTACAATGTCTGATTTAATTGAGCAATTTTGTTTTCTGAATGGAATAAAAATAAGAATAAAATCAAAAAAGTAAAAGAATTAGTGCTTGCACACTATAATTGACATTACTAGTGAAATTGGCGTATCAAAATCATCAATTAATACCATTTTGAAATATGTTTTGGGCCTCAAACGTGTCAAGTCTCGATTGGTACCAAATATGGTCAATTTTCTTGAAAAACAGCGTCGATTCTTCTTTTCTCCAAAAATGCAAAAAAATATCGTTCCGCAACCACCGTATTCGCCTGATTTTGCTCTGTGGGACTTCTGGCTATTCCCAAAACTCAAGAGACCACTCCGGGGAACGCGTTTCGAGTCGATTGAGGAGATAAAAGCTAAATCGAAGAAGGCGCTGATGGCTATACCAGAAAGCGACTATTTGGCATGTTTCGAGGATTGGAAAAAACGTTGGCATAAGTGTATTTTATTGGGAGGGGATTACTTTGAAAGGGGATGAAATTGATTAACAAGAATAAATAAAGATTTTTCATTTTACAAACAAATTCACTTTGTAAAATGCCCACAGTAGTTAGTACCCAATGCCATTTAGTTGCATGCGAAATGTACATACTTTATTCACTTTTTTTTTTACCTCAGAAGTAGTTTCAAAAACCTCCAATTTTCCATTCATTTATTCAGAGGCGGGACCTAAAAAGAACTGTATTTGGAGTCGAACGTTTCACTACTACATGAAACACTTGCTTCCAAAAATCCATTTTAAAAGTTTCAAAAAGAGAGTAACCGGTTTTAAGTTTTATGATTTACAATTTTCCAATCTTCGGGTTCCTTTCTTTTTACAGCCTCTAAACTAGATTTAATGTGGTTGTGAGACGTTTGCTTCCGAAAGAACACATTAAATATTTTTAAAGAAAGCTGAGAATTTTTTCTACAAAATATTTTTTTAAATTTGTTTTTAAAATATAAAAGGATATCTGTTGCATGCCTTAAATAGTTAAAAATCAAATTTTTGAAAAATTTAAAAAAGGTTTGATTGAGGTGTGTTCACTGATCACAAATATACAAGAACGCCGGTGGGCTTCTTTTTATACCCGCCACAAATAGTGTGAAGGGTATATTCAGTTTGCCTGAATGTTTGTAACGCTTTAAAAGGTTACACTGTAGACCCCATAAAGTATATATATATTCTTGATAAGCTCGACGAGTAGAGTCGATCTAGCCAGGTCCGTCTGTCTGTCTGTTGATTTCTACGCACCGCGGATACCAGGGGTTTGTTAGCGTTTTCTTTGCTTTCTTTCCTTAAGCAAACCGCCCATACAAATCATCCGCCCATTTTCTAGTTTTTATATGAAAACTCGTATTATTCTGAATGAATTCGTTTCGAATTTGGAAAACACAATTATAATGTCTATACTACCAGTATGGTAAGAATTGGACTACTATATCATATCCAACTTTTGAATTTTTCGAGAAAATTGTTAGTTCAAACATTATTATAAAAATATATATAAAATATATATAAAGTATATAAAATATATAAAATATATAAAATATATAAAATATATAAAATATATAAAATATATAAAATATATAAAATATATAAAATATATAAAATATATAAAATATATAAAATATATAAAATATATAAAATATATAAAATATATAAAATATATAAAATATATAAAATATATAAAATATATAAAATATATAAAATATATAAAATATATAAAATATATAAAATATATAAAATATATAAAATATATAAAATATATAAAATATATAAAATATATAAAATATATAAAATATATAAAATATATAAAATATATAAAATATATAAAATATATAAAATATATAAAATATATAAAATATATAAAATATATAAAATATATAAAATATATAAAATATATAAAATATATAAAATATATAAAATATATAAAATATATAAAATATATAAAATATATAAAATATATAAAATATATAAAATATATAAAATATATAAAATATATAAAATATATAAAATATATAAAATATATAAAATATATAAAATATATAAAATATATAAAATATATAAAATATATAAAATATATAAAATATATAAAATATATAAAATATATAAAATATATAAAATATATAAAATATATAAAATATATAAAATATATAAAATATATAAAATATATAAAATATATAAAATATATAAAATATATAAAATATATAAAATATATAAAATATATAAAATATATAAAATATATAAAATATATAAAATATATAAAATATATAAAATATATAAAATATATAAAATATATAAAATATATAAAATATATAAAATATATAAAATATATAAAATATATAAAATATATAAAATATATAAAATATATAAAATATATAAAATATATAAAATATATAAAATATATAAAATATATAAAATATATAAAATATATAAAATATATAAAATATATAAAATATATAAAATATATAAAATATATAAAATATAAACTAATTGTGAATTATATAAATTGTATCATTGAATCTTAGAGTAGATTTTAAACCAACCAAAAGAGATTTTGTGTGACACCCCTGAATATAACTGTAATTTCAATTTAAAATTTGACATACACATATGCTTCGTCAACGTCTAAACTTGGGTTGTATCGGAGAGTTGAGCCCGTAAGTGTAGTAATTTTTTTGTAAGCCACTGATTATCACACGTAAACTATTCACAGTTTTGTATGACGGGTATTTATGCTCCGGTTTTACCGAAGTTAAAGTGTTTCCTAATCTTACCCGCCACACATATCGTAGTTTGTCGGAAAGTTTGTAACTCATTAAAGTAGGCAACGGAGACCCCATGAAGTTTATATTTTCTTAATCATAAGCTTTTTTTGGTCCTAGACACTTTGTAAGCCAGAACCAAAGAATCATTTTTGGTATTGCCCCCTTACAAGCTTACCTGTTTATACCCGCCACACATAGTGTGATGGGTATTACCAGTTTGTCGGAAAGTTTGTAACGCATTGAAGAAGACGTCGTAGACCCATAAATTATATATATTCTTGATCAGCTCAATGAGACGAATCGATCTAGCCATGTCCTTCTGTCCGTCTATCTGTCTGTCTGTTTATTTCTGTTTGGAAGTTACGCTTTTCACGGCAACGACTACTTTGTATGTTAAAACCAAGTTGCTACGCCCATTTTTAGTTGTAGCCCCCATACAAACTTACCGATAATTTTCGAGTTTTTGTATGAAAATAGGTTTTTTAAGAATATATTCACTCAAAGTTGAATAAAAACACTTTTAATGACATCCAATATCAAAAACAAAGTACCACGCCCATTTTTATTAGTAGCCCCCACACAAATTTACCGCCCATTTCCATTTAATAATTTTTGTCTATATACATTTATAAATGTATATAAGCCACTGATGAGCACACATACGTCAAGATTTCAATACGATAACTGTTTTGAAATGTTCAACTGTGATCTAGCGGATGGTTGTGTTGTTAGAATCGGCGAAAACGAAAACGTATCTGAAGGCTGATTGGTGAAGTTGATTTAACTAGATTTAATTCTAGTCAGTTATAGATATACAAACAATATTATTCTTTTATTGGCGGAGTAATCCATTTGCTTACTGCAAAATACTCGTAAGTGTTTTTACTTTTACTTATTTTACGAGTATAATACATATTTTTGTTTCGTTCTCTTTTGGTTGACCAAGTTTTCGTATGAGTTTTAGGTCATGTTTTTAGATTATATTGACGCACGTCGTCATTTTTCAGCATCATCATTGTCCATATATGTACAGTATGTGTAGTACATAATAATGAAATAGATTTAATCTGACACACTTAGTAGAACCGTTTCTTTAATTTTGTATTTTTGATAGAAGTACAAAAGTTTTTCGTTGTTGTTGTTGTTTCATGTTTGATTTTCTTTACTCATTTTTAAGTTGAGTTAAGATGAGTATGTACAACACTTTAAATAGAACACGTTTTAAATAAATTTAGCTTTCTATTTTGAAAAATTATTAATTACCAGAAATCGATTGTCATCTTGGTTATCTCCAAAAAAGATACCGCGTCGAAAGTACAGATTTTAAATAATTTGTTGGTGCAACATTAAAAGTTTTTCGACCGCCAAAAACAAATGTGATTTAAATTCAAAGCAAATTTGAAATGGTAGGGTTTGTATAAAACCTTTTTACTTGAAATGGAACAAGTTTAATTATGCTTACAGTGGGTACAATTACAGATATTAATTATAATCAGATTATTTTCTTAATTCAAACATTTTTGTTTTGTAAATTTAATTTTGAGACATTATGCCATTCGCACTGTTCCCATTTCCGATTAAATTATTCGCGTTTTCGATTAACTTTAATGACTTTAATAGATTTTTGTGTATTTGGAATAAGAAGTAAATTAAAAACAAGAAAACACGGTGGAGCCGAAGCTCATATACCCGTCACACAAAACTTTAAATAGTTCATGTATGATTATCAGTGACGTAGATTATATTCCGCAAAAGGGTTGGGTGGGAAAAACTCAAGTTGGAGCTCCAATTAAAAGCGTATAAGTAAAATGTTTAGCTTGAAATGCAGATATATCAATAATTTTCTTGAATATATAAAAAAATGGAAGGTAAGTTTGTATGGGGTCTGGTTATAGTGGCCCGATCCTTGTCATTTGGGACGACAGTAGAAGTGGTTTTACCCAGATTGAAGTGAATGTATTCATATATAAGAACTATTTTCATATAAAACATCATCTTCGAATAAACCGATCGGAAACCCATATAAGGCAAAACAACAGAAAAGAACCAGAATTTATTCAATAGCGCCAAAAAGGTTATTACGAATCGATACTATAATAAGTTAACTTTTATAAATACACACAATCGTTCTTTAAATACAATTTATAGGTACGTTTTATGTAGAAATTATATTCATAATGTAGTATGTAATAATATTATAAAACTTTAGTGGATTCAACAAGAACAATTAAAAATGTATAATATCTAAGTAAATATGAAACTATTTGAACTTGAATAGCAGTAAAATACAATAAATACATTCAAAATTAATCTTGATTTTATTAAAGTATGATTTTAAAGTTTTCAGGAAACCATGGCATATCATCTAACAATAAGTCGCTTACGGAGCTTTTTGGCACACAAATTACGAACAGGAAAAAAGATCGTGAAAATATAGGAAATGAGTTTCGTCTTACAAAGAAATTAATACCGATCAAACAATTTACAGTTAAAGGCAGTTATGCCTTCCAATTCACGCAATTTTTAAAAATATCCGGGATAAGTCATTAGAAACTGGTCGACCCGTTGCACTTAGCCCGAAGATCACACGTCTTGTATACAATGAATTTATGAGTCCGTTATAAAGGTTATAGTTATTTAAAAACTTATAAGAATATGTATGCATATTATGGTATCATATTAAAGGTGATAAAATAACTTTTCAGAAAAGTATATATTTGTTAGGCTTGTCATTATAATTTTAAGTAGTAAATTAAGTTATGTGTGTACTTATTCTATTGTCCAACCATTTTTTATTGAGTTTAACGTTTTGACTGAATTGAAACATTGTTCATTATTTCTATCGATGTTTTCGGCGCTTAAAGGTGTTATCTAGTTAATACAATGAAAATAATAAACAATTTTTAAAATCATATTCAATAAAACTTAAAATATATCAATATAAAACGAAGTTGTGCTAGTGCACTTATTATTTCGTATCGAATTTTGGTACACACAAACAATTATTAAATATAGGCCCCAAACAAACCAGAATTACACAAAATTTTGAATGATTAAAAAACTTTTTTGAAATTAGGATAAATACAATAATCTGCAGAAAAATTTTAATATAATGATAGAACACTACAGAATATATAACAGTCTATACGGTGCATATAAGCAGATTTGTCACTTTTAAAGAAAGTTTATCTACACAAATCACAAATGAACAATATTAAGAAACAAAGTATTAACGGTATAAAAACTCGAACTAGGACCGAGAAAAGCTTAAATTTCGAGTTTCATTTCAATATCTTTAAAACAGAGCGGAAAGAATCGCCTTGCGGCAGAAGACGAACAGATGGACGAACATGGTTGGATCGATTCATTTCTGATCAAGAATATGATATAGAATCTATATGATATAGAATCTCCATTAATGCATTACAAACTTTCTGACAAAATTATAAAATAAAAGTTTTGTTAAAAACTTATTTCCATACATTTTGGACCACACTACTATACATACATATGTAAATCTATGAGGAATATAACAATGACATTTGGAACTGGTGGTTCACGAATCACTTTGTCAGTAACCAACGTGCTGCGACTTACATTATTTCTTGTTTATTTACCCCCATTTATGAAATAAATGTTCATCATGTTCTGTTATTTTGAAGAGGAACTTTTCAGGCGGCGCACTATGGGTTTTTTTCCGTTTTTTTTTTTTTGCATAAATTACAATTTTTAGGAAATTTACTTTAAATTTGGTTTGTGTTAAAAAATAAATATTTTGCGATTCCAAAATGACCTATCAAGTTTTACCTGATTTGGCTCTTTTTAAAAAATAAAACTTGTATTCACCTCAAAAAGTTTAAGCATAAACAATATGAGAAATATAAGTCTTTAGAACTTAGAACAAGTCTTATAATTTGCATTTAGTTTATACTTAAAGTAATTGAGGTGAATGCAAATTTTATTATTTGGTTATCCATTTTATTTGTATATTTAATTATTCATTCATTATTTATTTATTTACAATTTTTTTTTTTTTTGAAACGCAAATGTAAAAACCACAAAATTCAATGGTTAACGATAAATATTCACTTCTCATTTATACTAAAGTGCTTATCCGCGAAACACAACTACCAACTTGTAAGTCATTCTAAAAATACACATAGGCAAAATACGGTACAATTGGACAAAAACGTTAAAACCATAATTTATATAAAACTCTTTAAGGGAGATTTTAAAAAAGGGAAAATATAAAATAATAAAAAAATTTAAAAAAAAAAAAAAAAAAAAAAAAAAAAAAATAAAATGGAGCTCTACCAAAATTCAAACAATCGAGCCTCAACGGTCGATGCTCACATCCAAAAAGTAAAAGAATTAGTGATTGCACACCGTCGATTAACTATAAGATCCCTTGCTGATGAAATTTTCGTATCAACATGATCAATACCACTTTGAAAGACGTTTTGGGCCTCAAACGTGTCAAGTCTCGATTGGTACCAAAAATGATGATTTTTTTTTTTAAAGCTGCACTGATTCTTGGTGACTTTTTTTGCCAAAAATGCAACCAATATCGTTCCGCAACCACCGTATTCGCCTGATTTGGCTCCGTGTGACTTTTTGGCTATTCCCAAAACTCAAGAGACCACTCCGGGGAACGCGTTTCGAGTCGATTGAGGAGATAAAAGCTGAATCGAAGAAGGTGCTGATGGCTATACCGGAAAGGGACTATTTGGCATGTTTCTAGGACTGGAAAAAACGTTGGCATAACTGTATTTTATCGGGAGGGGATTACTTTGAAATTGATCTACAAGAATAAATAAAGATTTTTTCATTTTACAAACAAATTCACCTTACCTCTGTTCACAGTAGTATATTTCGGATATCGTGTGTCTTGATCGGAATATAGGCCAAATGCTAACAAATCAGGCTTGTTTCGATTAAGACTTTCAGAAACTGAAGTCGAAATGGAGATTAAATTTTATGTGTTACACCCTGTAATAAGTCCACTGTCGCTTTAAGGTTGTAGATGCATATATGTAACCTGGACAGTGAAAAGCGGCATTACGTGTCAAAATACAATTGTTCACTTTTTTTTGCCGATTCTGTAATATTTTGAGACGCTCTTTTACGTGGTACAGACCAATAAGTTACAACTTGTCAAAAAGTTCATTAAAACTGGAGTAGTCATCTCTCACAAAAACGTTCCCATTTGAACAAGAGGTTGCGCAAGTGGTAAGAGGGTCAAACCCTTTACAAAGCCATACTTAAAACTATGTGGACGTATGGCATAGCACTCTGGGGCACTGCAAAGAGAAACAACAGGGAAAGAATCCAAGTCTTCCAAAACAAGGTTCTGCGCATTATTTCTGAGACGCACCCATATCATACCAATGCAGAAATCCACCAGGAAATAGAAATTCCCTCTTATAAGCCAGGTGGTTGCTAGGCTCACTAAGGCATATCTGGATAGACTGGACAACCATGTCAACCCTCTGGCCATAAATCTGCTGGATAACAGTACAACGACTCGGCGACTGAAGAAGTTACACCCCCTAGATTTGCCACACACATAAACTTTTAAATCCTCCTCCCTCCTCCATCACTCCCCCACCCCTTTTTTAAACCCCAGGAACAACTCCCAAGTCATGGAATACTTTATAGAAAGTCAATGTTATGCATTACAATTCGCTGATAGTCCCCTTAGGGACTGATTGCAAATAAAGAACACAGAACTTATCGAAAAAAAATTGTTTTTTAAAAATCTGGAAAAAGAAAAAAAATTATTGATATCGCTGGAAACTCCTTGCTTAGGAGTTTTTGAAAATTCAAAATGACGGATCCAATATGGCGGACAAAAAAAATTAAAAAGCTTATCGGACTCGATTAAAACTTGCTACTGAGGGAGTTTCCGGGTTTTCTAATTACGATTTTAGCATCAGGTTTTTAAAATTCAGAGAAACAGATTTAAATATGGCGGACAAAAAAGAAGTAAGGACTTTGAAGTCAATTAAGCATGAAAAAGTATAAATATTTACTTTTTATCTTTAAGATCGTTTTTATCGAAATCTTGTTTTTGAACTTAAGCCCCCCTTTTCAGTGTCTAGACCACATATGCTATTTGTGCCAATTTAGTTGGTTGAAAACGTTACTCAACGTGACGTTTTTGTCTAATCGGAATTTCCTGTTACGATTACAAACTTCGGATTCACCGAAATAACCGCTCTTTTGTATTACCCAACGATTAGCTACTTATTGTATGTACATTAAATAAATTATTATTCCCGCTCACGTGATTAGCAATGTCGCAGGAGTGCGACTTACGCTTTTCATAGTCTCATAGTTCGACTTTGCACTTTATGACCTCGCTTATGCTTACAAGTCTGTTGTCCACTTATTATGTATCTGCTGACGAGTACAGTGACCACCAAATAAGCTTTTTACAACTGTCAGTTGAATTGTACATCTGCAAACCATGAACAAATCATCGATTAATTCAACAGGGCACACAAATATCAGATGGGAATAGAAAACCAGCTCAAAATGAACGAAACAGCGCACAAAAGGACGTCAGAACGAACCGTGGTGAAGCAAATTGTGTCTGATTCGATTTGGTATTTCAGAACGGGAGTTGAGTTGCATCTTGACTATGAAATGCAGATGCAGATCAAAGTACAATACATACGAGTACATAAGCAAAATGAGCGCCAGTCTAGTTGGGAAACATTGCAGCCATATTCCAATCAAAGCTTACAAGTAGGAAGTGAACCAAGTGGCATCAGTATGCAAATTTTTACAGTTGCGTCACCTATTGTATCAAAAGAAAAGTTAAGTGTGTGTTACTGTGTGTGTACTCGTATGTATATATTGGACCTTCCTCTATGAGATTGTTAAGAAGTAGTTTTTTTCTTTTAAACAAAACAAAAAAAAAACAAACAAGGAAAAACGTTAACTTCGATGGAACCGAAGCTTCAATACCCGTCACACAAATCTTTAAATAGTTGATGTGTGATCATCATTGGCTTATAAACATTTATAAAAATATATTTGAAAATAATTACTATTTCATACATTTGATCAAAAATAATCGATAAGTTTGTATCGGTTCCATAGCTAAAAATGGGCGTGGCACATTGGTTTTGATATTGGATGTCAATAGAATTGTTTTTACCCAAATTTGAGTGAATAGTTTAATAAAAAATACCTATTTTTATACAAAAATTCGAAAATGGGCTGTAGGTTTGTATGGGGGGTATGGGGGCTATATCTAAAAATAGGCGTGGCAGCTTGGATTTGACATTGGATGACATTAGAAGTATTTTTACCCAACTTGGAGTGACTATATTCATAAATAATTGCTATTTTCATATAAAAAATCCGAAAAAAAACGGTAAGTTTGTATGGGAGCTATACCTTTAACACTTGAACTGCTTAGGACTGCGAAAAGCTTAAGTTCCGAGTTTCAAGTCAATTTCTTTAAAACTAAGCGAATGAATCGCATAAATACAGATAGACGGACAGACGGACAGACAGACGGACATGTCTAGATCGACTCGTCTCGTCATGCTGATCAAGATTATATATACTTTATAGGGTCTACGACGTCTCCTTTAATGCGTTACAAACTTTCTGACAAAATGATAATACCCTCCACACTATGTGTGGCGGGTATTAAAATATGCAAATGTGGGTAAAGGTTTTGTAAAGATCGTCTTGACAGTCATGCATGTTCTCACATAAAATATGTATGTATGTCTGTATATAGTATTGATTGATTTCTTAAAAAAAATTTATTAAACACAAGCAAGAACGCTGCAGTCGAGTAAGCTTGACAACGAGTAATCATGTATCCAACTTAAAAACTTTAAGTTATGGTACCATTCTTTGTTGCCATAATTCTAACCTAATTTAGATTTGCTAAGCAGACAGACAGTCATAGCTCCTTTCAATGCTGATCGAGAATATACATATGTACCTTATAAAGTCTATTATTCCTCCTTTAGCCTGTTACATACATTCGCCCAAACTTAATAGGGTAAACCACTTAACAATTTTGAGAGGTTATTGATAAAATTTTTGAACAAAATGCAGATATCATAAAATGAGCGAACCATCTCAAAACAAGGAAAAAATATTTAGTTCGATAGAATCGTAGCTTAAAACATTTATATATGATATATGATCACCAGTGGCGTAGTTAGTACTTCACAAAGGGAATGGGTAGAGGTCCATGAGTTAAGGATCATATAAGAATGCCACATTTGCTTTTTTAACCTAAAAATACCGATATAACAATAATTTAATGTAAGTTTTTATGGGAAATGTCTATAATAGTGGACCGATCCATATCTATCGGTAGTGTTTAAATAGGATGACATTAGAAGACGTTTAACCTAATTTGGAGTGACTAGTTTTTTTAACAACAACTATTTTTCATACAAAACTTGAAAATGGGCGGCAGGTTTGTATCGGGAATATATCTAAAAACACCAAAAACAAGGAAAAATGAATATATTCATAAAAATTTACTATTTTCACACAAAAAATAGAAAATGTGGGGAAAATTCGTTTGGGACCGATACCTATTAATGGACGTGGTATTTTGGTTTTGATATTGGATGACACTAGAAGTGTTTTTACCCAATTTGGAGTGAATAAATTCATAAATAATATATATTTTTATACAAAAAAAACCGAAAAAATGGTAAGTTTGTATGGGGGCTATACCTTAATATGGGTAGATTTTAACACTTGAACTGCTTAGGACTGAGAAATGGTTAAGGGGTTATATACAGTTAGAAGGTCGAAAAAAAAGGCATTTTTCAAGAATTTTTTCTAAGCAAACTATTTGGTTTATTGATTTGAAACTTGGCAGGTATATTATGACAACCTTAAACTATATTCACATATTTTTACTGCCAAATATAATTATCGGGAACGTTGATATTACCAATTTTGCAGAGGTCCGCAAAAAAAAGGCCTCTTGCGGTGAGCACGATATCTCTGGACTGGATCATCTAAAATGCAAAAATCAAATAGATTTCATTAATATAATAAATAATCTAGTGATTAATCGAAGGAACTAGCAAAAAAAATGTATTGACAAAATGGCGGCTACTCAAAGCAAAAGGTTCGATTTTCAACCAAGATTTGGTTCTTTAATTGATTTTAAAAATAAGAAATTTTCATCGGATGGGGAAATCCTTCGATTAATTACTAAAAAATATAGTTAAGAAGCTTGTGTAAAATTTCAGACCGATCGGTTCAGCCGTTTCTGAGAAATCTTGCTCACCGAGTTTGAAAACACCGTTTCGAGAAAAACGTGTTTAAAGTTTTGAAAGCACTGCGAGATCTCTCGGCGCGCCTTCACTAAAGTGTCTATAACTTCGAAAATATTAGTTGGATCGACGTGAAATTTTGTGCGTGTATACTCAGATATATATAGGGTTTTCCAACTTTAAATTCTGAAAGTAAATTGAAATAAAACAAACTTCGAATTCGAATTTCGATGAAACTTTTATTCAAATTAAAGTTTGGTTTATGCCATTATGTGTGAAATACAACATCATTCAAATGTCCACCTAGGGCTTCCTCGCACACCTTGATCCGGAACAGGTAATTTTCGATGACTTTTCGGCACATATGGGGCGATGACTCCACCAGACCATAATGCGCAACAAACAGTGACTTTTGGTGGATGCAATGAACCCTTAACAATCACGAGTGGATTTTCTGAGCCCCATATACGGAAATTTTGGGTGTTCACATAGCCGTCCATGACGACCAAAATCCGTTCGTAATGCTCGAAAAACATTTACCAGTTTTCATCATTTTTGTAGTATAATTTAACAAAATTAACACGTTGTGCGATGCTAAAACGATCCATATTGTAAAATGGCAGATATTCAACAAACACTTTAGAATGTATTTTTACAGCTATGTCAAACGGTTGTCAGCGCAGGGCTGCATACTTTCGGAAGCCCGAAATGGAAAATGCAAAAAAAAATCTATTTTTGAAAATCCTAACTGTATGTAACCCCTTAAGTTTCGAGATTCAGGTCAATCTTCAAATCAAAGCTAAGCGAATGACACGTATTTTTGCAAATATTTGAACTAGATAAAATGAAATTCGGTCGGGTATTTCGACTAGTAGCTTATATAAAAAATATATACATACTTATTTCTAATGAAAATGAATCTCAAGCAAAAACATGCAAAACGAAATCTCTTTTGTTTAGTAGAAATTTCCCTGACACGCCTGTGTATATTAGGTATAAAATAAATGAATTGCATGGTTTAACACAAGATGAATATATATAATGCTAACGCACATCCTTGCCGTATGGCTGCTTTTCGCCTTGCTGCAGAACACAACCGGTGCCTAGGTAAATAGCAGCTAATTGTTGATCACGTCCTTGAAGCTTAGCGCTCTCCTGCATGCTGTGCGCCAAATACTCTTGATGCCAGGCGCGTTTTTGCAGCTAATTTATGTATTGCAGAATGTATGACCAAAAAAAAAAAAAAAATATTGTAAATAAACAAATAAAAGAACAATTTATCTTGCATTCACCTCCTTGCTATCCCTCTCCTGCTGGTCACGCTGCTGCTGTAAATTCTCGAACCAGTTACGATTGCAAATCTCAATATTTTCAGACTGTTTTTCTCGAAAACGTTGCTGTGCATTATCGCTTATCTGCTTCTAAAGACCGTAGAATTTATAATTGTTGGTTAATTTTGGGCATATTCTCAATTGGATGATTGCAATACTTACTTGCAGCACTTGGTGCTGTTGGATTTTCTTGCGGTGCAAATCTAATTTTCTTTGCTGTAAAGCACGTGCATCATATACGGCAGCATTATCGTATCTGTTTGTAGGTATTGTACAAGAAATAAATTTTAATAAAATTTTCATCATCCAATTACTTACTGCATTGCGTATTCATGCTGAATTTTTAACGTATCCAGGCGCGTTTGTTCTCGTTCCAGTTCTTCTTGCTGCGTGTTTGATGCCTGCGTTAGTCCAGCAATGACACGGCGCAATTTTTCTTCATATTTTTCTTGTGCTTCCTTTTCTTCCCCTAAACGTGACCAAGCCTTTAACCAGAGCTCATCAATTTGCTTTTCCCTAAGTCGAAGTTCTTTTCGATTCTCGATCTGATAAAGTTGAGCTTTTTTTGTATGCAACAAAATTTCACGGCTTTGCAATTCACGCCACTTCTCATTATTTTCCATTTCCCTTTGCTGTTGTTTCAATTTACGAAGCTCATCTTCAGCACTTTCCCGTTTCAAACGATGCAGACCAATCCATTCAAGCCGTTTTCGTTTCGCTTGTTCTGCACGTTGCTCCAGCAATAGTGCCAATTCCTCATCGAACTGTAATTTTTCATATTGCACTAAAAGACAAAGCATCTGCTGACGACGTTCCAAATCGAATGTATAGTCTCGTAGGCGCTGTTTTACCATGTAGTTAATATTATGAAGTAGATTACGATTATCTGTGCGTTCCAGAAACTCTATAAAATTCATTTTTAAAAAGTTAATACAAAATGCGGCAATAAAAAGTTGAAAACAGAAAATAATAATAAAAGAACAAGGAATATCTTTTTCAAACAACTTTTTTGGCCGCGTAGCAACAAAACAAAACAATTGTCTTGGCGACTTAATTCATTATTATGTACTCACTGTATACCCTATACCAGAAGGGTAAATGCTAAGTATGTACGAGGTGTGTTCAAAAGTATCGCATATTTTGTGTTTTTTTTTTTTAAATTATTTATTTATTCATGAATATCTATTTTGTCCCCTTTAAAGTAATCCCCTCCCGATAAAATACACCTATGCCAACGTTTTTCCAATTCTCGAAACATGCCAAATAGTCCCTTTCCGGTATAGCCATCGGCGCCTTCTTCGATTTAGCTTTTATCTCCTCAATCGACTCGAAACGCGTTCCCCGGAGTGGTCTCTTGAGTTTTGGGAATAGCCAGAAGTCACACGGAGCCAAATCAAGCGAATACGGTGGTTGCGGAACGATATTGGTTGGATTTTTTGGCAAAAAAGTCACGAAAAATCAGTACAGTTTTTAAAAAAAAATCATCATTTTTGGTACCAATCGAGACTCGACACGTTTGAGGCCCAAAACATCCTTCAAAATTGTATTAATTGATCCTTTCGATACGCCAATTTCATCAGCAATGTCTCTCATAGTTAATCGACGGTGTGCAAGCACTAATTCTTTTACTTTTGGATGTGAGCATCGTCCGTTGAGGTCGATGGTTGATCAGGGAGCTCTTCGTCTTCAACACGTTCGCAACCTTCTTTCAACAATTTATACCAATCAAATGTTGTTGATTTTAGTAGAGCTCGGTCCCCATAAGCCTTCTTCAACATTTTTATTCCATTCAGAAAAAAAAAATTGATACAGGTTCTTTGATCCATTTTTTTGAATAGGTAAAAATCGAAGACGATCCAAAACACGTGCAAGCAAAGCAGCTGTCTACAATTAAGTGAACATTCAAAATGGCCGAGCTTGTCGGCATAAGTGAGAGACATGAGTACCAACATAACGCCACAAAAAAATCGAAATTCGAATATACGTATCCCGCGAAAATTCAAAATTCGCGATAATGTTTGAACACACCTCGTAATTTATTACTCTTGCTAATCGATGCTACTTCGCGTTCGGTAAGCAAATGCGAAAAAGAATTTGATCTAGAGAAAGAAAAATTAAACTGCATCAGATGCTGATACTCCCGGTCCTGATGTATGGCCCAGAAGCATGAGTCATGCAAGAAGCGTAGAAATCGGCGTTAAGGGCGTTCAAGAGGAAAAAATCTTCAAAAAATCGTTTGACCTGTTAGAGAGAACAATAATTTATGTTTTCGCGTGAACGATGGCCTGTACCGTCCGTCAGTACAAAAACATCGATATAGTCAGGCGCATACAATAAAAAAGATTGCACTGCATTGGCCACATGCTTCGAATGGATGCAGAGGCTCCGAAGAAGTGAGCTTACGAGCGAAACGTAGACTAAATCGGAGGTAAACGGCAGCGAGGACGACTGCCGCTGCTTTGAAAGGATAACATCCTGAAAGTCATCTGCAACATTGGTATCACACAGCGCTAGATTATCCCATATGGGTCAGAATCCTATTTGATGCCCACGCTCAAAAATAGCTGAAATGGACATATATATGGATGTGTATGCAATATATATGTATCAGGGAAAAACACTTTATAAAACACAGGCACACAAAATTTCAAATGCTTCAATGTTGCCATCTTTTACGTATAAAAATTCAGAAAAAAAATGTTTTTATAACCGTTACACAAAGTGAATTGTAAAGGGTGGTTAAATTTCAAGGGCCGATGTCGAATGTGAACCACACCTAAACGTCAAGTTTTTTCCTGTATTTCTTTTGACATTACTCAACTTCAGACTAACTCAATTTGAACCATGGAAAGATAAATCGAGCAACGCGTTAAAGTTATTCAGGCCTATTATGAAAATGGGCGTTCAAATCAAAATGCATATCACAGCTAACGAAACAATGGCTCTTTTGCGCGAAAAATTTGATGGCCGAATAATCTCACGTCACGGCGATGTCAACTGGCCGCCAAGATCATGTGATTTGACACCGTTGGACTTCTTTCTTTGGGGTTATTTGAAAGAAAATATGTACGCCAATAAGCCAACAACAATTCAAGAGCTAAAGGATGAGATAATTCGGCACATTAACGACATTGAACCTCAATTATGCCTCAGCGTCATCGAAAATTTAGACCATCGGATGGACGTGTGCCGCCGAAGCCGTGGCGGCCATTTGGCCGATATTTTGTTCCATACATAATTGAGTCATACCAATATATCATAGTGAAAAGAAATGTCAATAATTTCCTAAATAATTCGTGTTTTATTCAAAATCAACATCGGCCCTTGAAATTTTACCACCCTTTATATTCAGTTTGTCGGAAAGTTTGTAACTCATTAAAGGAGACGCCGTAGACCCCATAAAGTATATATATGTTGAACAGCAAGATGAGACGAGTCGATCTAGCCATGTCCGTCTGTCTGTCTGTCTGTCTGTCTGTCTTTATTTACGTTTGTCTGTATTTATGCGATTCATTCGCTTAGTTTTACTATATTGTCCTGAAACTCGAAACTTAAGCTTTTCTCAGTCCAAAGCAGTCCAAGTGTTAAAATCAAAGAACCACGCCTATTTTAAGGTATAGCCCCCATACAAACTTAACGCTCATTTTCGAATTTTTATATAAAAATAGGTATTATTTAAGAATGTACTGAACTACCCGGTCTTACTCGGGTAATGTTCATATACCAACTTTCATTTGCCTAGTTTAATTATTTTAAAAATATTACGAATTTTTGTTTGGTTCGTGACACGTCTACCGCCCATTTTTTTATGCGTTATACATTTCTCGATGTAGTAACACGTATACCGAATTTCATTTCTCTTGTTCAATTATTTTAGTATCAATTCTAGGGGGACCACGCCCACCGCCTTTTTTCAAAACCGACACTTACAAAAAAAACACATCTTAAAAATTTTATTGAAATCGGTTGAGTTGTTTCGAAAATAGTCAATGAATTTATGATCGATTCTATGGAAGACACGCTCACCACACCACTTAGGGTTATGAAAAATTATTAATGTCCTATTCTCAGACCTACCTAATATACACATAAAATTTCATAAGAATAGATACAGCCGATTCGGAGAAGTTTTGTTACAAACACTGTTAAACGACAACTTTATATACATATAGCAGGTACCCGTGGCTTTGCTCGCGTTTTTTTTTTTTTGTATTTGGTGGCTAACTATAAATTGTTCAAAAAATGTGGGTTCAAATTTTGAAAATCCCCTAAACACGATTAACCATCTTTCAAATGCGTCCAGTTTCAAGTCTCTACGTCTATTCAATCCAAATGTATGACTTTTTTTCAAGGCTCTTATTAGGCCCCGGGTCAAAATTTTCTAAAATCCGCCAGCCCATAAACCGCACCAAACAGTCACTCTTTGTGGATGCAGTAATTTTTCGACAATCACTCTTGGATTCTCATTCGCCCAAATGCGTCAATTTTGCTTATTGACGAATCCACTGAGGACGATTAAATTGACCGAAAAAATCACGAAGTGTACGATATGCATTTTGATTTGAACGCCCATTTTCATAATAGGCCTGAATAACTTTAACGCGTTGCTCGATTGTGTATTTTTCCATGGTTCAAATTGAGTTAGTCTGAAGTTGAGAAATGTCAAAAGAAATGCAGGAAAAAACTTGACGTTTAGGTGTGGTTCACATTCAACATCGGCCCTTCAAATTTAACCACCCTTTATATTCTTGAGCAGCACGACGAGACGAGTCGATCTAGCCATGTCTGTCTGTCTGTCTGTCCATCTGTATGTCCGTCTGTCCGTCTGTCTGTCCGTCTGTCTGTCTGTCTGTCCGTCTGTATTTATGCGATTAATTCGCTTAGTTTTAACGATATTGAAAATGAAAGTGCCACGCCCATTTTAAGGTACAGCCCCCATACAAACTGACTGCCCATTTTCAATTTCTTATATGAAGGTATTATTTATGTATATATTCACTCCAAGTCAAAATAATTGTTCCACGCCAATTTTTAAATATATCTCCCTAACAAACTTACCGCCCGTTTTCGAATTTTTGTATGAAAATGGTTGTTATTAGGAATGTATTGACTCAAAGGGCCCACACAAACTAATTTTTCTGAATATCTGTTTTATTAGTTCAAAATCTGGTACCAATATTGTGTCTAAACTTGAGTTGACCCATTTAACCCCCTCCCATCCGATCTTCAAGTTTTATCTAAGCCACTGATGATAACACATTACTTATTTAAAAATACGTGTGACGGAATTTTTCGGAGCAAAATTATGCACCAAAACATAATGAAAACATACCGATTAACCAGATACTAGGTACAAAATAATTTACCGTTTACCGCTTAGTTAGCTTAAAAATGGCATTCCCCGTGTATTCATACTATATTATATATTAAGCACAATGGACTATATTAAGGTTAATATCCTACAATTTGCCATATTAGTTGGAAGATAAATGCGAAAAATTCAACAAAAGTCAATTGGGTCTGAGAGCGAATAAATGATATTAGCACAAAAATTATTATGTACATAAATATGTACATACATATAATATTTTTTAATATTATTTGGTTTTGTTTTTGTAATAAAATGTAGCGGCCAATGCAAAGACTAAAAAAAAGACAAAGCAAACAAATAATTGCTTTGGTTGATCATTAGGTTTATTTGAACACTGGAAAACATTAAGATGCCTAATGAACCTCAAGTTTCAGCTACTGCTCACACGAATATTCAAACGCACAAGACATGACAAACAAACAAAAATAAAAATAAAAAGTGACAAGAGAACCGCACAAAGTCAATTAGCCAAAAACCGTTTGTTCTGCAATTCCGCACAACTGTTTACAGCTTCATGCCTACACATGCCTTTGGCTATGACACTAGACAAATTTCGACAATTGTTTTTTTTCTTTTTTGGTAAAAATATTCCGTTCAGAAAGAAAAACACGTTGGATAAAATTTAAATTTTTATCTAAACAAAAAAGGAATTTGATTAGTTAATTTTAATGGATCAATTTTAAAAAAGGTGTGAATACAGCAAAAATTATCGTATTTAAACAACAAAACAATTCCACCAAATAAAAACTTATCCATATATATAAAAATATATAGCTGTGCGTTAACAACGCTAAAACTCGAGAACGACTCGACCGATTTGAACAATTTTTTTTTTGTTTTGTTGCTCTCATCATAGATGTGGTCAGAAAGGAAAAAAAATTGGAAAATTTTGACCCGGGGTCTAGTGGGGCCTTGAAACCGGAAAAGCCATATCTTTGAAGTGAATAGACTGTAGAGTAGAGACTTGAAACAGGGCTCATTTGAAAGATGGTAAAAAAAACATTTTTGGCGTTCAAGGGATTTCCGGAATTTGGACCTGGGACCCATATGTGGACCCAATATAGATTTTTTTTTCCAATTTTTTTAAATTTTTATTACAGGTGAGCACTTAGACGGGACTTTAGAAAATTTTGACACGGGGCCTATTAAGAGCCTTGAAAAAAAGTCATACATTCGGATTGAATAGACGTAGAGACTTGAAACTGGGCGCATTTGAATGATGGTTAGTCGTATTTAGGGGATTTCCAAAATTTGAACCCACATTTTTTGAACAATTTAACCGCGGGTACCTGCTGTAATATATAAAAATATCATGTCACAGCGTTTGTAACGATACTCCACGAAAACGGGTTGACTGATTCTTATGAAATTTTGTGTGTATATTCAGTTGGTCTAAGAATCGGACACAAACTATGTTTCATACCACTAATTGGAGTGGCTGGTGTGTTCCCCATTGAAATAAATCAATAATTCATCTAATATTTCCTGAAACAATTCCACGTATTTTAATTAAATTTTGTAGATGTAAATTTTTTGGTCCAGTTTACACAAAAAAGGAAGTATGTAGTTTTAGAAAAACGGGCGGTGGGCGTGGCTCCCATAGAAGTATTTGCAAGAAATTTAATTCGGTATACATGTTAAAAAAAGTTAAAAAAAGACGGACGATGGGCGAGGCCCCATAAAAGCGATCAAAAAAAAATTTATTTTATTTTTTGAAAATAATTGAACAAGAGAAACGAAACTCGGTATAAATGTTATTATACCGAGAAAAGTATAATCCATTGGAAAATCGAGCGGTGGGTGAACCAAAAAACAATTTGTCTTATTGCAAAAAATTGAGCTAGACAAATGAAATAAGGTATTACTACATGACCCGAGCAAGGCCGGGTAGTTCAGCTAGTCTTCAATATATTTTATTTTATTTTGACTTATTTTTATTTTTGGACTTATTTTAGTTTAGAAAAATGCTGTTTTTGAATATTTTTTTTTTTTTAGTTAAAACTTAGCACGTATCATACTGGAAATCTTTTTCTTTTGTTTGAACCACCCACGCTTATTAACGACAGACGGTAGCATTTTTTCTGCGGCAGAACGCTTTAATAATGTTGAAGTTGATGAAAATTTGTTGTATGTAATATCATCATAGCTACTATAGAAATGCCTACGAGTTTTGCTACCAGAGATGTTGTAGCACCGTTAATTATTTTTAAAGTGATTCTTGATGTTTTCATGCAAAGTTTATTTTAATGTTGTCAAAATTAATTTAATGCTTCAAACTTGAAAGTATTTATTGTATTTATTACGAATGAGTAACATAATCAATATTATAACTGTTTAATACACTTAAAAGAAATATGTTTTGCAGTTAAATTAAAAAAAAAAAATTTAATAAATTTTTATTTTTATGAGTAAAATAATAATATTTATTTAATATTTAGCATTTATATTATTTATTGATATTAAACTAATATATACTCGTATGTTTTGTAGCTAATGTATGACAATTTTTTTTTTTTTTGTTTTATATTAATTATTTATTTAATATTACTATTTAATACTATGCAATAACTTAAATACATACAAAGAAAATAAAAAAATATAAATTCCAAACAAAAAATAAACAAAAAACAAACAAAAAAAAAAAAAATACTTCCGCAAAACGACCTTGCAACAGGCGTTTGACCGCGTGTGGCATGAGGGATTGTTGCAAAAATCAGGACGTACTTACCTTCAGCTAATTTGCTCCTCCTAAAGTCTTTCTTATCCGGTCGGTGTTTCCAGGTAGCTATAAAGGATGTTAACTCGACGATACGGCCAATACGTGCTGGAGTACCTCAAGGTAGTGTACTGAGCCCAACTCTTTACTCTCTATATACTGCAGACATGCCTAAACCGGTGGGCGATCACATGTTGTTGGCTACATACGCTGACGATACGGTAATTATGGCGAATTCAAGATGCCCTGTTGAAGCTTCAGAACACCTTCAAGAGTTTTTGGACCTTTTTCTTAATTGGGCTAATCGTTGGAACATTAAAATAAACAGCTCAAAATCTGCACACTGCACGCTCACGCTGAAAAGAGGCTTTTGCCCTGCAATCACACTCAACAATGTAAATATCCCTCAAGTTAACTTCGTCAAATATTTGGGAATGGTATTAGATAAACGGCTTACTTGGCGCAACCACATATCTATGATAACTGGAACTTGTCGAGCGAAACTGAAAAAACTGAACTGGCTTTTACGTTCAGCCAGTAAACTACGGCTTAGCAATAAGTTGCTTATCTATAAAATGGTTATTATGCCATCGTGGAGATATGGGATACAACTGTGGGGCACTGCCTCGAAAACCCATATTGAGCGTGTACAAAGAATGCAAAATAAGACTTTACGATGTATCTGTTATGCCCCTTGGTTTGTTCATAACACGGTCATTAGCAACGACTTAGATGTGCCATCAGTCTTTGATGAAATAAACCGACACAGCTCCAGATACAATGATCGTCTACGTGATCACATTAACCCATTGGCTTCGGCTCTCGCTGTCAACACATGCAGAAGACGCCTCAAGAGACTCCACCCAGTTGATCTACCTACGCGGCAATAGATCCCAATCCAGACGACTTGCCAACACAACATTAGACTCAAATATTGATACATTTTTAAATATATTGTAGGCATTGTAATTAGTAATTACTTAGCATAATGTCTCTGTCATTTTTGTTTTTATTTTCAATAATGTGTTTAAATTGCTTCAGTGGAAAGCTCAACACAAATAACTAAAAAAAAAAAAACGACCTACCACTTCGACACACGCAGCACGACTAAGCTATCGACGAAAGCTGAGAGAAAAATTTTCTCTTTATATTACCTGGTGTAATTGTATCATGCCCCCCGAGTACCAAGCTTCAAGAAAATTCAATCTCTCAATTTGCCTGGGCTATAAAGAGCTTATTGAAAAAGGATTATTTTAGTGATATTGAGGTTAGGGCTGAACCTAGACGTGTGGGGCTAAATCTAATGGTAGATTCGGATTTAGCGCATCAAAATACATAGAAACATATAGGTCTTGTAGCCAGATCCGGGTACTTTTTTTTCTTGTCGGGCTGTGTTATTGAAACTATACTGTAATACTTAAACATTTTATGTATATTTATTTTCAGATAGGACGTGTACAACTGGTGTGCTGCTGCAGTTGCTTGTGCATGACAAAGGTCACGATGCATTTACACACATAATTCTGGACGAAGTTCATGAGAGAGATCAGGATATGGACTTTTTATCTATTAATTTTAGCACGTCGATTTTTGATTGAGAACTCACCAAACGTTAAAATTATTATTGGCTTTCAATAGTAAATGAACTTAAATCAAAAATCAACAACATACAAAAAAAAAAAAAAAAATATGTATATCAAAAATTGCTGTTAAGTTAATACAAAATAAGTTAAAACTAATTGTGAATTATAAATAATTAAAAGTTTTAATTGAATGTCTTATTTTCAGTTACTTTAATTCGTTAAAATCTCGTATGTCATAAAAATCTCTTCCAACCGATCAAAACAAAAAAAAAAAAAAACAAGAAAAAACGTTAACTTAAGTTTACACAAAATATTGGTTTCAAATTTTAAGCTAAAAATACAGATATGTATAACAATAAATTTCTCGAAAATATCTGAAAATGGGCGGTAAGTTTGTATGGAAGCCACACTTAAAAATGGGCGTTGCACCATGATATGGGAAGACATAGGAAGTATTTTTACACAATTTGGAGTGAATACATGAATAAATAATAACCATTTTCATACAAAAAATACGAAAATGGGCGGAAAGTTTGTATGGGGACTATACCTAAAAATAGGTGTGACATCTTGGTTTTGACATTGTATAACAAAAGAAGTGTTTTAACCCAATTTGGAGTGAATACCTGCATAAATAATTAGTATTTTTATACAAAAATTTGAAAATTGGCGGAAAGTTTATATTGGGGCTATACCTAAAAAAAGGGCGTGGCATCTTGGGTTTGACACAGGATGACAAAAGAAATGTTTTAACTCAATTGGGAGCGAATACATTTATAAATAATTAGTATTTTTATATAAAAAATCGAAAAAAAAAGGTAAGTTTGTATGGGCGTGGCACTCTCATTCTCGAACTTAACATAGTCGTTGCCGAGAAAAGCTCCAAATTACAGCTTAATATCTTTATATCTTCAAAGAAAAAGATGCCTAGAAATATACAGACGGACAAACAGACGGACATGGCTAGAGCGATTCATCTCGTTGAGCTGATCAACAATATATATACTTATATATATACTTGGGTCTACGACGTCTCCTTCAATGCGTTACAAACTTTCAAACAAACTGAATATACCCTTCACACTATGTGTGGCGGGTATAAAAAGAGATTTGAAGTTGTCACAGGAAAGCAGCTTTTTCTTGCTTATTTTCAAATATTTGAAGTTGTTAAAAGTTTAATTACATTCTTTAAAATGCATACAAAATGCTTAAAACAACGAAAAACTAACAATCGAGTTCTCAACTTCACTTCTGCGTTGCACAGCGTAGTAATGATTGCGGTACTGAATATTTGAAACCGTTCGGATCCTGATCATTCCGGGTTTTTATTTTTTTATTTGGCTTGTAGTTCCCGACTTTTCTTCAATCATTTTTACGTATTGATTTTTTATACTCTACACTTAATAGGCACTCAATGCGATAAAGAAAAGGACTGCAAACTCCACAAAGTATCTGGCGAACAAATATCGTATATAAAATCATCGTTTTCCAATATCGGCCCAAAGCTGTAATAAAAATTTTCCTAAGAAATACGCACAGATAAGAACTGAAATGTCACAAGACATACATATCTACAGGTCGAAGGGTCTAGAAACCGAAGCTCAAATACGTGTGAATGGCGTATAAATATACAGACAGATCAATTCGTCTCATCCAGCTGATCAATAATATATATATTTTATGGGGTCTAAGGGGTCTCCTTTAATGCGTTAAAATTTTTCTGACTAAATGATAATAACCTTAAAATTGGTTCTTAATTAACTAAGCTATGGCGGTGGCATAACCCAGCGGGAAAGTCATCAACTCGGCATCAATGATGGGTTGATACAAAGACTCTTTACTCGATGACATATCGACGAAGTTATTCAAGTTTTTCTAAAAACAAATTTTTTTCAAAAATTACAATTTTTCATACAAATTTGTATAAAATAAAATTTTGTGTTTTTTTTGCTTAAAAATTATATTTTTTTTTTTTAATTTGTATGAAAAATTGTAATTTTTGTAAAATTTGTTTTTAGAAAAACTTGAATAACTTCGACAATTTATGTCGGATTTGTCCCATTAAACATTCGTTTTACTCGTAATTAAGCGTAATTTTTAAAACTTATAACTGTAGATGTAGCTTTTAAACAAATTAGTGCAAGCAATCATCGATGAAGTCGAAATCGTGAAAAAAAAAAAAACAAAAATTCAGTTTGCCTTTAAAATACACAAAGATAGGATCGGAAATGTTATATCATGTAGCACACCATTGGAAAGGTGCTTTTTCTCTTTCCAACGACGTATTGAAATGCGATATACAATGTATAGTTTAACCCATATAGTTATTTAACACTATAAACCTCGAAAAGTAAGTTTTTTTAAGCTTTTCTCAGTCCTAGGTAGTTTATATGTTATACTCAGATTGCCACGCCAACTCTGAAGTATAGCCCCTATACAAATTTATCGCCCATTTTCGAATTTTTGTATGAAAATAGCTATTATTTATTAATGTATTCACTTCAAATTGGCTAAAATCACGTCTAATACCATCCTATGTACCTACCACCGATATGGTACTGATCGGGCCATTATAACGTATAGCCCTATACAAACTTACGTCTTATTACTCTACCCATCCCATCTCGAAGTTCTATCTAAGCCACTGATAATCTCACATAAACTCTTTAAAATATTTGTGTGACGGGTATTTAAGCTTCGGTTTTACCAAAGATAACGTTTTTCCTTGTTTATTTTTTATTTATTTATTTTTTTTTTTTTTTGTTTTTATATAGCAGATAGCACTTTTCCCAATCTAATGGCAGTGCTCAGCGGTTATACACCGGAAACCGCTAAAGAAATTTGTAATACTTCAGAACGTGGTTGTTTTGATCGTTTTCCATTTATTTGGAAATATTTTAAGAACGCTGGCTATCTAACTGCGCTTGCTGAAGATGAGACCGGTATCAATACGTTTAATTATGTAAAACCCGGTTTTATAAAACAGTCTGTTAATTATTAATTATGTCCGTTTCAATACGCAATCGAAGATTATTTAAAAGTTGAGAAATACATAATTACGGTCTTCGCTACTGCATTGGACGTCGCCTGAGAAGTAGCTACATCTATGATTTTTGTCGCAATTATATGAAATGTTTTGCAGCTGAGCAAGCTATTTTTGGTTTATTTTGGTCGAACAGTTTCAGTCATTATGACTATGCCAGCAATAATGGCTGATAAAATACTTGATTATATGTTACAATTTGAAGCGGACAACACCTTTGAAACAACAATAATGATATTTTTTTCGGATCATGGTAATCGTTTCAGTGATATATTATATTTACCTCAAGGTTTTCTTGAAGAACGTTTACTGAGTTTATTCATTTGGTTGCCGCCTTGGTTTCGTGCTGAATATCCCGAATATACGCAAGCGCTTGAATTAAATCGCAATCGTCTAACATCAACTAATGATTTGCATATGACACTCAAACACATTGTACAGTTAGCCAGTTCAGCTGATATGCAATTGTCAAAAGCAGCTGATTGCCCGAAATGTCAGTCAATGTTTTATCCGATGCCCGTAAATTGTACATGCGCCGATGCCGGTATTATTGAAAATTGGTGCACTTGTGAACCATACGAAAGGGTTACGGAGCAGCAATATTTTTGTGATTTTGCACCGAAAATTGTAGAACGCATAAATATATATCTTGCGAATATGAAACTGAGTGACTTATAGTTACATATACACACAGAATCAAACGTAAATTAAATCTCGATGATAATGGAAATGATAATTTGCAAATTGAAATTGAAACTGTTCGTTTGAGGTTGAAAGCCAACCTTTCTGATCTGACTTTGATGCTACTTTTCATATAGATAGACGCAATCCAGAGAATTTTGAACTAAATGTTGAGTCTATAAGCCGCACAAATTCATATCACGATGATTCGAATTGTATTGAGGACAAAGAGGCTAAAAAGTATTGCATTAATTATGATAGCATTAAGAAGGATAATTAGACAATTACCAAATTTTAAAATAAGTAAAAAAAAGTAAACAAACATAAACAAATAAATTTATATTAATATTTATATTATATTATTATTACAATAAAAAAATATATTTTTGAACATTGACAAGTACAAAAATGTTTTAAATTTTTAAGTAAAGTCTCTGGCTCTCACGGCAAGACGGGATAGTGGAGCTTGAGTCTGTCGCTCTACACCGACGGGTCTAAGATCGATTGCGGTGTAGGGTCTGAAGTACACTCGTAGAACTTGGCAGTGGAGGAGTTCTTTTGATTGCCGGATCTCTGCAGTGTGTTCCAGGCGGAAGTGCATACTGTACTAGTGGCGTGCAAACAACTGGTGCAGCTGAATATTCGGGAAGGATCGGTTTTCATTTTCTGAGATAGCCAAGCTGCCATCAAAGCGCTGGATGCTCCCATTACCAAATCTAAGTTAGTAAGGGATGTTTGGTCCAGGGCATAGTGATATCCCCGGAAACGAGCAAGCTGACGCTCTGGCTAGACGGGGTTCATCGAGTGAATCTCAGCCAGTCGCGGTTCAAATTCAAATGAGCGCTAGGGTCGCCCACATTAGGAATCATTTTACCTCTTTAGGCAACTATAAATGGCAAAATATGAACAGCTGCAGGAAAGATAAGCTTATTTGACCTTCGATCGACCCAAAACGAACCAGAACACTACTGTCAAACCGCCGCAAAGACCTTGCGAGACTGACAGCCGCCGGGGAGCACTCGGCTAAACTTGCTATCCCTTATAACAGTAACCCCTCCTCCCCCTATACTATTCATCCGTTTTGAAAAATGTGTTTTCTTAATAATTTACGGGTACTTATTTTACAGAATGTAAGGTATTCGCTTTTAAATTGTACATATATTTAAAGAAATTGCTTTCAAGTTAATGTGAGCACCTACTTTTCAAGTCAACTTGTAGAATTTTATGCAATCATACTTTTGTTTTAAAAGAGTATTTTTACTGCTCTCTTATTTCCTAGCTGTAAAATAAATCTTAAAAAATTCAAAAATGGGCGGTAAGTTTGGCAACATGGTAGGGAGTCATGCAACACATTTATATTTGTATAATGGAAATTATTGTATGTTCATTTATCAGAATGGTTTAAAAATTTCTTTGAACCGATTTTCTTGGGGAATATTTTGAGAATGCAAAAAAAAAAAAGCAATAAAATTTTTTTAATGATAGTAATGGGTCTGTTCTTTCATCCTCAAAATAAGTATACGTAGCATTCCACGTACATATACCGCCTATGATCTTCTACTAAACAATAATAAAACAAGGAAAAAACGTTAACTTCGGTGAAACCGATGCTGAAATACCCGTTACACAACACTTTTAATAGTTTATATGTTCACCAGGTGCTTAGATTAAATTTCACGATGAATTTGGTCAAATTTGTTTGGAGGCTTTATGTTATATTTGCCCGATCCTTACCATATCGAAAGTGTTCACTTAGGTGGACATTGGAATTGATTTTACTAAATTTAATTGAATTCATTCAGAAATAATAAATGTTTTCATATAAAAAACTCGAAAATGGGCGGTAAGTTTATATAGAGGCTTTGCATAAAAATGGGCGGGGCGCCTTAGATTTTACATTGGATGACATAAAATGTGTTCTTACCCTATTTGGATTAAATATATTCATAAATAATACGAATTTCCATACAAAAAATCGAAAAAAGTGGTAAGTTTGTATGGGGGCTATATCTGAAAATGGGCGTGGCAACATTCTTTTGATATTGGATGCCATTAGAAGTATTTTTACCCTACATTGTAATAAAAGCATTCATATATAATAACTATTTTCATACAAAAAGTCGAAAAAAGTGGTAAGTTTGTATGGGGGCTATATCTAAAAATGGGCGTGGCACCTTGGTTCTGACATATAAACTAACTAGGAGCACAAAAAGCTTAAGTTTCAAATTTCAGGTCAATATCTATAAAACTTTCCGAGTAACACTCATCGCAACAGACAGACGGACATGGCTAAATCGATTCGTCTCATCGAGCTGATCAATAATATATATACTTTATGGGGTCTCCGATGCGTTGCAAACTTTCGGACACACTAAATATAACCGTTTACACTTTGTGTAACGGGTATAATAATTGTATCATTGCCAGTCTGACGAACACATACGATATTTCTACGTTAAAATTACTTTATTTTTCTTGGTTCAATAAACCAAGTTTTAGCAGATGATCTGCACTTGCAACTTTATAATACGCGTAATACTAAAATAATCTAAAAAAAAAAACCTAATATTCTTAGTGTTAGACAAAAAATTGTACGTATGAGTAATTACTTAAATGTGTAACTTAATAGACTAAATGCAAAGCATAGACGGATAATTATTGTAATTCAGTTCATTTTGACTCCATACAACGTCTTACTTATTGCAAACAAACCTAAAGTGAATATCATCTTAGTCGTAGTTCTTGCACTTGAGCAGCACCGTGTTCTGGCACCAAGTGTTTGGCACTAGCGACGCAAGTTTGTTGCAACGTTCGATCCGCTGGTCTTTTACTGCACTCATCAAAGTAGCACTTTTCAACGTTGTGCAGAAATTCGACAAGCAATTTTGAGTCGCCACCATTAGGACCAACAAAATACTCGCATTCGTAGTTCATTTGTTTAAGATCACGAACGCAACAATCCAGAAACTGAGAGTTGGCTGAGTACCATTCATTACAACGTTGCATTGGAATTCCCAGCAATGTGCGCACAATACCAGTCAGCCACGTGTCATCAATCCAGAATATCGACGTTTGACGTTTAGCTTCGTTGACGAGTCGCTTTGCCGTTGCCGGATTTGTTATGTACATCCAACCGGATAGATAGGAGGGATACATTGCATCCGGATATTCTTGCTTGGTGACAAACCATTTGTTGGCCACATTGCGTATAGGTGGCCTAGCGTCTAGCACAAATCCAGCCAACAGCGAAGCAGAAGAACTAAGTTTCGGTTGCTTAACTTAACGAGTGCCTCCAGATAACGACGCAAATGAAAAACATCATAGATTATGTCGTCATCCAATTTTATAATAAACTTTGCAGTTTTGCAGTTGCTCGCAGCCCACTCTAAGCCCATTACATGCTTGTAACTTAGATTACGATATGATTCTACGAAATTGCCTTGTAGCAGGTCACTGAAACGTTTCTGCTCGTCCTCCAATTGTTTTTGCGTAACAAATTGTTCACTTTTTGGCAGAGCTGCTAGCAAAAATATACGCTGAAAACCCATCTCGGCAAGTTTACTCTGGGCAATAGCCTGTCGGTGTGCGGCACGCAATGCATCGTTACCGGCATAGGAGGTTATAATTAGCACACCTAGTTAATTAAACGGTTTAGCTTAATTTTGTTATTGTACAACAAAAATAGAGTAGGCAACGATTGATACGATTTCACTTACCTAGCAGCTCCTTGTCATATATACGACACAAATTGTTAGGCAGTAAATACTCAAAATTGCTAATGTTCAACAATTGTTGACTGTTGTTGTTGTCGTTGTTGATTATTATTATTATTAGTATCAATATGCGCCTCATTTAGCTGCTGTGCAGGTTGTAGCTCTTCGATATGGTAATCGTCATCCGGTAGATGAATGATGTACGGATCCATAGTACTGCTATCTTTCGATCCATTTGAAAGGTAACCGATACAGAGCAGTAGTAGTATTACAAGGGTTAGGCAAATTGTCAATAGTTTACGTCCGCGCATGCGCATTCTCCTCCTTCAATTTCAAAAGCTTTTTTAGGCAAACAATAACATTTACAACAACAGCAACAACGATTGGCCACAATAGTAGAATAACAACAACAACAACAAATAAATAATCAGACGCTAATAAAAGTGTTGGTAAATTTTACGCAAAGTATTAAAAATTCTTTATTGTATATATTTATATATATATTTTTTTTTTTTTTGTATTTGAAAAAATGTACACAAAACTTTTGTATTTGTTTCTTTGTTGCTACTTGTTTTTATTGAATTACAATTACTTTAAATATGTACAAACAGCTGACTGCGCGCTACTGTGAATGTCACCATTTATTTGCTAAACATTTTCAACACTGGTTACACAGCTACTAAATGTGGCGGTTATTAAAAAGAAAAAAAAGAAAAAAGGAAAAAAAAGTACCTCATAAAATACACATATACAATATACCTCCTAATGTACAATGAGTTGTCTGACGAAACAAGAATTCAGTACGAAGCCGTTGTTTAGAAAACTAATTTTTGAGTACGTAGACGATAAAAATTTGTATTCTTTGTGATATATGAAAGATATGTTTCTTATCAAAACACTTTGTAGGTCGGTCGTAGTACCGATCTAAATTCGATCAGTTTTTTATAGTAGATATATGTCTATTGTACGAAAAAGTTTGACTCATTAAAATTAAAGGGGGCTCAGTCACTAAATCTAGACTAGATCTCTCGTTAACCCGTAAACTATAAAACATGTCAAATTTTCACCGACAAAAAGTATTTCTCCAAACCATTCTTTATTTTTTTATGAGTTTCACTATTTGTTGATAATTTATCAGCCAATTATTTTAGATCTATTTTAAAAATTGACTTAGAAAGAGAAATTGAAAAGTTTTACATATTTGGATGACCTGCCTTACTTTTACTGAGACTTATCAGTAAAGTATTTTGGTAGGACATGATTCTCATAGATTTTTACATAAATGCATATGAACAATTTTTAGCTAAACATACTGATAAAACTGAAGAATACACGTTATCGTAATGGACCGATTCCTACCATATCGTTAGTGTATATATAGAATTTTTTTGATATTTAGAAGTTTCAAATATTTTTAATACAAAAACTGGAAAATGGACAAATTTCAGGTCAATATCTAGAGCGCTAAATTTAAAATCTCGAAAACCAAAATAATTAAAATTTTTTTTTTTTTTTTTGAAAATCACTTATTTTGGAAAGCAAAATTCTTTCTTTCTTTCTTTTAAAAATATAAAATAAAACGAACCCGAAGAAGATAATAAGTTTTATACTTAATTTAAATTTTCAAAGATTTGGGTCAAAACAAAATAAAATAGATAATGCCCAACGAAAGCCCAGGAAAAAAACGTTAAGAATCAGGTCCAACAAAACTTCTTTTATGACAAGTCTAAATACAATAAATATAAAAAATTCGAAACTTTACAGCCCTCCTAAAATAATTGATTTTGATAAATAACTAACCTCTAGTAGAACTCCCAAGAAAGATTTGGAATGAATTAAAGAACAATTGTTTTTTTCGGTGGACTTACGACTTATTTTCACCAAATGCAAATTCACAATTGTCACAGACATTATTCGCCCATCTCTAACTTACAGACACACAAACCCATATGTTATTATTGCATTTTGAATCGGTAAATTTAGCCGTTTTAAAAAAACCTACATCGGTTCTTTAATCAAAAAAAAAAATATCCATGGCATGGTAAATATCTGCGAAAGGCAGTTGCGGTGGTTAGGAAGTGGTGCCGTGTCGTTTGCTTCTGGGACTAGAAATACAACAAGAACAATAATTACTACTACAAGTAGGTTAGCTAGCGCAGAGCAAATCAAATAAAACTGTGTTTTCGTTGTACGCGTTTTTGATGCGCTGCTAATGAAAAATTAAAAATAATTAAGTAAATTATGTTGTGCGCGTCGACGGGCAAGAACAAAAAAAAAAAAAAACAACAAAAACGTCGTCGGTGATGCTTTCGACTCTCGTGTGCTGTGCAAGAACAACTGGAACAACAGTGAGAGAAATTTTTTGTTAAATATGCAATTGACAAAATAAAATGAAATAAGAAAATGATCATAAAAAAACCACAATCAAGACACGACCCAAGAGCAAGACAAAACATGCGGCTGTGCTGCATGTAGTTATGTACCTTACTATGTACATATGTATTATACTTGCAAGTAAGAGAGAACATCAAAAAGCGAGAGTACTGAGTACGAAATTAAAAAAAAATAAAGAAGAAAAAAAACAAAAGCAAAACAACCTTTTTTTTTTTTTTTTGGTAAAAATGTTTAAATACAACAATAATATGAGAAATCAGTATCTTAAAGGGCAACAACAACAACGACACAACATAATATAAAATCTAAAGAAATCAAATGGCATGTGAGCTAATCGTCCATTGTCGCGTATTTGTGTATGTGTAACAGTGTTGGCGGCGCTAGTATATGCGTGTATTAGTGTTAAAACAGAATAAAAAGCAGCATAGCCACAGAGAAAAATAATCGACGCAAAGACAACAAAAAAACAGTTATTGGTTAAAGAACACCAATAAAAAAAAATCGAAGTAAATAACAAATTGCTAGTATCAAAAAAAAAAAAAAAAAAACGATTTTGAAATAGGAACAAACTATAAGTAACCAATTAATAATTGATTCAAACTGCACCAAAGTGGGTGTGTGCGTGCTTTCTTCGCTGACCGGATACGCGCGTTTACAAAGCAGGACACCATTAATGGCAGCAGCATCGTAAAAAATTGTAATGTAGAAACCTATTGTGGTGGTGTAGACTCTGGCTACCATCTCTGTTTCTACGCTGATAACTCTTAAACGGTTACTAATAGAAAGTTTTTTTTTTTTCAATAAATTTAAATTAGTTATCGTCCTACCTCCCACGTCACATGCTGGTTTTTTTCTTTCGTCAAAAATAGTCAAAATTATTTCTAGACATTTTCAATACACACAAACTGGACGGAACAAATAAAAAAGATTGATATAATATATACATCTACATACATATATATACAAATATATACTAAAAGAAAAAAAAAATAAAAGATATTCAAAATGACAGACTGTGTGGAATCGCTGTTAAACAGCATGGCAAGTAAATTTAATGCGGACTGTGCCACAAGTACCGAAGAAGGTGGTACACTACTTAATCTAGACTTGGCTGAGGATAAAACGCTTAAGTGGCGCAATTTGGCGAATAATCAATTTGCTTGCAAAGATAAAGAAAAAAAAGTGGCAAAAGATGTTGAAGTTGTGGGTGCTAATAAGCTGTCAGAGGACCAACAGCAAACGTCAACAGCAACTAAAGCTATGAAAACTGAACGAAAGACATCCGTAACAAAGGAAACTCAAGGTGGCAACAAACAAGATATGGCAAAAGAAGAGACAGAAGTTAAAGAAGATACACAAAAGCAGGTGTCAGACCGTTCTTGTGATGGTAAACTTTTAATAACAGAGTCGGAAGTGGACTTACAAGCCGTTGAACAAAATCTTCATGAATTACTGAATGATGAGCCGCAGGCTGTAGACAAGGATAAAAAAATTAGTCTTAAATTAAATGCAGCTGTAAAAGAAGCAGAAGTTACAACGACAACAAAAGCAGCTGGTGCTACAAACGATCAAGAAATAACGGTATCCACTACAAAGTCGCTCGTTCAAGGCCAGCAACACGACGACAACAACGGTGATGGTGACGCTGCCGTAATAACAGCAACGTCAAAAACTTTGGAAATCGTCGATACTGAGAAAAAGGCAAAAGCATCAGCTTCGAAAGAGACAGAAATAGCAACATCGTCGTCGACAGCAACAACAACAACGACGAATAAATTGCTATCAAAAACGAACGTAGCCGATGATGAAAATAACGATGTTGCTACTGTTGACCGGACAAATGCTAAAAGTACTACAACAGCAGTAGCAACATTATCGAATGCAGTGAATGTTAATGTGAGCACAGAAAAAGAGACGAAAGAAGAGACTGATGAGAAGACAGCAACTGGTGCGGGGAAGCCAGCTTCAATTGAATTGGAAAATCAAAATGTGCAAAACATCGGAATTGAGCAAAGAATGACATTGGTAACAACAACAACTACAACAACAACATCAAACAAAACAAAAATAAGTAAAACAGCTAAAGCAACACTTGGAAATCAAGATGTAAATGACACAAGTTTGTTGCCTACTGTTGTGACTGCAGTAAAAGGGGAAAAAAAGTGAATCGACACAGCTAGAAGAAAATCAGACAAATAATAACAGTAACACGTCTAGCGTTGCTGAAACATTATCAGCAACAATACCAACAACAACTATCACCGAAGCTCCACTTGTTTGCGAGGCAAATGTTTCGACAGCGGAGGCTGGGACAACCATATCGTCGTCGATATCCAAAGAGGCACTGATAACCGATAAAAATGTGAGTACTTTTTTTTTTCTATACCCTGCTTGTATATACAAATACAAACACACGTTTATACAAATGTACATACATATGTATATGCACGCGTGTATATTATATGCATAAAATAAGCGAAGGTGTTGAGGCGAAGATGTTTAAAGTTTATTCGCTTCCAATATTTTCATCTCTTTTTAAATATCGTACTTCTTCACATGTATTGTAAATCATTTTTTGAAGACCCTGTAAAGTAATTTGAAAAGTCTAAATGATCCTTGGACACTAAGTGTATCTTAACAAACTTCAATGATTATTCCATTTCTCAGGTCTGAACCAGAGAATTGAAGAATATTTGATCATTAATTTCCAACTTTCTACTAAAATTTTAAAGACTACTAGCCGATTTCGGCTAATTTGCCATCCTTATATTTCTATAAGTACTATATTTCAACCGGTGTCGGACCATATTTATTTACCGGTGTTTTCACGAACGAACTGATAAATAAAACTTTCAACAAAAAGTACCAAACTTAAATCCTTTGTATATTTTTGAAAATATTTACACTTTGCTATAAAGAAAATGTTTATTATTTTGTCCTTAGGTTAAAATTTAACCCTATTATGTCTAAACTTTGGTTGTATAGGACTATTGACTCCAATCCATCCCATCTCCATGTTTTACCTAAGACATTTATGCTCATAAATAACTAAACCAAGATGTGGCTGGTATTTGAGCTTCCGGTTAACACTTTTCCTTGTTTAAATTGAAAATCTTCGTTCTGCGAAATTAGCAAAACGTAAAATTTGTACTTTTCTCAACATTACCATATCATTTTAAGTGAAATGGCAATTAAAGGAGATGTACCATATGAGTCCGTCTATGACCAGGTAGGTCAATGATAATATCGCATAGATCAGTGAGAAGACCTAGTGGTGTCTCATGCTGATGCAAATCCGGGCGTGGCAGGTTTTATAGACCATTGTTTAGAAAAATGGAATAGAAATAACCAGGTTCTGCTGCAAGTCAGTTAATTGACTGGTTGTGGCACGACCTTCAGTTCTGCAGGCTGAGTAGATAGCATTCATTGGGAAAACAAATGGCATTTTAATTTTTTCAGTAATATATTTACCTGCTTATTGGTTCGTTTTTGATATAACAAATTTTTTTATAATAAAATATTGTGAATTTAGGAGCACATAGAAATGAAATCACGTAATTTGGCTGAAAATTAACAACACAAATTTAAGTGAAAATAGAAGAATGATTCTATGTTTTCTTTTTCTTTTATTTTGAAAAATTGTTATTATTTTAAAATTATAACTCTTAAAGTGTGTTCAGTCACGCAAATATTTTTATAATTTTTTTTTTTCATTAACATTTTTCCTATCACTTATTGTTGAAACTCATTGAGATTTAAAATTATTTTCAATGCAATATAAATTAATATGAATTAAAAAAATTTTATTCAAATATTTGCGTGTCTGAACACAACATTAGTAACGTTTATCTTATCTTGTGTAAAAAACTAAAACTCTTTATACAGAAGGTGAGAAAACCAACCGTAATATACATTTCCGAGTGATGAAGCACGACCGTTTTTCCAATTCATATACTACCTTCTCCCAGTAACCGACCCAATTACTTATTTTTTTTATCTTACAGGAAGATCACGAGAAACTACTTTTTTTGTAAAATTTTTTTTGGCCTTTAAATTTACATTTAGTATGTACAATATTTAAAAAATTTTATTTTAAAATAAAGGAGAAATAAAATTTTACACAAAAATCCACTTCTATTTCGGCAAGTTTAAAAATAAAATTTTCGATTTTAATTTTCTTCTGCGCTCTCAGTCTATACAATTTCTTGAAAAAAAATTACAAAAAACTTTACGACCAATAAATCAAGACATGAGTGGATGAAGGTGATATGTAGCTAAATTTTTTACGAAAATAAAGTTTTATATTTCTTATAAACAATTAAAAATATTGAAATTTAATTCAATTCATTGAGTGTATTTATCCAAAAAAGGGAGGGTCGAATGCTGTTTTACATTATATTCCAATAATATAAGAGAAATATTATTATTACACGCGACATATACTGTGAACAGATGTTATCAGTTTGGCGAAAAGAAACATAACAGATCTTATATAGCATATATAGTATGTTATATTCTGATCAATTTAACGAGTCCCGCTTACTGTTAAATATAAAAGCCCAAATATTTGTTGGATTTGTTAATCCAAAAGCTTAAAATTAAACAGTAATCGAGACTCCGCGTGGCCCACGGGATTCCCGTCCCGACGCCCATCTCTACTTTGTATGTCAGCATAAAAGTCTCATTCTTCATTTTTAGGTGTAGCCCCCACATACAAACTTACTGCAAATTTTCCAATTTTTATACCCGCCACACATAGTGTGAAGAATATTATCAGTTTGTCGGAATGTTTGTAACTATTAAAGGAGGCATTGAACCCCATAAAGTATATATATAATTGATAAGCCTCAACGAGACAAATCGATGTAGTCATGTCGATTTAGTCATTTTTCTCATATAATTTTTAATATATTGACACAAAATTTTAAACTTAAACTTTTTTTGATCCTAGTCAGTTTGAATATCAGAACCAAGGTGCCACGCCCATTTTTAAATATATAGCCCCCATACAAACTTACCACTTTTTTATGTTTTTTGTATGAATATAGTTATTATATTTGTATGTATTTACTACAGATTGGGTAAAACACTACTAAAGGTATGCAACATTAAAAGCAAGGTGCCACGCCCATTTTTAGGTATAGCCCCCCATACAAACCTAGCGCCCATTTTTGAGTTTGTGTGTGAAAATAGTTCTTATTTTTGAATTTATTCTCCAAATTATTCTACTGTCATCCTATGAATATGCTATGACAATGATATGGCCACTATAACATACAGACCCCGTACAAACTCAGATTAAATTTTTTTATTTTTTCAAAAAATTATTGGTTTCTATGCATTTTTTGCTTAAAGTTGTACATATATGCGTCTTATTTAAGCCCCAACAATAAAGTACTCTAAGCAAATTACCAAAACAACACGTAAAGTTGGTACTCATGACAGAAAACGAAACGAAACAAATAAGGAACAAAAGAACAACAATGGTTCGATCAAACGTTTGTTTTAGTGTTCTTTTAAATAGTTCTGTACTGTTCATTTTGTCTTGATCCTGTTTCCACCTATGTAGTTCCAATGACATCGTTAAATTTGCGTTTGGAAACTGACATAATTATGTACGAAAACGAAACGAGATAATTGCTTAAAACTAATATGAAAGACCAACCAAGAATATTCAAGCCAATTCATTGACTTGCCCAGCTGAAGTTATATTAGCTATCCCTTATACCCAAGTTTATTGCTGAAAATGTCGCTCTACACTGGATTGTTTATATAAAGAATATATTTTACCAGACGTATGTAATAAACTAACAGCTGCCCCATTTAGTTAAGAACCAAATTCGCTTGTGAGAGCTAGTTAAACATAAATGAAAATCTCAATATGTACAAGGCCAGTTTGTACAAAAAATTCGTTGCAATATAAATAAAAAAGGAATTAATTATCCGCGTATGTCGGTCTCTAAAGTTTTTATTAGTTTGCAAAAACCCGCAAACTATTGCATAATTTTTTGAAATTTAAAAAATTAACGAAAAATTTGAGAACCAATGTTTTCAAAATTTTTCAGAATTTCCAAATTTTTGCCGAAATTTTAAAATTTAATTTTTGAACTTTTGGCATTTTATTACAAATTACCACAAATATTTGCAACCTTTTCTAATTTGGAAGGTTTGAAAATAGATTTAAAAGTTTTCAAAATTTATGACAATTTGTCAATTTTAAATTTTTATACCCGCCACACATAGTGTGAAGGGTATTATCAGTTTGTCGGAAAGTTTGTAACGCATCAAAGAAGGCATCGGAGACCCCATAAAGTATATATATTATTGATCAGCTCGACGAGACGAATCGAATTAGCCATGTCCGTCTGTCTGTCTATTGCAATGCGTTTTTCTCGGAAAGTTTCGAAGATATTAACCTGAAACTTTAAACTTATACTTTTTGTGCTCCTAGGCAGTTTGTATGTCAGAACCAAGGTGCCACGCCCATTTGTAGATAAAGCCCCCATACAAACTTACCATTTTTTTCTATGAAAATAGTTATTATTTATGAATATATTTACTACAAATCGGGTAAAAACACTTCTAATCCAATATCCATCCATCCAATATCAGAAGAAAGATGCCACGCCCATTTTTAGATATAGCCCCTTACCATTTTTTTCGATTTGCTTCTGACCAGACTGCGTGGATCAATTGAATAGTGACTTTAAATGAGTTTTGTAAACTCAACTTTTAAAAAAACTGTTTGAGAACTTTAATGTTTAAAAAAATTTTAAGTAAAAAAAAAGTAAAGAACAGTACAAAACTTTTCAAAAGAACACTAAAAACAAACGTTTCATCATTTTATGATTTGTTGTAATGTTCTGTATTTGTTTCGTTCTGTTTTGTGTCATAAGCACAAACTTAATAACAAACAATACAGTACACATGTTCGAGTTTATACAAAATATATAAAGTTTGTCATCAATTAATTAAAAAGTTTCGTATAAAGTTTTCTGTCTCGAACATTATTTCTGATAAGCATTGATTCGTTTTGTGCTCTATGTGATTCGTTCGTGTAGTGTTCTGTTTATTTTCATTCTCTGCTCCAAACTGAGTTAAAATATTATAATATCAAAATATGTAAACACTACCGATATGATAAGGATCAGCATCCCAATGTTGAGTGTTAATTTAGGTTGTATCGGACCAATGATTTACCCGCCCATCCCTTCTCGAAATTTGACCATAGCCACTGATGTCCACAAATGAACTATACTGCAAAGGGTAGTTGAGTTTCGGTCCTACCGAAGCTAACTTTTTTTATACACTGTACCCGAGGGGTGAAAGGGTATATTATGTTTGTGCAAATGTATGTAACAGACAAAAGGAGACATGGTAAACCCTATAAAGTATATATATTTTTGATCACCAATGATAGGAGATCGATCTAGCTGTGTCTGTCCATCCGTCCGTCTGTCATGCTGTCTGCCTTATAAAAACGAGTATAAGAGGGCCACCATATTTGAAACTTTGATTCCCGAGCCGTGAGGTGGTCACTTACAAACTGTTTTTCTAGTCCCAACTTAAAGGGTAGCCCCATACAAATCTATACCAAAGGAAATTACCTTATATTTATGTTTAATATTGTAAAAATAGTTCGATTCTTTGTTTGATAGATACATAACCTACTTGCTTAAATAAAATTTGTAACTGTTGTTAATAATAAAGAAAATCTGAATTTTTACTATAAATAGTTTCCAATCCTGATAATAAACGATGCAAATCAAGATTTCAAATGTTTCTTCATTAAAATATTTAAGAAACCTCTGAAGCACATAAAATGACAACTTCTTATACCCGTTACAAATAGTGTGAACGGATATTATCATTTTATCGAAAAGTTTGTATATATATTATATTCATACATATATATTATTGATCAGCTCGACGAGACGCAAGTTGATCTAGCCATGTCCGTCAATTTTACAGATAAATAACTAAAGTTTGAAATTTTCTCGGCAACGACTACTTTGTAAGTAAAACCGAAGTGCAATGCACATTTTTGGACAAACTTACCGATTATTTTCGATTTTATATGAAAATAGTAATTATTTGCAAATTGGGTGAAAGAACTAATAATGTCATTCTACGAATACACTACCGATAAGATAATCAACGGGCCACTATAACATACAGCCCACATACAAACTCACCTCCCATTTTCTGTTATCTTCAAGAAAGTTATTGTTGTATTTTTTAGTTTAAAATTTGATATATATATTGTGTTTATACTTGGGTTGTATCAGACCATTGACCCCCATCTATCCCATTTTGCCACACATAAGCTATTCGGTTCCACCGAAGTTAACATTTTTCCTTTTTTGTCGGAAAGTTTGTAACGCGTTAAACTAGGCATCATTTATTCGCTCAGTTTTTAAGATATTAGGCTGAAATTTTAAACTTAAGCTTTTTAAACTTTATTTTTTCTTGTTTTCACTTCAGTTCCTGCAAATGTTTATCGAAACAACCAAATTCCAATTTGGGTGTTCTAGTTTTGCTCGTGTGAACTACTTTGTATGAGGGGAATACAAAAAGTTTGAAAGAAGGCAATGTATAAAAAATGAAACCTGTGACAAATCCTATCAATTGTCTTATTTTTTAACCGCTGCTATATTTATATACGTTTTTATGCTGTTGACAACTTAGCTAATGTTTAGTTTTTTCTTGGTATTTATAGAAATAAGGTTGAAATTTAACTCGTTTTCAGTGTCGTGTATCTTGAATATTTTGTTTAGATGCACCTACACTTTCAACTAAATTTTTAGTAAATTATAATCTTAATTTATTCTTGAATTAAGTTTGTTTCAATTTTAATAACATTTTCTAATTTATCTAAGAAGATATAATTTTGATCAGATCAATAAGAAAAATAGGCTTAGCAGTTAGAGGTGGCAAACTATCGATAGTCGACGCTATCGATAGTTTTAAATCTATTGATAGTCTACGATAGTCCCATCCACCAAGTAAATTATATATATACAGTGAATGTCATTGTCAGTGACATGTTGTTTACATGCCAAATTTTTTTTATATTTAAAAAATAAAAAATGTATCATTAAAATTAGCCAGAACAAGAAAAAACGTTAACTTCGGTGGAACCGAAGCTTAAATACCCGTCACACGAATCTTTGAATAGTTTATGTGTGATCATCAGTGGCTTAAATACATTTATAAATATATATTCGAAAATAATTATTTTTTTATACATTTGTTCGAAAATAATCGATAAGTTTGTATGGGCACTATGGCTAAAAATGGGCGTGGCACCTTGGTTTTGTTATTGGATGTCATTAGAAGTGTTTTTACCCAAATTTGAGTGAATATTATCATAAATAATACCTATTTTTATACAAAAATTCGAAAATGGGCGGTAAATTTGTATGGGGGCTATAGCTAAAAATGGGCGTGGCAGCTTGGATTTGACATTGGATGACATTAGAAGTATTTTTACCCAACTTGGATTGACTACATTCATAAATAATAGCTGTTTTCATAGAAAAAATCCAAAAAAAACGGTAAGTTTGTATGGGGGCTATACCTTAAAATGGGCGTGGCACTTTGATTTTAACACTTGAACTGCTTAGGACTGAGAAAAGCTTAAGTTCCGAGTTTCAGGTCAATATCTTTAAAACTGAGCGAATGAAACGCATACATACAGACAGACAGACGGACATGGCTAGATCGACTCGTCTCGTCGAGCTGATCAAGAATATATATACTTTATAGGGTCTAATATGTCTCCTTTAATGCGTTACAAACTTTCTGACAAAATGATAATACCCTCCACACTGTGTGTGACCGGTATAAAAAAAGGTGGTATATGTATTTGATAAATTTGGGTTTTAATTTGAAAATGTTAATACTACAAAATTACAGATTTGTCTGTCTGTCCTTCTGTTTGCCGTAGGAAACAGAAAATCTTTGAGACTACAAGAAATATTTCTACCATATTTAAAACGTAAATTCTTATGGACCGTAGAGAGGCCAGTTATAACCGATTTTTGACTAGCCCCATTTTAATTGGTTTCTTTCATATGATAATCCCATTAAATTTTAACAATGTTACTGACCAAATAAGTAATGTTTTTTTTTTTTTTTTTTTACTTTTCCAGGAAATACGTGGAACAAGTAGTAGTCCTCAACGACGTCTACGGCGCACGCCAAAACTACCCGAGGAGACAGCAACTATTTCTATTGAGGATGTGCCAATAAAGGAAACATTGACAACTGTATCTGTTACATCAAATTCCGGTGAAAACTTTGAGACTGAGAATGCTGCGAACAACAGTAATGAAACGACTGTACCTACAATTACGTCTGTACCAAAACGTGGACGTGGGCGTGCCAAAAAAATACAAATAGTCGAAAGTGTTGAAACTGGTGATCAAATTAAAAAAGAGTCTCCTACGACGACCGAAAACGTCACTTGCACTATAACACAAACAACAAATGCCACGAGCGAGCGGAAAGTGGGACGCAAACGCAAACAACTCGATGAAGATCCTAGCATGGTTATACCAAAAACAGAGGAAGATGCAACGGAAGACCAACAAAATTCAAATGCTACTAGCGACGTAAAAAAAATGCGTAGAAGTGTGCGACTGGAAAATCGTTTGGATGGCTTTAAGACTGTAGTATGTATACTTTATTTGGAACTCCTAAAAAAAACCACCTCTAAACTAAAAAATGTACATGTGTAAAGAGTATTAAGGAGACCTACAAAATGCTATAAATGTTTTGTGTAAACAACATTGTTCTTCTTCTATAAATAGTTGAAATTAATGGTGCAAAGAAATTATTGAATTAATATAGTGAAGAAATTCTTAGATAATTTTTTACATATGTTACCATTTGAAAATACAAGTTTCATAATTTATTTGTAGAACTTTAGTTACTACTAGATATCTTGAGAATGGGAATCTTTAGAAAGCTGATCTGTACATCGCTTGAAAGGTATTTCCTTCCTCTACATTTTGACAATATGGAAATATTAAAATGAACTATTTTTAAAATTTCTAAATTTAGAAAATTTTATTACGAAAACACAATGTCTGAGATATTGTTCAAAAAGTATTAGGTAAAAGCAGTTAGTTTTAAACAAATATTACAAAATTTAATTACTGTATGCTAGGGATATAACACCTAGAGTTGAAAATACTACATATAGTAAATAGGGCGTACAGAAGGAAGTAATAATTTGTTATTAAAAAGTTTAGTTTTTCGTAAATCTGATAATTGATTTGAAAGCTTACTGGAAACGGAAAATATCAGTCGATCAGGAACAACTATGAGAGGGTTTTTTTTTGGTTTTATTTTTTGTTTCAAATCAAATTACTTCCTTATTGGCCTAATAATGATAAAGCAAAAATCACAATAGTTAGTAAATGGGCTCACAATTATAAATATACAATTTACAGCTCTGTTTGGACTCATTTGTAATACGAAATACAAAACAATAATTTGGTAGCGATGGCTAACAAAATTGTAAAAAATAAATATTGTTTTATTTTTATTTTATGTACATGTGCAGTATTGTTTAGTCTGGTATATGTAGGTGCCAACTTATTCAACTCAAACAATTTAAATGAGCTATATCACTATAAAATTTGCCTTTGCAGGAAGTACAGGATGAGATAAAGACAGAGGCTGCTATGTCGACTTATGGAACGCACATAATGCCTTTAAACAATGTAGCTGCTACGCAAAACTCAGCTAATACAATAGGTGCAAGTATTATTTGTGGGCATGTTTTTGAGAAGACGCCACCAAAGAAAAGGGGACGTAAGGCGAAGATTACGCAAACTGCACAAGCCATTGGAATCATTACTAAACAAACATCACAAGTTACTGGCCTAAGCATATCGAACAATAGTACTTCTGAACCAAATAATGCAACAAGTGGCAGTAGCTCAACGGTTCTCTCTTCTTCCACTGCCATTAGTGTGACAAATGGAGGAACTAAGCGTTCAATGACATCGGTGCCAATTACAAGTGGTACTCATGAATCAGTACAATTGCCGAAACGTTCCAAACGACGCATCAAACCAACGCATAAAATCCTCGAGAACGACGAACTACGCTGTGAATTTGAAACAAAACATATTGAGCGTATGACAGCGCAGAGCTGGGATACCAACGGCAGGACCGGTGGTAGTGATCTTAATTTTGAAACTCCCACTCATCAGTATGTTACTACTGGTTCATCTACTTCGCGCCAAAAGAGTGAAAAATCAGATGGCAGTTGGTCGGATATAACAAATGCGCAGCATCCCGCAGGCACAAGTGCAATAAAAAAGAAATTATTCTCCAAGTCACAGCGTGACATAGAGAATTCTGGAGCAGCGCTCGAAGCTAAAAGTGCATTAAAGCCATGTCCAGATCTAGATAAATTCCTGAGCGAAATTAAGGCATCCAAACTAAACCTTAATCGTTCACCCGAAGATAAAAAATTAAACAAAAAACAACAGCGAAAACTGGCCAAGCAAAAGGAAAAGCACCTTAAGACTCTTGGTCTGCGGCGCAACAATAGCGAAGAGGCCAGTGACAATGAGAGCTTAAACAGCGATAATGAAGAGTTTGTGCCAACAACACGGGTACAAGTGGGTAAACCAAGTGTAACGCTACGACTACGCAATGCGGCGCACAAGGATCCGAGCATGCAGCACGATTTGATTGCATCGACGAATGTTGCGACATCGACCACAACAAATCTGACGGGAGGTACTACACATTTACAGCGTAAAAGTAGTGTGCGTCAAAAGTATATGGCCCTAGAGCAAGTAAATGATGTTAATATTGCTGCCAGCGGTGGTTCAAGTAGTCATGCATCGCTAGAAATAACACCATCGCAACTGTCGTCACTTAACGCTGCAGTGCTGACTGCAAGTGGTTCCAACGAGCCTCCATCAAAACCGAATGCGAATCAGAGTAGTAGAAAGTCAAACCGCAGTACCAATTATATTTGTCTCTGCCAAAAATCGTCACAGTACTATGCACGCAATACGCCTGATTCTTCTTTCTGTTGCGCCATTGACAATATTGATGATCAAAAATAGGTTGCTGTAATCAACTTTCTGGCGAAGTACTCAATTTGCTACGCCCAAGTCAACGAGTTGGATACATGATACTCTGCGATGAGCACAAAAAGCGATTACAGGCGCATAATTGTTGTGCTGGTTGTGGCACCTTTTGTACGCAGGTAAAATTTTCAAATGAAATAATATTCCACGAATATTTTTTATTTAATTTTTATCTATTTTAGGGTAAATTTGTACTCTGCAAACAGCAACACTTCTTTCATGCCGACTGCGCACAGAAGTTTATACTCAACAGTCCATACGATCCACTGCAACCAGCCGCGAGCTATTCTAGTCCAATATTGGTGCTAAAATGTCCGCACTGTGGTATCGATACACCTGAGCGTGCCTCTACAGTCACAATGAAATGCCAAACGCTGCCAGTTTTCTTGCCCGAGCAAAAATCTAAAATGTAAGAAAAGTTATTACATAAATGAAAAGGGGTTATATAACCAAAAATTTGGACAAATATAGTGGTGTTCATTAAAAATATCTACAACCAAAAATACCCAAAAAAAAAAATAATAATAATGAGAGGTGGGTTAGTTTGGGAGCTGCACGCTATAGTTGTCCTATCTAAGTTAAATTTATACTGCATACATTAGTTAACATAAGAGGTGTTTTTGTACAGAAAAAAATGAGCGTTTGATTTGAAAAGTGGAACGTAGCTTTATCGATTTATCGGGCTAGTCAAGAACTTAGGAAGACAGAGGTGACTGAGGAACAATCTCTTTAAGCCCAAGTAGCTGTAAGAGATTGTTATTAAGCAAACTATATATTATTGGCTATAAGCTGTCAAAACCAAAAAAAAAAGTGCAGTTAAGATATGACCGTAGTTTAAAAGGGAATAGATTTAACCGTTCACGTAGCAAGGAATTTCAGTCGAAAGTTTCGCTTTGATCCGGGACACCGATTTATAAAGTCTCTAACCAAATTGCATTTGGTGACAGGCGTACACAGCGTTTTGATTGAGAAAATAAACGCTTTTCTGTAAGCATTCTATATCTAGTCAAAAATATCTTAGTCATTGAAACACTACACATCGGAAAATTTTCGATACTCAAGTCGTCCGAAAGTTTACTGTGATATTTTTATCTATATTATAGAATGAAAATCACTGGAAGCAAGTAACTCTTTTGGGAATTAAGATAGGTTAGACATTGTTGACCGATGACTATATGCCCGACTCTCTCCAAAGAAGCGCGCAGTTCTATGGATAACAAATTTTGCATTGTATTTATAGTCCCAATAGACAAGTCCGAAAAGCGATAGTTGTTTTCTTGGTACGTTCTTGAAAATTGAGTTTAGAGTCGAATTAGTTAGTTTTATACCATCTAGCATAGGTAGTTTAAGTTCGGCATTTAAAGTTGGGGTATCAGTTTGTTGAAAAGTTTGATTTTAAATTATGGATCAACGCGACGAGTGAAAACGTGTATTTCTTTGTTACTACAAATTTTTTTTGGGTAATTTCAATAATATTGAGCAGAATTTTTAAACTTTCAATAAATTTATGTACACTTTAAACTAACTGAACTACCCGGCCTTGCTCGGGTCATGTAGTAATATCTTATTTCATTTGTCAAGCTCAATTATTTGCAAAAATAATACGAATTCTTTTTGGTTCATCCACCGTTCGTTTTTCCAATGGATTATACTTTTCTCGGTGTAATAACATTTATACCGAGTTTGTTCAATTATTTGCAAAAATAAAATTAATTTTTTTTGATCGCTTTTATGGGGCCTCGCCCATCGTCCGTTTTTTTTTTAAATTTTTTTTAACATGTATACCGAATTAAATTTCTCTCAAATACTTCTATGGGAGCCACGCCCACCGCCCATTTTTCTAAAACTACATACTTCCTTTTTTGTGTAAGTTGGACCAAAAAATAGACATCTACAAAATTTTATTGAAATACGTGGAGTTGTTTCAGGAAATATTAGATGAATTAATGATTAATTCAATGGGGACAACGCCCGCCACTCCAATTAGTGGTATGAAAAATAGTTTATGTCCGATTCTTAGACCAACTGAATATACACACAAAATTTCATAAGAATCAGTCAACCCGTTTTCGTGGAGTATCGTTTCAAACGCTGTGACATGATATTTTTATATATTATATAGCAGGTACCCGCGGCTTTGCTCGCGTTTTTTTTTTTTTTGCTTCTCTTTGGTGGCTAAATATAAATTGTTCAATAAATGTGGGTTCAAATTTTGGAAATCCCCTAAACACGACTAACCATCATTCAAATGCGCCCAGTTTCAAGTCTCTACGTCTATTCAATCCAAATGTATGACTTTTTTTTTTCAAGGCTCTCATTAGGCCCCGGGTCAAAATTTTCTAAAATCCCGTCTAAGTGCTCACCTGTAATAAAAATAAAAAAAATTGGTCAAAAAATATATATTGGGTCCACATATGGGTCCCAGGTCCAAATTCCGGAAATCCCTTGAACACCTTGAACGCTAAAAATGTTTTTTAACCATCTTTCAAATGAGCCCTGTTTCAAGTCTCTACGTCTATTCATTCCAAAGATATGGCTTTTCCGGTTTTAAGGCCCCATTAGGCCCCGGGTCAAAATTTTCCAATTTTTTTTCCTTTTTGACCACATCTATGATGAGAGCATCAAAACAAAAAAAAAAATTGTTCAAATCGGTCGAGTCATTCTCGAGTTTTAGCGTTGTTAACGCACAGCTATATATTTTTATATATATAGATAAGATCGTTACATATAAACCCGCTTTAGAAAATCCTTGTTTTCGGATTTTTATACCTGTCTCACATAGTGTGAAACAGTTATTTTTAGTTTGTAATGCATTAAAGGAGACATCTTGGACTCTATAGTGTATATATTCTTGATCAGTTTTACGCGATGAGTCTAGCTATGTCCGTCTGTCTGTTTCTGTGAGATTTATTCGCTTAGTTTTAAAGATATTATGCTGAAATTAAACTTAATTTTTTTATGTCCTGTGTACTTTGTATGTTAAAATCAATGTGGCATACCCACTTTTGGGTATAGCCCCCATATAAACTTAGAATATTTTGTCAATTTCTATAAGAAAATGTTTATTTATAGAGCCATTATATCATACTTCAAATATGGTACAAATGCTTCTTATATCAAGCCAAATCTTCAGTTTAAAATTGGTTTTGATAGAACTGCGAATTTCTAAATTTTTAAGAACGTTTTTAATTCTATTCGTATTTAAAGATAAAATATAATACAAATGCTGAACACGAAGATCTATCTACATCAAATAATGTGTGACAAGTTTATAAGCTTCGTTCTTGTTTTATTTTTTAGTTTAAATACTTAATACATATGATTTTTAGTACAATAATGTCCGTTTTTTTTTTTTTTTGATATTAGACCATTAAATAACGGTCTATTGAAGTTATTATTTTTTTTTTAATTCCAATTGTACAAACATTTGGGTAACTTCAATTTTATTGAGTAGCCAACATGACCGAGTCTAAATCTAAAGACTTGGCTGTCTAGTTTATCACCAATTTTAAGTTAACCGTAATGAAAAAACATTTATCGTTTTTATCTTATTTGTCTTGCATTACAGCAAACCTGCCAAGTTATCCATACCATCCACTACAAATATCACATCACTGCAATTAGGTACGGTTTCATCCGATCGCCGTCACTTCAACGATAATGCTGCTTCGTCAGCTAGTGGATCACGCCAGTCACAGACACATGTCATTAACTTTGAGCAACTCATACCTGAATCTGTAATGAACGTTGTTGTGCGTGGTCGAAACAGTTCCGCAGGACGATCAACATCAGAATTTACCACACGTGACATGTATTATGCAGTGCAAAACGATGATCTAGAACGTGTAGCCGAAATACTTGGTAAGTTGCAAGATAAAATACGATGTAAATTGATTTTAAACAAACTTTTGTTGCAGCTGCTGACTATGATGTCACTACGCGCATGCGCGAATTTCTCAATGGTACCTGCCTTCATTTAGTCGCCCACTCAGGGACATTACAGATGGCCTACTTACTACTTTGCCAAGGTGCTGTCGCTCAAGATTTTATAAATATTATCGATCGTGAACTGCGTACTGCTGCGATGTGCGCCGTAATGGGCGACAAATGCGACGTACTTAATTTGTTTATACAATGCGGCGCCGATGTTGCGATAAAGGTGAATTTCAGTGTTTTGATTATTTGCAGTTGAAATAATTGTTTATTGTATATTTTATAGGGACCAGATGGCAAAACAAGTTTGCATATCGCCGCAAAACTTGGAAATGTAGAAGCATCACAGCTAATTGTCGATAGTTATTGCACCTCGCGCAATATAACAAAATTTTTGAGTTTTATCAATGCACAGGATGATGGAGGATGGACTGCAATGGTTTGGGCTGCCGAATTGGGACACACGAACATTGTTAGGTAAATTATTTGTTTGCAATTATTGAAAGGGTAATCTCTTAGCAATGATATTCTTTTAGCATGCTTTTAAATCATGGTGCTGATCCAAATATTTGTGACAACGATAACAATACTGTTCTTCATTGGGCCACACTACACAACGATGGTCTGGAGACAATAACCGTTTTACTGCAAGCGGGTGCAGACTGCAATGTTCAAAATGTTGAAGGTGACACGCCACTGTAAGTATCGAATTGTCTTTGGTTCCAACCTTTTTTTTTTTTTTTTTTTAATACACTTAATTGGTTTTTATAGTCATATTGCGTGTCGTCACTCAATCACGCGCCTTTGTATCGCTCTCATTGCAAACGGTGCTGATCTGATGATAAAAAATAAAGCACAACAACTTCCATATGATTGCATTCCAAGTGAGGACTCGGAATGCGAACGCATGGTGGGCTTTAATATGCAGATGAGATCATTTCGTCCGCTTGGATTGCGTAATCGAGTTGTTTGTGCGGATGCAACGAACGGTCGTGAATTGCGCCCCATTCAAGTTTTAAGAAATGAACTGGTAATGAAGGAGACGGATGACGAATCCGATGAGTTAATGTGGTCTGATTTCAAGTACATAACGAAATCGATAATACTGCAGAATTCAATACACATAGAAAATCGTGTTTCGCAAATGCGTATATGTTCGTGTTTGGATGGGTATGTACACTACGCATACGTTTTGCTATAGGAAAATATAAATAAAATAAATAAAAATTCATAATGTGCTTTAATTTAAATAGATGCAGCACGGATCAGTGCCAATGTAATGGCGCATCATCTCAAAATTGGTATACCGCAGAGGGACGACTAAACGCTGAATTTAACTATGATGATCCGGCAGTAATTTTTGAATGCAACGATGTGTGCGGTTGTAATAAGGTATTATGTCTCTTATAAACAGCAACAAATCATTTATTTTGAGCATTATATTCTTATGCTAATACCGCTAAATATTTTTCTTTTTTTCAGCTTTCATGCAAAAATCGAATTGTGCAGAACGGGGTTCGTATACCGTTACAAATTGTAGAATGTGAGGAATCGTGCAAGGGTTGGGGTGTGCGTGCACTTGTGAATGTGCCTAAAGGTTCTTTTGTATCAATTTACACCGGAGAAATTCTTACGGAGCTTGAAGCAGATCGACGTACGGATGATAGCTATTATTATGACTTGGGCCAAGGACACTGTATTGATGCAAATTTTTACGGAAATATAAGTCGCTTTTTCAATCATTCATGCGATCCGAATATTTTGCCTGTACGTGTTTACTACGAACATCAGGATTATCGATTCCCAAAAATTGCATTTTTTGCATGTCGTGATATTGACGCTGGCGAGGAACTTTGGTATTTCATAAAACAACATATATATTTAATCGAAATATATATTGAAATTATCTGTATGTATTTTCTCTTACAGTTTCGATTACGGTGACAAATTCTGGAGTGCAGATCAGCGAAAATTCGGTTGCAAATGTCTTATGCCAAATTGCAGATTTGCAAATGAAAATTATACAGATTCAACAGTTGAAGGCGATATTGGTAACGATGCAACAGCAGAAAGACGTAGCATTATATTGTTACAGGAGAATGAAGTTGGGTCCGATTCTTCAGCAGCAACATCGATAGCAGTCAGTGCGAATTCCGCCGCAGCTGTTTACACAAATTCTTCAGCTTTTGCAAATTTAACAAACGGCAATGCAACGTTACACCGATAAGTGTAAGATTTACATAGATTTTATCAACTATCTACTCTAAATCTGTAGCCTTTTATTGTAGAATTCTGTAATATAGTTATGTAATGCGCGCTATCTTTTTTCTTTCTTAAAGTATACATATCTCACTCTCTTTCGTAAATCATTGTTGGGCACAAGCGGTGCACACTTTAATACATGTAAAAAAAACATTAACACATATAGAAAGTACACACATCTCGCACATATATTTTTACGTACACAACTAAAACTTTGTTAAAAATCACTGTCACCAAATTTCTATCATCGACGAATATGAAACGTTGTTGCTTTATAGGCAAAGAAGAAAGTGCGTCTATGCACGAGATATAGTTTTGTTGTCTTTTATAAAAAAAAAAAACAAATTTGCAATATGTATATAGGGCATGCCATGCCAATGATTTTTTTATATATATATACATAACTATGTATCGTAATTAATTATATAGATAGTAGTTATAAACTAACACATACAAATGTAGGCGTATACATAATATACACATTTAGAATGTTAGTAAGATTTGTATTGAACTAATGTGTAGATTTATAGCAAATTAAGTATACATAACTTAAAATGATATCATTGTAATGCAAGTCGTGAAAATAGGAGAAAGTGGTAAAATAGAAAGAACCGTAGCTTAAATATTCTTCAATATTTTAACAAAAACAAACAGTAAGAGAAATGTATATGAAAGGTAATAAGGATTTTTAGAAATATTTATTAAAATTGGCGATTATGTGTAACGAAATAAACGAGTTAACGTAAATAAACTATTAACTATTCACTGACAACTATTTAATAGTTTTCGGTTTCGTAGTTTTATAAAAAAAAATAAACTCTTGTCATATTGTTAAGATCTGGATACTAGCATTAACGCTGAAGTTTTTTGTAAAAAGTAGTGTAAAGTGGGGTGATGTGTGCCGGGTTTTGTTTTCGGGCCATAACTCTTTTCAAAATGTATGTATGTTATTATATCTTGTTGCCAAAGAACCTATAAAAACAGTTTTTTGAATTTCGCAATTTCGGGGTGTTGTGTGCCACGACGGTAAATAGTAGAAAATATGGTAGTATTTTTTGATAAATGTTCTTTATTAAACTTTTAACGATTTTTTAACTTTTAAAAGGATAAGTCTCCATAGATACTTTTAAATATCTTAAGAATTACATGTACAGTACTAACTAATCTGACAGTACGTAGAGGACGTCATACTAAACCGACATGGCGGTTAACTGTATGGCACTCCCCACCCCACCTTTCTCTAATAATTAAAAAAAAAAAAAAAAACAAAACAAATTATATGAAATGCATACTACAATCATTTTGAATTTAAAAGAATTTTCTTTAGGCACATTTGGACGGCTAAGAAAAAAATTAGCTAGCACCATGAAACAAAGAAAAAAATGTTTTTTACTTTGACGAAGTTACATTGTACCTGTTTGCGTTACACAAAAATATTTTCGATATTAATTCATTTTTTTTTTCTCAAAGCTATGATTTTTCCATCGATTAAAGATTAAAGTTCAGTCTACAAAAATAATTTCACATAAAACTCTGAAAAAAAATATTTGACATAAAAAAGTAAAATTCTTTTTTTCTTTGGTTTAAATTTGAAAAAGAAAATATGTTAATCTTAGCAAATTAAAAAAAGCTTAAAGAAAATTAAATAAGTTGACCTTGCCTAAATGTTTTTCGATTTTTATACTAATCGAAATGACAAAACTTTTCCACAACAAAATAGTGAGCATGTAGGATTTTCGTTGTACCTAAGAAGATTGAAAATGCTATACGTCCGCAGTTCACATAATTAAATTTTTTTATATACTGGCAACGCTTTGTCGGTTACAAACAAGATACAATATCAAGACAAAATAAACATATTAATTAGAATGAAATGTAGACAAACATTTGTGAAAATTTTTATTTTCTTCCAAAAACACAAACAAAGTTTGGCATCTTCTTAGTCATACATTTTATTTTTTTTTTTAAAACACAAATCGTTACAAAAATACAAAATATTTTATGTTGATAAGCTTAAACCAAAAGTAACTTTCAGTTTAACTAAGTTAATTTAGCCACTAAAAAATATGTAAAAATACCCAAAGCACATCTGTAAATGATACAATTCGTAATACTTAATGACCATTCCTCGAATTGTGCATTTTTGATTATATAATTACAATCTGAAAATTATACAAACGTTTTTTTAAAATACACTTTCTTTGCAAATAGTGTTTTATTTTTTAAACTCCTTAAATAATCATCAATAATGTTTTTTGAATATGCCAACTATTTTAATTGAAATCAATCGTGAAGTTACAAAGACAGGCAACGTAAAAATTGTAACCCGTTGGCCTCGACTTCTCTATTAATACAAGCACACATTAGGCGTCTCAAAAGGTTTCACACTAACGAATTATCAATGCGTCATTATCCTTTTTTTATATAAATATGTCAATGGCCATAAGTCAGTAAAGACTGACTGTTTATTTTTTTAAACGTGGAAAATACGAATTATTTTATTTTTATTGAAACTTTGTACAAATGTATTGCGTTGCACCTATTTCCATAATACTCAACTGTAGAATTCGATTGATGCCGAAACAGGTTTTTCAAAATTAATAAATCAAACAAGCTCAAGAAGAAAACGATTAATTTAAATAGTGTAGACTTCGGAGTTGACTTGATGTCGCTCTACAGCAGTGATGCCTGTTTTCAAAATTCCAAAATGTCCACAAAACATTGTGGCTAGGTGTAAAATGCGCACCGATATATTTAAGAATCGTCATTTTGTCTAAGCGTGGTAAACAAGTAAATAGATGTGCATAGCTAAGTTACTATAGAAGGGGATATCATGTGTTTTTTTTAAATAGTTTTTTAAAGGTATATTTTGTAATCAAAAACCGAAATTACTTTTAATAATATTCCCCTTGATAAATTGATATTCTGGATTACAAGTTTTGTATTTTTTATACTCGACACATTCAGTTTTGTAAAGCATCAATGGTGACAACGTAGACTCCATGGAGTATATATATATTTTTGATCAGGTTGGTGACATGAGTCGATCTAGCCATGTCCGTCTGTCTGTAGTTATATGTACGTTTCATTTGCTCAGTTTTAAAGATATTGAGATGAAATTCAAAACTTTTCTCAATCCTATTGAAATGAAATTCAAAACTTTTTAATCATTTTTAACTTAAAACCAAAATGCCACGCCCATTTTTAAACATAGCCCCATACAAATTTTTTGAGTTTTTTTTTTTTTTTTTTTCAAAAATGGTTATGAAACGATTTGTGTCAAATACGGTGAAAACACTTCTTATACCAAACCATGTTTATTGAAGGATAAATGGTTGTGGTGTGTTCACTATAGCATATTGCCCCGATACCGAATCTACCGCTAATTTTGTATTATAAAAATTTATATAGAACCTATCCTATCATAAATTTACAGACATAAATGAAAAAAAAAAAAACCTCTTCTACCGAATATAAATTCATTCCACTCTCTACACACAAATAAGAACTTAAAAATTCCTTGCAGTAGGTAAATTATTTACTTTTATATTTGTTCTTTGTAGAAATGAAATAAAGTTTAAGGCATAACAATTTTAAGTTGTAGCAAAAATGTGAAAATAATGTTTTAATTGGATTATATGTAAATAATGTGTAGTGTGCATAAAAAACAAAATCTTAACATAATGTTCAGAGTCAAAAAAATATTCTAAGCTTATTTTAAATAACAAAATTTAATTTCAACTTACAGTTTTAAAGGGGACGGTCAAGATTTCGTCGACATAATGAGGAATATGTAAAATATAGAAGTAGTTTATTTTATCTTGAATCTATTTTCATGCGTGCAGGGTATAAAACAAACAAAAAAATGTATTTAAAAACAAAATGTCTTGTGTACATTTAAGATATTAGAGTAGTTTATAACCATGGAAACACAGCATATAAAATTGTAGCCATGTTTAACATACATATTCTAGTCAAAACTTTTATAAATTTGTAAATGTTTGTATAATAAAAAAAAATATTTTTTATTACAACTAAAAAAAGTTTTAATACTCAACCAGTTTGAGATTATATAAACATACTCACTTTAAAAAAGAAAAAGGAAAAACTAAAATTAATGAAAATTTCATACAAAAAAAAAAATAAATAAATAAATAATAATAAGAAAAACAAACATTTCTTATTTATTTTTGTATAAAATTTTTATATTCTTTGAGTTTTTTTTTTTTTTTTACAAAATTAAAATTGTTAAATTAGCATTTATTTAAGAGATTTTAAATCTTTCAATTTTAAGTAACTTAAATAATTTTTCTACAAGACGTTGCAATATTCTAGCATTTTAACTTTTTTTTTTTTATTTGTTTTCTTTTTTTTTTTCTTTATATAAAATATTTATATATATATGTGGTCAAAAATTGTATGCGCTCATCCCCTAGGATTGTTCTATATCGAAAATAAGAAGACCCGTAATTTTTATTTTTTAAATCAGTTAATATTTCTGTGGTAAAAAGGAAAAAACTGCTGAAAAAGTCTGATTTTAACGTTTTGCAGGAGAGCACTTTCTAAGCTTAAAATAATTTGAAATTGTATGCAAAAGTGAGATTAAGCTAAAATTAATTTGTCTTATAACTTCCTGAAAAATCGTCAAAAATAGTTGAAATTTTGCTTAGAGGTACTTTACGTATGGAGATATCTCAATTTTTATCAACTAAGTCGACTTAAGCACTTTTTCTTTTCATCACAGATTTTATGGTGCCGCAAAGCCCCTGAAGTTTCCCATGCAACTTTTAACACTTTTTCGTAGATTTAATGTAGAAACTTGAAAAATTAATATTTTTTTTTACCAGATAAGCATGTTTCTCATCATAAATGATCCTACAATAACATGCAATCGTTCATTTTTAAATATTAACGATTTTTTACAGAATTAAAAACAAATCAGAAACGTTTAAATAAGAAGAAAACGAAAAAAAACAAGAAAAAAGTTAACTTTCGGTTGGACCGAAGCTCATATACCTGTTACACAACATTTGACATGGATAGACCTTCGTGTGCAGCATTTGTATTAAATTTTATTTCAAAATACTAAACAAAATAAATATATTCTTAAAAATTTAGGAATTCGCGGTCCGATTTAGACCAATTTTAAACTGAAGATTTGGCTTAATATACGAAGCATTTGTACCATATTTGAAGCCATTTGCTTTATAAATAAATTTTTTCTTATAAGAACTTGACAAAATGTTATTCTTTTCTATGGGAGCCATATCTAAAAGTGGGCGTGGCACATTGATTTTAACATAGAAACTACACAGGACCTAGAAAAGCTAAAGTTTAAAATTTCAGCCCAATATCTTTAAAACTGAGCGAATAAACCGCGCAGCAACACACAGACAGACGGACGGACGGACAGACAGACGGACATGGCTTCAAAATCGATTCGTCTCGTCGAGGTGATCAAGAATATATATACTTTATAGGGTCTACGATGCCTCCTTTAATGCGTTACAAACTTTCCGACAAACTGAATATACCTGTTTACACTAGTGTAACAGGTATAACAAGGAAAAAACGTTAACTTCGGTGGAACCGAAGGTGAAATACCCGTTACATGGGCGTGTCGTCTTGGTTTTGACCCTGGATGACCAAAAAATGTTTTTACCCAATTGGGAGCGAGTACATTCATAAATAATTACTATTTTTAAAAAAAAATCGAAAAAAATCGATAAGTTTGTATATGGGCTATATCTAAAAATGGGCGTGGCACTCTCATTTTCGAACTTAACATAGTCGTTGCCGAGAAACGCTTAAGTTTAAAATTTCAGCCCAATATCTTTATATCTTCATCGAATAAATCGCATAGCAACAAACAGACGGACAGACAGACAGACGGACATGGCTTGATCGATTCGTCTCATCGAGCTGATCAAGAATATATATACTTTGTGGGGTCTCCGATGCCCTCTCTTCAATGCGTTACAAACTTTGTTGACAAACTGAATATACCCGTTTACACTATGTGTAACGGGTATAAAAATACTTTTTGTTACTTTTTATAGGAAAACATTTTTTTTTTTTTTAAATTAGATAATAAATGATTGGATGTTATTATTTGAACGTTTAGAGAAACATTGTTATCCGGTTAAAAAATATTCATTTTCCAGGTTTCTACATCAAATCTACGAAAAAGTGAATATTATCCGATTAAAAAAAAATACGGGTCTTCTTATTTTTGATATAGAATAATACTAAGGGGTGATCACCCTTACCACCTTAATATTTATATATATATATTATATATATAGTTTTTTTATTTTTTATTTTATTTTATTTAAATACCAAAAATGAGAAATTTATTATGTTATGTATATAATCTTTAACAAAGAAACTAACATAATCAAACAAATTTATTAAAGAAAAGAAAAAAAAAAAAAAAAGTAGTTTTAGTGACAAAAGAAAAAAAAAAATGTTTTTTTTTTAAACGAAATTTGTCAGATATACAAAAAGCCGCCCTAAGTGCCTATATAAAGCTTTGACCAAAAATAAAGTGTTTCGGAATGTTACAAATGAGCGTAATATTGTTTTACAAACAAGTTAAAATAAAAAAAAAGAAAATAAAAATTTAAAAACAATGTATGCCACATTAATATGCTGACTTAATTATAAGCCTATATATAATATAATATATATCAAAATTTTAAACAAGAAAAATTGATATAGTCGTGTTGACCGACTATACAATATCCTGCATAATACTTAAGTCAAATTAATTATTCAAGATTTTGAATCATAGCATCACATTAGGAATGCATATAGAACTCTTGTATACAATATTAGTTAAATCTTAAAATTTAACAAGAACCTTATCACAACATAAATGAAAGTATTTTTAATGGATGCACGATATCTTTTTTATAGCAGTTCATCATCATCACTTTAAAAAGTAGTTTTACAATTGTTGTATTTTAAATTAATTGAGTAAATTAGTACATTATTTCATGAATTAAAAACGAAAAATTACTTTCCAAAGAGACTGTAACAGGAATTCAATAATACATATTGACATATAAATATACAATATATATATTCTGTTGATTTTATGTTTTTGTTTTTTTTTTTTGTTTTTTTCTAACAAATTTTTTTTTTTTTTTTTTATTTTATTATTTTTATTGAGTTTTAATTATATATTGTAATTTTTATTAAAAATTATATACAACATATTCAAAAGTATACAATAAATTAGATATAATTAAATATCGCTAAGAAAATATATGTTCTAAATAAATAAATTTAAAAAAAGTAAATTATATAATGATTGTTTTTATTGTTTTCTAATATCTAGAGGGTTATATCGCATACAGCGCCATATATGGCTTTTCATTTTCAATGAATTTTAGTTTAGCAAAAACTGTACTTTAGCGAAGTCGAATGTTATCGGTCATTCCCTTTGCACTATTTTCTATTGGAATTCCATATAAAGAATTTTTTTTTGGCGCTTTATTTCGAGTTTATTTTAGTTTTGCTCAAGCGTCCCACGTGGGTGAACGAAAGTGAATTTTGCTAAATTTAAATTAAATTTTGACCACAAAAAACACTTTTTTTGCTGGTAAATAATTTTTTTTCCAAAAGAAAAATAAGTTCTTTTTCATAATAAAGTATAATATCACTAAAAGGTAAGCAATTTATATACTATTCCTTGCAAAAAATGTCAAAGCCATATATGGCTAGTGCACATGTTTTATACAGTATGAAATTTGATTTCCTAGAAATGAATGTACAATCATTTTACGGTAATTTACAATACGTCAACGAAATCGATAACCCGCTTCAAAGTGATGACGACAACGCATACGATACCGATGAAGAAGTTTTTGGAAATCAAAAGGATTATCAGGAAGATGTGTATATACCGGAGACCGATGAGAGTGGTTCAGATGACCTATGTGACAGACCCCACTTTTCTAAAGCAAAGCCAGCAAAAAAAGTCAGGAGCACCGATTTGGAAAGTGAGTCACTTGCCTCCCGTATTTGAATGAGAGCTTTCCAATTTCCTGAAAAATTTTTTTTCTGATAAACTGGAGACGCCAGCAGACTTTTTTAATTTTTTTTTACCGATGATCTGATAATCTTCATAGTTGAACAGTCAAATCTAGTTGCACTTCAAGGTGACATAAATAAGCCCGCTAATATTACTCGAAACGAAATAATGCCATTTATAGGTAAGTTCAATTGAACAGCATTAGTGGAAAAGTTCTAAGTTAAATTTTTAGGCATCGTCATATACATGTCGTTGGTAAAATTATCTTTTTCGAGACGCTATTGGAATATGACTGTTGGTCACGAATCAACATGACTTGTAATAGATGGGAAACTATAAAACATTTTTGCACTTCAACAATAACGAGGGTATGAAGACTCCAGGAGCAGCCGGGTTTCACAAGCTATTCAAGATTCGACCGCTGCTAAGCCAAATTCGTGATCAATTATTGCTCGTACCAAAAGAAGAACATTTGGTGGTTGATGAGCAAATTATTCCCACGAAGTGCCGGAAACAGTTAAAGCAATATAATCCTGCTAAGCCTCACAAATGGGGTTTCAAAAATTTTGTTTTGAGTGGAGTATCAGGTTTTAGCTACGATTTCGATATTTTTGCTGGATCCCAAAGTGATACTTATCCGGAAGGAGCACCTAATTTGGGAGTAAGCGGAAATGTTGTTACAAGACTAACAACTACTGTACCTAAAGGAAAAAACTACAAAATATTTTTTGACAATTGGTTCAATAGTCTTAATCTTGAAGTCCACCTTATGAAAAATGGTTTATTGCCGTTGGGTACGGTAAGGATTAATCGAGTCCCTAATTCAAAGATGCCAACTGAAAAAGAACTGAAAAAACAGGGACGTGGAAGCATGGTCGAAAAAGTAGTTACTATCGATGGAGTTGAAGTTGGCCTCGTCTCTTGGTTTGACAATAAAGTTGTCAATATTCTTTCCACTTACGTGGGAAGCGATCCTGTTTCAACAAAAACTCGTTTTAGTAAGAAGGACAAAAAGTATATTGAAATCAAGACGCCGAAGTCAGTTGATGTCTATAATTATTATATGGGTGGCGTTGATTTGGTCGATTCATTACTTGGTCTTTATAGAATTTAATTGCATTCAAAAAAATGGTATAAAAAATGTTTCTTCCACATGATTGATATGTGTGTTGTTAACTCATGGATTTTATGGCGTCGTAAGTTACAGGACTATATGCCGCTGTTTGACTTCAAGCTATTAATAGCTGAGCACCTCTGCAAGGCTGGAAAAGTAAAAAAAAACGAGGTCGTCCTTACCACCCCGACTTCATCTCCGACTACAAGCAGAGAATGCACTCCAACTAGCAGTAAAAGAATAAAGCGTCAAGATTATCCACTGAATTCTGTTCGAGCAGACAGTATTGGACATTTTCCCAAATGGATGAAGAATAGACAACTGTGTCGAAACGATTGTTCATTCCGTTCCTACACTTTTTGTGAGAAATGTAATGTTTTTTGTGCTACAATGACAAAAGAAACTGTTTTACAAGCTTTCACACGGAGTAAACCTATGCATAGAGAGCCATATATGGCACACCATATTTTCCCTAAAATGTATTTAATGCATAGAGAGCCATATATGGCCTCATTTTTTTTTTCCTAAACTATACCCCCCAAAAAGAAATGTTGTCCAAAAATATATTATAATATCCCAAATAATACATGCAAATGATTGCCTATCTTATCGAAACTCAGTCAGAATGCTGCACACTGGTAGAAATTTCAAAAAACCTGACCAAAAGCCAAATTCGAAGGTTAAAAATTTGCGTTAAGAAGTAACTACTGTACCGATCGGCCGGACCAAAAGTGGTCGGTTTTCTATATTTGCTTATATGAGCATCGTTGAAGTTGATCCTGTCGCGACACGTTACTCGGTATCACGTGGAAGCTCTGACAGTGGTAGCTCTTTGAACAATTCAAATTAATAGTGTATTTGTGTTTAAAAACCTAAAAATCATGGAAAATACGTTTAAGGTATGTATTTTGAGTTTACGAATAATATTCCAAAAATTTGTTGATAATGGAAAATTTGGGAATTTTTTTCTTTTTAATGAAAGTTTTTTTCGAAAGTTTTTAGTATAAGTTGAATACAGTTTTATGTTTACGTTTGTCTGCGCTAAGCAAAACATTTTTAGATAACTAAAAGTGCATTGGTTCAAGAATATCGAAAACTTTGTTGCGACTTTTTGAGAATTTTTGTGTTAACCTTCGCACTATTTATTTTTTTTTAAGCTAAAAATATATTACAACAGTACAATATTGCATTATAAATTTATAGTTGTTGATAGAAACTTATCCATGGTACTGTATGCCTGTATACCTCTATTCACGAATTACTTATTCATGGTCCTTTTATTGTCGAATGGGCACCTTTGCCAATTGGTTTGCTCTCCGAAGAGGCCTAAAAGTCGAGAAATAAAGACATTAAAAGATATCGCGTTGGTTTTTCTCGTAAATGCTTTTGACAAAAAAATATGGATGACATTTTTCATTGGTTGTTGGTATCATCAGATCCTGTAATCACTGGCCTACGAACCGAACCATCAAAAGAAAGTGATAGTTTGTCGTTCGAAGCAGTCCAACTTTTATTGCCTAGTAAATGTTTTGCAAGTGCAGCAAACTTTGTTCATTCAGATTTTAATAATTCTTCTGATTTAAATAACAATTATTTATACAAATAAGATTGTAACTTCTATAATTAAAATTTCATTTTTGTTACTTTTTGAAAAATAAATTTTATTTAATACAGAATTTTATTTCATTATCCAATTAAAATCTGTCCTTCGAACAATATTATCCATTTTGAATCCGTTATATTGAAAGTTTGAAACTTGGTGCCAATAACGCTATCATAAGTAAACAAAAAAAACTTAAGATAGATAATTCAGTAAAAATGTAATTATTTTTAAAAAAATTTGTCTTCCATATTGGATCAGCATGAATTTTAAGATTCTAATATCAAAATCGTGATCAGTGAATCAAATGATTTTTTTAAAATTTGTCCGCCATATTGGATCCGCCATTTTGAATTTTAAGATTCTAATATCAAATTCGTGAACATCGACCCCAAAAACCCTTTATATGACACCTCAAATAAACTCATTTTATTTTAATAATAAAGTAAAATAATTTTATTTCATTTCTCATTGGCCGAATTGTTAACACAATTTAATTGTTTTACTTTATCAAATCATAAGCATTTATCAAATTAGTATATAGGGTTTTTTTTACATAGAGGGAGCTTTTTAAAAATGTCCACCCCGGGGCCATCACTGGTGCCTAAACGGACGTTATAGTCGACACCTCCCTAATTAGTTTTATACGCTCTATGCTAACCAGCAGAGCAGTTAACTCTACGCTGGGAGAGGCGGCGACTCGAAGGTTCGTTAATAGAGGGACCCCCCAATGAGGTGTTCTCTCCCCTCTACTATGGGTCTTAACGGTCAACCAGCTGTTGAGGCGTATGGCGGAGGAGGGATACCAGGTGATTGCTTACGCGGACCACGTAGTCATCTTAATAAGAGGAAAGTACCCTCAAACACTCTGTTATCTGATGGAACCAGCACTAAAAAGCTTTTCGTCCTGGGTAACATTATGCGGACCAAGCATCAACCCCGCCAAAACGGATCTTGTACTCTTCACTAGGAAATATAAGATTTCGATCCTAGTTCCACCTAAGCTGAACTACAACTCCCTAACCTTCAGTGACATTGTCAAATATCTAGGTGTTATCCTAGATAAAAAGCTAAACTGGAAAGATAACATAGAAGAACGTATCAAGAGAGCCAACATGGCGCTCTTCACGTGTAAAAAGTCATCAGCAGAAGGTGGGGGTTTTTACCTTGCATTGTACACTGGCTGTACACGGCTGTGGTGCGACCAATACTTCTGTATGGAGTATGCGTCTGGTGGTCAGCACTCGATAAAGTGACCAACCGTAACCGTTTACAGAAGGTTCAAAGAAGTGCGGAGATCTGCATTAGTGGAGCTCTACGTACCACACCAACTGATGCACTTAATATTCTCCTATATCTATTACCCCTATATCTCATAGCCAAAGAACTGGCAACGAACACAGCTATGAGAATCAGAGAGACAGCAGGCTAGCTCAATTGCAACTACGGACACTCGAAGATACTCAACTTTCTAATGTCCTCACCACCAGTCACTGACTACTGTACGTCATTCCCAACTTTTGGTAAGAAGTAAAAAATTTCTATCCCAACAAGAGTTCAATGGGAAGACCTACCCTATTATGAAACCAACGCCATTAATATTTACACAGACGGGTCCAAACTCCAGGGAAGTTTAGAAGGAGGTATCTTTTCCCCGAACCTGGAGATTAGAGAATCCTTTAGACTTTCTGATCACTGCAGCGTTTTTCAAGCTGAAATGATTGCCATACACGAAGCTATGCATTATCTGGGGCACCATCCAGGTTGTTGGCAAAAAGTACATATCTTTTCGGATAGTCAGGCTGCCTTAAAAGCACTTGACTCTTACAATAATACATCCTTAACTATTTCCCAGTGCCGCAAATCTCTCAACGAGGTGGATGAGCAATGGGATATTTGCCTCACATGGGTTTCGGGTCACCGAGATATATTTGGTAATTGCGAAGCCGATAGATTGGCCAGAGAAGGTACAAATTCCGTTATTCCTCCTGGGAGGAGTTCGATTGGAATTCCCATGGTCTCTCTGAAGCTGCGAGTGAAAGAGGAAATAATTAGAATAGCAGAGACTAGATGGACCAGAGTGTAGCACTAAACGAACAGCCCAACTCATGCGCCATAATAGACAGGCCCTATCCATGATGGTGGGTGCTCTCACGGGACATTGCCTGGTGGGAAGACATGCCGTCCGACTAGGGGTAGCATCAAATGACTTCTGTAGGAGCTGTAGAATCGAGGAAGAGGAGGAGGCAGTAGAACATTTTCTCTGCCACTGCCCAGCCCTTGGGTGAATAAGGTTTATCGTACTTGGTAAGCCGTTTTTTGATAGTCTGGCGGAGATTACATCAGTCAAGATTGGTGCAGTAGCCGCCTTCATAAATCAATCTGGTTCGAGTTGGAGGATATTAAAAAGGGATCATATGGTATCACAATGGGCCTTTTGGCCTAGGTGACGTCGCGAGAATTCGCGGCGGCCATTTGAACCTAACCTTACCTATGGTTACAATTTATACAAATAACAAAGTTCACGCCAAAAAAGTATGCACCATTTTTTTAAAATTTTTTGCATTGGAAAATTTACAACTTTCTTTAGTTGTCCTAAGCTTTCGTTGTTTGTAATTCATTTTTTGTAGTTAGAAGACGAAGGCAGTTGTAGCTACTATTTTTTTGAAAAAAAAATGGTAAAATCTGTATTTTATGGAGGCATTTTTATTTGCAAATATCGATTGATTTACTTACATTATCCGTCTGCGCATCATTTTAAATTAAAGAGAGATTGCTATTGCAAAAGAGGCTACGGCTTTGTAGTCCGTTCATATTTAGGCAAAAATAACCAATTTCAGTCCGGTACTATCCTAAGTTTTATTTTGATAGCTGATTGTTGTTGTCTTGTTTCTCATCATACTGACTATGGACAAACACTATTTTTGTTCTCTCATAAAACATTATTTTTGGAGAGAAAAACGGCGAAGGAAACAAAATAAAAGTTGGACAAATATTATGGGGCTAATGCTCCGTCAGATTACACCGTCAAATATTGGTTTCGAGAGTTTCGTTGTGGTCGCAACGCCACTACCGATGAAGTGCGCAGCAGCAAGCCTTCCGATTAGGTTACAGAGGACAATGTTAAAAAAAATACATGAAATGGTGTTGGCTGACCAAAAAGTGAAGGTGCGCGACCTAGCAGATGCCACAAAGATTAACTAAAAGTTAAAAGTTATCCTGCCGCTTGGTGCCGCGCATGCTAACTCCGGACCAAAAACAAAAGCAACAACGGCCAAAATCAATAATTTAGAGCTCCAATTGCTTTCGCATCCACCGCATTCGCCCGATTTGGCTCCCTCGGACTATTATCTCTTCCCAAACCTCAAAAGATGTCTCATCAATAAAAAACTCAGCTCACGCGAGGAAATCATCGAAATGTAATAGCGACCAGATGATCCAGATGATCAAAAAAAAAAAATTATATTCACACCCCCTAGGATAATTGTACATCGATAAGATAATATTTAATGGTGCCGCCAAGCCCCTGAAGTTTCCCATTTATTTTACATGGGAAAAAAATCACTTTCTCGTAGAGTAAAATAGTAATATTTTTTAACCGGATAACAATGTTTCCCTTCATAAATGGCCATAGAAGAACATATATTATTTCGTTTTTAAATATTAAGTATTTTTTGCAGAATCTTAAAAAAAATAACCTAAAAACGTAAAAATAAGAAGAAACATTTTGTATTTTTCTTACAAATTTTATTGAAGTATTAACACATTCTGGAACTTTACTGAACCATAGGGAGGAAGATGCGTTCGCGTCGAGCTCAAGGATGAAAGGATGACTACTTATCAGTAGTAGCACCTCATCCATGTACGAAATGTACGGCTCTAGTTCCTCTCTAAATAAATACTACATACAAACAAGACACCAAACTCGCCACTTAGGCTCACACACACACCGTAGGCGGAGGTACTGACGACAGTACACTCAATGCCTACCTTATTCACAACCGCAGCAGCATTTGCAGGAAACACCCGGAAACTTCCAGGTAGGCCCTTTACAGACCCATTAAAAGCCCAGGGTTCTGACTAAGTGCAATGCTGATGCCATTCTTACACATTATTTCGACCAGCGTAGTCATGGCGGCTCGACTCCGCTGACAGTTAGTCTGGAGGATTTTCACCCCCATTAATGTCTAGCATTGGCCCTAGCTATCATCCCTTAATATACAGGGCATGCCTCTGACATCATAAAATGGTCAGCAGGCTTGCCCTTAAAAGCGCAGTTTCTGCTATGCAGCGGATTGCCGCATTGCGAAATGCGGTGCCCCACCTGACCACAACGGCGGCAGACCGTCTCTTTCGCTCTGCACTCAGCGACCCTATGGTCGAACCCAAGACACCTAAAACAGCCTATGACTTGCTCGTAAGGCCGGACACGGAACGAGAACCACTTGATGTAGCACCGTCCCAAATCTAGCAATGCGCTCATGGCCGGGCTGTTACCCTCCAGCACGACATTTGCTGACCCTTCAGCTGCTACCACCCACGGTTTACTCACAATTTTAACCCCTTTTTGAACTCCTCATAGTTCAAAACGCCCTTCAAATTGTGTTTATGCAAATCTGCCATGAATTCTTCAACCGTAATCGCGGTGTGGACGTTCTGTACGACCACACGGGGACCTAGATTTTCGTTTGCCCTCACTTCCAATCCACACTCATTGAACTTAGTGTTCGCCACTATCTTCGACCTTTCCGCTACCTAAGAGGCGCGTATAATCGCGCCCCCATCATGGAGCGGTTTAACCTCGTGCAAGCGAACACCCAGTGTAGGACCGATTTCCTTCACAACCTTCGCAGCCACGTCCTTACCGGTTGTGCCGCCAACCTTGCTGCGCACAACTAAGGACCAGGTTTCAACTGGCTTCGGTTGCGTTGGCTGAGCCGACGTCTTCCTCACTGAGGTGGACGCTACGGGGTAGACCGTCATTCCACAAACGGGCGCTTTTCCGATGATGTCGCGAGCTTCTAAGCGCCCCCTTAGTCGCTCATTTTCAGCGATCAGCGTCATTACCATCTTTTCATAACGGCCGGTGAAACCAAGCAGACTGCGAGCCAAACCAGCCGACACTCCACTATCTCCACCGTGATGGCCTTCAAGCGGTCTATCACGGACAGACCAGCCGGTGCAACAAACGAAGGCCCCTTAACGGAGACCTTCTTACTAGGCGCCGCCCCAACGGGCGCCTTCTCCCCAGCCCCAACGGGCGCTTTCCCCCCGCCCCTACGGGCGCTGTCCCCCCGGCCAGTGACCTTGACGAAGTCGCCGGTCTCGCCACTGGCCTTACGAACTCGGCGTCGAGCGCGTCAACAGACGCCTCTGACGCCACCCTCCGAAGGAACCGTCCCCTTCCGCTCCCTTTTCCACTCGACGCCGCCGAAACAGACGTCGACGACCTCCACCTCCTTCTCCGCGCCCTTGGCTGCCTTTTTCTTAGGCACCACCATTCTTAAATATATATATATATATATATATATGTTATATATATATAATATATATATGTATATATATATATACAATATATATATATATTGTTAACACATGTTATGTGCCTCCTTGTTAATTTCCAATTTAAAAAAAAAAATTAACGGACAAATTTGAAATGAAACAAAACGGAAACAATGCCGAAAGTTTGCGATGAAAATAGAGAGAAAGCTTTTCTCTACCAAAGCGAAACTCCGACTCTGACGTCATCAAGCTTTTGAGTCTGTGTTTGTAAGATAAAATGCAAAAAGAAAGTAGAAAAAGGCACGATCGCCAAATCATGCGCGCCTGATACCGTCCGTCGAAAAAGTTAGAAAATATAGATTAAATAAACCAATTAAATTAATTTTTGTTTTTGTGGCATGATGAAATAACAGGAAAATGAGGTGATTTTTTTGGACATAACTGGACAATCAGGCGATGGGAGACAAAGGTCAGTCGAAAAAAAAAAATAAATAAAAAAAAAAAAAAAAAACGGTTTAGACTAAGAAAGTCGCGGTAGGCTTCGAGTAAATGAATAAAAGGCATATTAGATCAGAAAAGAATAAAAAAGTCAAGCCGGTCGGTTATAAAATCGGGACAAATAAAAATTAAAAGTTTAAAAAAAAACAAGGAAAAACGTTAACTTCGGTGGAACCGAAGCTTAAATACCCGTCACACGAATATTTGAATAGTTTAGTGTGATCATCAGTGGCTTATATACATTTGAAAATATATATTCGAAAATAATTACTTTTTCATAAAAATGTTCGACAATAATCAATAAGTTTGTATGGGTGCCTTAGCTAAAAATGGGCGTGGCACCTTGGTTTTGATATTGAATGTCATTACAAGTGTTTTTACCCAAATTTGAGTGAATAGTTTCATAAATAATACCTATTTTAATACAAAAATTCGAGAATGGGCGGTAAGTTTGTATGGGGGCTATATCTAAAAATGGGCGTGGCAGCTTGGATTTGATATTGGATGACATTTGAAGTATTTCTTTCCAACTTCGAGTGACTACATTCATAAATAGTAGCTATTTTCATGAAAAAAATTAGAAAAAAACGGTAAGTTTGTATGGGGGCTATACCTTAAAATGGGCGTGGCACTTTGATTTTAACACTTGAACTGCTTAGGACTGAGAAAAGCTTAAGTTCCGAGTTTCAGGTCAATATCTTTAAAACTGAGCGAATGAATCGCATAAATACAGACGGACGGACAGACGGACAGACAGACGGACATGGCTAGATCGACTCGTCTCGTCGTGCTGATCAAGAATATATATACTTTATAGGGTCTACGACGTCTCCTTTAATGCGTTACAAACTTTCTGACAAAATGATAATACCCTTCCCACTATGTGTGGCGGGTATAAAAAAAAAAAAAAAAAAAAAGGACAAAAGACACTTTCTAATAAAATAATTTAAAAAAAAAAAAAATAAATAAAATAAAGAAAAATCAAACTGTTAAGTCCTAAGTGTTAATTGTGTTTAGCATTTGTTAAGCTAATTGTGGGCCATATGAGATAATAGTATATAGTGGGCCAAAATATATATATACATATATATAAAAAAAAAATAAAAAAATATATATCAAATAAAATAATATATATTGAACAAATAAAAACAAGAAAGAACGCTGAAGTCGAGTATGCTCGACTGCAAGATACCCTGTACCCAATCTATATGTACCATAAGTTAGGTTCTATTGTATTTGACTACCATATATCATTGAATTCGATTTTCATAGAAAAACTTAAAAAATCGGGTATGTCTTTGATTGGGTTTATAACTAAAATTTTGTTGTTCCTACCCATATTGGTCTATTTCATTGGGACTATCATAGACATAATTTATACTAAATTTAAATTTTCAAGAATAAATAAAAAACAATGACGTTTTTTTGTAAAAACCCAATTTTTTGGGGTAAATTTGTATGGGGGCTATACCTTAAATTTTGTTGGTCCTACCCATATTATGATATTTTATTGGGACTATCATAGACATAAGTTATACTAAATTTGAACTTCCTAGAATAAAAAACAATGACGTTTTTTTGCAAAAACCTAAAATTTTGGGGAATATTTGTATGGGGGCTATACCTAAAATTTTGTTGGTCCTACCCATATTGGGATATTTTATTGGGACTATTATAGACATAATTTATTATAAATTTGAACTTCCTAGAATAAAAAACAATGACGTTTTTATGCAAAAACCTAAAATTTTGGGGTACATTTGTATGGGGGGTACCCTTAAAATGGGTCTAGAGAAAAACCGTTTGCAAGTGAACACTTGACGGTTCAGGAGACTCTTAGTTTCAAATATGGTGGCCCTATCTCTTATAGTCTCCGAGATAATCTCTCATACGGCAGACAGCCGGACGGACAGACAGACAGACAGACGGACGGACGGACAGACAGACATAGCTAGTTCGACTCCCCTTCCAATGCTGATCAATAATATATATACTTTATATGGTCTATCTTGGCTCCTTCTGCCTGTTACATACATTCGCACAAACTTAATATACCCTTTTACCCTTTGGGTACAGGGTATAATAAAAACAAGAAAGAACGCTGGAGGCGAGTAAAACAAAAAAAAACGCAGAGAGGGTATGGCTCGACTGCAAGATACCCTGTACCCAATCTTTATGTACCTTAAATTAAGTCCTATCTTTGTATATACCTCATTGTATTGAATTTTCAAACAAAAACTTGAAAAATTTGGTAAATTTATATGGGGGCTACACCTAAAATTTTGTTGGTCCTACCCCTATTGGGATATTTTGTTGGGACTATCACATACATAATTTATACTAAGTTTGAACTTCCTACAATAAAAAACAATGACGTTTTGATGCAAAAACCTAAAATTTTGGGGTATATTTGTATGGGGGCTATACCTAAAACTTTGTTGGTCCTACCCATATTGGGATTTTTTATTAAGACTATCATAGACATAATTAATACTAAGTTTGAACTTCCTAGAATAAAAAACAATGACGTTTTTTTGCAAAAACCTAAAATTTTGGGGAATATTTGTATGGGGGCTATACCTAAAATTTTGTTGGTCCTACCCATATTGGGATATTTTATTGGGACTATTATAGACACAATTTATTATAAATTTGAACTTCCTAGAATAAAAAACAATGACGTTTTTATGCAAAAACCCTAAAATTTTGGGGTACATTTGTATGGGGGGTACCCTTTAAAATGGGTCTAGAGAAAAACCGTTTGCAAGTGAACACTTGACGGTTCAGGAGACTCTTAGTTTCAAATATGGTGGCCCTATCTCTTATAGTCTCCGAGATAATCTCTCTCATACGGCAGACAGCCGGACGGACAGACAGACAGACAGACAGACGGACGGACGGACAGACAGACATAGCTAGTTCGACTCCCCTTCCAATGCTGATCAATAATATATATACTTTATATGGTCTATCTTGGCTCCTTCTGCCTGTTACATACATTCGCACAAACTTAATATACCCTTTTGACCCTTTGGGTACAGGGTATAATAACATGAAATAATTCAAACAATATTTATTAAAAAGTGAAAATAACAATAAAAAAAAAAAACAAGAAAGAACGCTGAAGTCGAGTATGCTCGACTGCAAGATACCCTGTACCCAATCTATATGTACCATAAGTTAGGTTCTATTGTATTTGACTACCATATATCATTGAATTCGATTTTCATAGAAAAACTTAAAAAATCGGGTATGTCTTTGATTGGGTTTATAACTAAAATTTTGTTGTTCCTACCCATATTGGTCTATTTCATTGGGACTATCATAGACATAATTTATACTAAATTTAAATTTTCAAGAATAAATAAAAAACAATGACGTTTTTTTGTAAAAACCCAATTTTTTGGGGTAAATTTGTATGGGGGCTATACCTTAAATTTTGTTGGTCCTACCCATATTATGATATTTTATTGGGACTATCATAGACATAAGTTATACTAAATTTGAACTTCCTAGAATAAAAAACAATGACGTTTTTTATGTAAAAACCCAAAATTTTGGGGTAAATTTGTATGGGGGCTATACCTAAAATTTTGTTGGTCCTATCCATATTAGGATATTTTATTTGGACTATCATAGACATAGTTTATACTAAATTTGAACTTCCTAGAATAAAAAACAATGACGTTTTTATGCAAAAACCCAAAATTTTTGGGGTACATTTGTATGGGGGTACCCCTTAAAATGGGTCTAGAGCAAAACCGTTTGTAAGTGCACACTTGACGGCCTAGGAGAGTCTAAGTTTCAATTTTGAAAGCTCTACCTCTTATAGTGTCCGAAATAATCGTTTTCATACGGCAGACAGCATGACAGACGGACAGACGGACGGACGGACAGACAGACAAAGCTAGTTCGACTCCCCTTCCAATGCTGATCAAGAATATATATACTTTATATGGTCTATCTTGCCTCCTTCTGTCTGTTACATACATTCGCACAAACTTAATATACCCTTTTACCCTTTGGGTACAGGGTATAAAAACGAACATAATACCAAAAGACAAAACACATTAAATAAAAAAAAGAAAAAACAGAAGTGTTATATGAAAGAAAAATATAAAAGTGTAAAAGAAGTCAAAAGAAAGTTGGCGCTGGAAAAGGAGAAATGATCTAAAAAAAAAAAAAAAAAAAGGTCACGGATCGATCAACCCCTGGATAGATAATTCAGTAAAAATGTAATTATTTTTCAAAAATTTGTCTTCCATATTGGATCATCATGAATTTTAAGATTCTAATATCAAAATCGTGATCAGTGAATCAAATGATTTTTTTAAAATTTGTCCGCCATATTGGATCCGCCATTTTGAATTTTAAGATTCTAATATCAAATTCGTGAACATCGACCCCAAAACCCTTTATATGACACCTCAAATAAACTCATTTTATTTTAATAATAAAGTAAAATAATTTTATTTCATTTCTCATTGGCCGAATTGTTAACACAATTTAATTGTTTTACTTTATCAAATCATAAGCATTTATCAAATTAGTATATAGGGTTTTTTACATAGAGGGAGCTTTTAAAAATGTCCACCCCGGGGCCATCACTGGTGCCTAAACGGACGTTATAGTCGACACCTCCCTAATTAGTTTTATACGCTCTATGCTAACCAGCAGAGCAGTTAACTCTACGCTGGGAGAGGCGGCGACTCGAAGGTTCGTTAATAGAGGGACCCCCAATGAGGTGTTCTCTCCCCTTTACTATGGGTCTTAACGGTCAACCAGCTGTTGAGGCGTATGGCGGAGGAGGGATACCAGGTGATTGCTTACGCGGACCACGTAGTCATCTTAATAAGAGGAAAGTACCCTCAAACACTCTGTTATCTGATGGAACCAGCACTAAAAAGCTTTTCGTCCTGGGTAACATTATGCGGACCAAGCATCAACCCCGCCAAAACGGATCTTGTACTCTTCACTAGGAAATATAAGATTTCGATCCTAGTTCCACCTAAGCTGAACTACAACTCCCTAACCTTCAGTGACATTGTCAAATATCTAGGTGTTATCCTAGATAAAAAGCTAAACTGGAAAGATAACATAGAAGAACGTATCAAGAGAGCCAACATGGCGCTCTTCACGTGTAAAAAAGTCATCAGCAGAAGGTGGGGGTTTTTACCTTGCATTGTACACTGGCTGTACACGGCTGTGGTGCGACCAATACTTCTGTATGGAGTATGCGTCTGGTGGTCAGCACTCGATAAAGTGACCAACCGTAACCGTTTACAGAAGGTTCAAAGAAGTGCGGAGATCTGCATTAGTGGAGCTCTACGTACCACACCAACTGATGCACTTAATATTCTCCTATATCTATTACCCCTATATCTCATAACCAAAGAACTGGCAACGAACACAGCTATGAGAATCAGAGAGACAGCAGGCTAGCTCAATTGCAACTACGGACACTCGAAGATACTCAACTTTCTAATGTCCTCACCACCAGTCACTGACTACTGTACGTCATTCCCAACTTTTGGTAAGAAGTAAAAAATTTCTATCCCAACAAGAGTTCAATGGGAAGACCTACCCTATTATGAAACCAACGCCATTAATATTTACACAGACGGGTCCAAACTCCAGGGAAGTTTAGAAGGAGGTATCTTTTCCCCGAACCTGGAGATTAGAGAATCCTTTAGACTTTCTGATCACTGCAGCGTTTTTCAAGCTGAAATGATTGCCATACACGAAGCTATGCATTATCTGGGGCACCATCCAGGTTGTTGGCAAAAAGTACATATCTTTTCGGATAGTCAGGCTGCCTTAAAAGCACTTGACTCTTACAATAATACATCCTTAACTATTTCCCAGTGCCGCAAATCTCTCAACGAGGTGGATGAGCAATGGGATATTTCCCTCACATGGGTTTCGGGTCACCGAGATATATTTGGTAATTGCGAAGCCGATAGATTGGCCAGAGAAGGTACAAATTCCGTTATTCCTCCTGGGAGGAGTTCGATTGGAATTCCCATGGTCTCTCTGAAGCTGCGAGTGAAAGAGGAAATAATTAGAATAGCAGAGACTAGATGGACCAGAGTGTAGCACTAAACGAACAGCCCAACTCATGCGCCATAATAGACAGGCCCTATCCATGATGGTGGGTGCTCTCACGGGACATTGCCTGGTGGGAAGACATGCCGTCCGACTAGGGGTAGCATCAAATGACTTCTGTAGGAGCTGTAGAATCGAGGAAGAGGAGGAGGCAGTAGAACATTTTCTCTGCCACTGCCCAGCCCTTGGGTGAATAAGGTTTATCGTACTTGGTAAGCCGTTTTTTGATAGTCTGGCGGAGATTACATCAGTCAAGATTGGTGCAGTAGCCGCCTTCATAAATCAAGCTGGTTCGAGTTGGAGGATATTAAAAAGGGATCATATGGTATCACAATGGGCCTTTTTGGCCTAGGTGACGTCGCGAGAATTCGCGGCGGCCATTTGAACCTAACCTTACCTATGGTTACAATTTATACAAATAACAAAGTTCACGCCAAAAGTATGCACCATTTTTTAAAATTTTTGCATTGGAAAATTTACAACTTTCTTTAGTTGTCCTAAGCTTTCGTTGTTTGTAATTCATTTTTTGTAGTTAGAAGACGAAGGCAGTTGTAGCTACTATTTTTTGAAAAAAAAATGGTAAAATCTGTATTTTATGGAGGCATTTTTATTTGCAAATATCGATTGATTTACTTACATTATCCGTCTGCGCATCATTTTAAATTAAAGAGAGATTGCTATTGCAAAAGAGGCTACGGCTTTGTAGTCCGTTCATATTTAGGCAAAAGTAACCAATTTCAGTCCGGTACTATCCTAAGTTTTATTTTGATAGCTGATTGTTGTTGTCTTGTTTCTCATCATACTGACTATGGACAAACACTATTTTTGTTCTCTCATAAAACATTATTTTTGGGAGAAAAAACGGCGAAGGAAACAAAATAAAAGTTGGACAAATATTATGGGGCTAATGCTCCGTCAGATTACACCGTCAAATATTGGTTTCGAGAGTTTCGTTGTGGTCGCAACGCCACTACCGATGAAGTGCGCAGCAGCAAGCCTTCCGATGAGGTTACAGAGGACAATGTTAAAAAAATACATGAAATGGTGTTGGCTGACCAAAAAGTGAAGGTGCGCGACCTAGCAGATGCCACAAAGATTAACTAAAAGTTAAAAGTTATCCTGCCGCTTGGTGCCGCGCATGCTAACTCCGGACCAAAAACAAAAGCAACAACGGCCAAAATCAATAATTTAGAGCTCCAATTGCTTTCGCATCCACCGCATTCGCCCGATTTGGCTCCCTCGGACTATTATCTCTTCCCAAACCTCAAAAGATGTCTCATCAATAAAAAACTCAGCTCACGCGAGGAAATCATCGAAATGTAATAGCGACCAGATGATCCAGATGATCAAAAAAAAAAAAAAAATTATATTCACACCCCCTAGGATAATTGTACATCGATAAGATAATATTTAATGGTGCCGCCAAGCCCCTGAAGTTTCCCATTTATTTTACATGGGAAAAAATCACTTTCTCGTAGAGTAAAATAGTAATATTTTTTAACCGGATAACAATGTTTCCCTTCATAAATGGCCATAGAAGAACATATATTATTTCGTTTTTAAATATTAAGTATTTTTTGCAGAATCTTAAAAAAAATAACCTAAAAACGTAAAAATAAGAAGAAACATTTTGTATTTTTCTTACAAATTTTATTGAAGTATTAACACATTCTGGAACTTTACTGAACCATAGGGAGGAAGATGCGTTCGCGTCGAGCTCAAGGATGAAAGGATGACTACTTATCAGTAGTAGCACCTCATCCATGTACGAAATGTACGGCTCTAGTTCCTCTCTAAATAAATACTACATACAAACAAGACACCAAACTCGCCACTTAGGCTCACACACACACCGTAGGCGGAGGTACTGACGACAGTACACTCAATGCCTACCTTATTCACAACCGCAGCAGCATTTGCTGGAAACACCCGGAAACTTCCAGGTAGGCCCTTTACAGACCCATTAAAAGCCCAGGGTTCTGACTAAGTGCAATGCTGATGCCATTCTTACACATTATTTCGACCAGCGTAGTCATGGCGGCTCGACTCCGCTGACAGTTAGTCTGGAGGATTTTCACCCCCATTAATGTCTAGCATTGGCCCTAGCTATCCTCCCCTTTATATAAAGGGCCCCCCTCTAAAAAAAAAAAAAGAGGAAGACGCTTTCCCTTAAGCGCAGTTTCTTAGTCAGGGTTCTGACTAAGTGCAATGCTGATGCCATTCTTACACATTATTTCGACCAGCGTAGTCATGGCGGCTCGACTCCGCTGACAGTTAGTCTGGAGGATTTTCACCCCCATTAATGTCTAGCATTGGCCCTAGCTATCATCCCTTAATATACAGGGCATGCCTCTGACATCATAAAATGGTCAGCAGGCTTGCCCTTAAAAGCGCAGTTTCTGCAATGCAGCGGATTGCCGCATTGCGAAATGCGGTGCCCCACCTGACCACAACGGCGGCAGACCGTCTCTTTCGCTCTGCACTCAGCGACCCTATGGTCGAACCCAAGACACCTAAAACAGCCTATGACTTGCTCGTAAGGCCGGACACGGAACGAGAACCACTTGATGTAGCACCGTCCCAAATCTAGCAATGCGCTCATGGCCGGGCTGTTACCCTCCAGCACGACATTTGCTGACCCTTCAGCTGCTACCACCCACGGTTTACTCACAATTTTAACCCCTTTTTGAACTCCTCATAGTTCAAAACGCCCTTCAAATTGTGTTTATGCAAATCTGCCATGAATTCTTCAACCGTAATCGCGGTGTGGACGTTCTGTACGACCACACGGGGACCTAGATTTTCGTTTGCCCTCACTTCCAATCCACACTCATTGAACTTAGTGTTCGCCACTATCTTCGACCTTTCCGCTACCTAAGAGGCGCGTATAATCGCGCCCCCATCATGGAGCGGTTTAACCTCGTGCAAGCGAACACCCAGTGTAGGACCGATTTCCTTCACAACCTTCGCAGCCACGTCCTTACCGGTTGTGCCGCCAACCTTGCTGCGCACAACTAAGGACCAGGTTTCAACTGGCTTCGGTTGCGTTGGCTGAGCCGACGTCTTCCTCACTGAGGTGGACGCTACGGGGTAGACCGTCATTCCACAAACGGGCGCTTTTCCGATGATGTCGCGAGCTTCTAAGCGCCCCCTTAGTCGCTCATTTTCAGCGATCAGCGTCATTACCATCTTTTTCATAACGGCCGGTGAAACCAAGCAGACTGCGAGCCAAACCAGCCGACACTCCACTATCTCCACCGTGATGGCCTTCAAGCGGTCTATCACGGACAGACCAGCCGGTGCAACAAACGAAGGCCCCTTAACGGAGACCTTCTTACTAGGCGCCGCCCCAACGGGCGCCTTCTCCCCAGCCCCAACGGGCGCTTTCCCCCCGCCCCTACGGGCGCTGTCCCCCGGCCAGTGACCTTGACGAAGTCGCCGGTCTCGCCACTGGCCTTACGAACTCGGCGTCGAGCGCGTCAACAGACGCCTCTGACGCCACCCTCCGAAGCAACCGTCCCCTTCCGCTCCCTTTTCCACTCGACGCCGCCGAAACAGACGTCGACGACCTCCACCTCCTTCTCCGCGCCCTTGGCTGCCTTTTTCCTAGGCACCACCATTCTTAAATATATATATATATATATATATATATATATATATATATATATATATATATGTATATATATATATACAATATATATATATATTGTTAACACATGTTATGTGCCTCCTTGTTAATTTCCAATTTAAAAAAAAAAAAAATTAACGGACAAATTTGAAATGAAACAAAACGGAAACAATGCCGAAAGTTTGCGATGAAAGTAGAGAGAAAGCTTTTCTCTACCAAAGCGAAACTCCGACTCTGACGTCATCAAGCTTTTTGAGTCTGTGTTTGTAAGATAAAATGCAAAAAGAAAGTAGAAAAAGGCACGATCGCCAAATCATGCGCGCCTGATACCGTCCGTCGAAAAGTTAGAAAATATAGATTAAATAAACCAATTAAATTAATTTTTGTTTTTGTGGCATGATGAAATAACAGGAAAATGAGGTGATTTTTTTTGGACATAACTGGACAATCAGGCGATGGGAGACAAAGGTCAGTCGAAAAAAAAAAATAAATAAAAAAAAAAAAAAAACGGTTTAGACTAAGAAAGTCGCGGTAGGCTTCGAGTAAATGAATAAAAGGCATATTAGATCAGAAAAGAATAAAAAGTCAAGCCGGTCGGTTATAAAATCGGGACAAATAAAAATTAAAAGTTTAAAAAAAAAAAACAAGGAAAAACGTTAACTTCGGTGGAACCGAAGCTTAAATACCCGTCACACGAATATTTGAATAGTTTAGTGTGATCATCAGTGGCTTATATACATTTGAAAATATATATTCGAAAATAATTACTTTTTTCATAAAAATGTTCGACAATAATCAATAAGTTTGTATGGGTGCCTTAGCTAAAAATGGGCGTGGCACCTTGGTTTTGATATTGAATGTCATTACAAGTGTTTTTACCCAAATTTGAGTGAATAGTTTCATAAATAATACCTATTTTAATACAAAAATTCGAGAATGGGCGGTAAGTTTGTATGGGGGCTATATCTAAAAATGGGCGTGGCAGCTTGGATTTGATATTGGATGACATTTGAAGTATTTCTTTCCAACTTCAGTGACTACATTCATAAATAGTAGCTATTTTCATGAAAAAAATTAGAAAAAAACGGTAAGTTTGTATGGGGGCTATACCTTAAAATGGGCGTGGCACTTTGATTTTAACACTTGAACTGCTTAGGACTGAGAAAAGCTTAAGTTCCGAGTTTCAGGTCAATATCTTTAAAACTGAGCGAATGAATCGCATAAATACAGACGGACGGACAGACGGACAGACAGACGGACATGGCTAGATCGACTCGTCTCGTCGTGCTGATCAAGAATATATATACTTTATAGGGTCTACGACGTCTCCTTTAATGCGTTACAAACTTTCTGACAAAATGATAATACCCTTCCCACTATGTGTGGCGGGTATAAAAAAAAAAAAAAAAAAAAAAAGGACAAAAGACACTTTCTAATAAAATAATTTAAAAAAAAAAAAATAAATAAAATAAAGAAAAATCAAACTGTTAAGTCCTAAGTGTTAATTGTGTTTAGCATTTGTTAAGCTAATTGTGGGCCATATGAGATAATAGTATATAGTGGGCCAAAATATATATATACATATATATAAAAAAAAAAATAAAAAAAATATATATCAAATAAAATAATATATATTGAACAAATAAAAACAAGAAAGAACGCTGAAGTCGAGTATGCTCGACTGCAAGATACCCTGTACCCAATCTTTATGTACCTTAAATTAAGTCCTATCTTTGTATATACCTCATTGTATTGAATTTTCAAACAAAAACTTGAAAAATTTGGTAAATTTATATGGGGGCTACACCTAAAATTTTGTTGGTCCTACCCCTATTGGGATATTTTGTTGGGACTATCACATACATAATTTATACTAAGTTTGAACTTCCTACAATAAAAAACAATGACGTTTTGATGCAAAAACCTAAAATTTTGGGGTATATTTGTATGGGGGCTATACCTAAAATTTTGTTGGTCCTACCCATATTGGGATATTTTATTGGGACTATTATAGACATAATTTATAATAAATTTGAACTTCCTAGAATAAAAAACAATGACGTTTTTATGCAAAAACCTAAAATTTTTGGGGTACATTTGTATGGGGGGTACCCTTTAAAATGGGTCTAGAGAAAAACCGTTTGCAAGTGAACACTTGACGGTTCAGGAGACTCTTAGTTTCAAATATGGTGGCCCTATCTCTTATAGTCTCCGAGATAATCTTTCTCATACGGCAGACAGCCGGAGCCAGCCGGGGGACAGACGGACGGACGGACAGACAGACATAGCTAGTTCGACTCCCCTTCCAATGCTGATCAATAATATATATACTTTATATGGTCTATCTTGGCTCCTTCTCCCTTTGTTACATACATTCGCACAAACTTAATATACCCTTTTACCCTTTGGGTACAGGGTATAATAACATGAAATAATTCAAACAATATTTATTAAAAAGTGAAAATAACAATAAAATAAAAAAAAAACAAGAAAGAACGCTGAAGTCGAGTATGCTCGACTGCAAGATACCCTGTACCCAATCTATATGTACCATAAGTTAGGTTCTATTGTATTTGACTACCATATATCATTGAATTCGATTTTCATAGAAAAACTTAAAAAATCGGGTATGTCTTTGATTGGGTTTATAACTAAAATTTTGTTGTTCCTACCCATATTGGTCTATTTCATTGGGACTATCATAGACATAATTTATACTAAATTTAAATTTTCAAGAATAAAAAAAAACAATGACGTTTTTTTTGTAAAAACCCAATTTTTTGGGGTAAATTTGTATGGGGGCTATACCTTAAATTTTGGTTGGTCCTACCCATATTATGATATTTTATTGGGACTATCATAGACATAAGTTATACTAAATTTGAACTTCCTAGAATAAAAAACAATGACGTTTTTATGTAAAAACCCAAAATTTTGGGGTAAATTTGTATGGGGGCTATACCTAAAATTTTGTTGGTCCTATCCATATTGGGATATTTTATTTGGACTATCATAGACATAGTTTATACTAAATTTGAACTTCCTAGAATAAAAAACAATGACGTTTTTATGCAAAAACCCAAAATTTTGGGGTACATTTGTATGGGGGGTACCCCTTAAAATGGGTCTAGAGCAAAACCGTTTGTAAGTGCACACTTGACGGCCTAGGAGAGTCTAAGTTTCAATTTTGAAAGCTCTACCTCTTATAGTGTCCGAAATAATCGTTTTCATACGGCAGACAGCATGACAGACGGACAGACGGACGGACGGACAGACAGACAAAGCTAGTTCGACTCCCCTTCCAATGCTGATCAAGAATATATATACTTTATATGGTCTATCTTGCCTCCTTCTGTCTGTTACATACATTCGCACAAACTTAATATACCCTTTTACCCTTTGGGTACAGGGTATAAAAACGAACATAATACCAAAAGACAAAACACATTAAATAAAAAAAAAAGAAAAACAGAAGTGTTATATGAAAGAAAAATATAAAAGTGTAAAAGAAGTCAAAAGAAAGTTGGCGCTGGAAAAGGAGAAATGATCTAAAAAAAAAAAAAAAAAAAGGTCACGGATCGATCAACCCCCTGGACAAGAGGTTTTTATACCCGTATTTTGAATACCACCATTTGAGATACGTTCTTTTTATATACCACCGCATGATATAAATTTACTTTAAGCAATTCAGATTAAAAATTGGATTATTATAAAAAAAAAAGTAGCAAATAAGCATATAAGCATATAAGTTTAGTAGGGATACTAGTAGAAAACTTGTATTTTTTTTGTTAATTTTTTCTTATGTAAAGGGCCTATGAAAATTCATGAATTGAAAGAAATCTAAATCTAAATTGTTTCTATATTAGATAATAAAAAAAAAAAAGAGGAGAAAAAAAGAGAAAATATTTATAATTTTGGTTAACGTTTTATGGTTTGCTTTGTCCTCTTAGAGCACTCGAGGTAGGATTGGTAGATAATGAAAAGTAGCCAAACATATAATTAAAGAAAAAAAGATATAAAAAGAATAAAAAGAAAGAAAAATTTTTCACAGACCCTACAAACACAATTTTTTTTTGCATATATGCATATTTTTTTATATTTAATTTTTTTTTTTGCTAATTTATTTATTTTTTTGTTAATTTTTCAGTATTTATACATATTTTTTTATATTTATTTTATCGGCGAAAATTATTTAATTTTTTTTGTCAATTTTTTTTTTTTTGTACTTATACACATTTTTTTATATTTAATTTATTTTCGCTATTTATTTAATTTTTTTGTTTATATTATTAGTATAATTTTCGTTATGAATTATTGTATCTTGTTTTTTTTTTGTATCTTATTTTTTTTGTATTATAAGATATTCCTAATTATAAATTAAAGTTATAATGCTAGGACATATTAAATTTTTCTTTGTATAAACTATAAATATGTGTTGATTTTTCAATTTTGTGGGTGGGTGCTTTTGACGATGAGGTGATGAGTGGATATTGTAAATTTTTTTATATGGGCAGGTATGAAAATTAATAACATACCTCATGGAAGGGAGGGACACGAGGGGTAATACCATCATATCCCAATTTTGGTATCTCTTCCTCTCCAACAACTGTAAGCGTATTTCATAAAAATTACTCCTCGGCGGAGTTTGTTTTATTAATTTTTTGTTCTTTTTATACCCTGTACCCAAAGGGTAAAAGGGTATATTAAGTTTGTGCGAATGTATGTAACAGACAGAAGGAGGCAAGATAGACCCTATAAAGTATATATATTCTTGATCAGCATTGGAAGGGGAGTCGAACTAGCTTTGTCTGTATGTCCGTCCGTCCGTCCGTCTGTCCGTCTGTCATGCTGTCTGCCGTATGAAAACGATTATTTCGGAGACTATAAGAGGTAGAGCTTTCAAAATTGAAACTTAAACTCTCCTAGGCCGTCAAGTGTGCACTTAGACCCATTTTAAAAGGGTACCCCATTTTAAAGGGTACCCCCATACAAATGTACCCCCAAAATTTTGGGGTTTTGCACAAAAACGTCATTGTTTTTTATTCTAGGAAGTTCAAATTAAGTAAAAATTATGTCTATGATAGTCCCAATAAAATATCCCAATATGGTTGGGACCAACAAAATTTTAGGTATAGCCCCCATACAAATTTACCCAAAATATTGGGTTTTTACATAAAAACGTCATTGCTTTTTATTCTAGAAAATTTGAATTTAGTATAAATTATGTCTATGATAGTCCCAATGAAATAGACCAATATGGGTAGGCCCAACAAAATTTTAGGTATAAACCCAATCAAAGATATACCCGATTTTTTAAGTTTTTCTATGAAAATCCAATTCAATGATGTATGGTAGTCAAATAGAACCTAACTTAAGGTACATATAGATTGGGTACAGGGTATCTTGTAGTCGAGCATACTCGACTTCAGCGTTCTTTCTTGTTTTTTTATTACCCGATGTAGGATAGCAGAAGTATGGGGAAAGAAAGGGGTAATAAATATAAATTTTTTTGTTATAGATTCGGAGCGTGGCGTTTGGCAGGTCGAATCTCCCTTGAGATAGAAACTGAGCAGAAAGCCACAGCCAGACGTGCACGCAGGAGAAGACCAGGTGGTACATCCAAATGAATAATATAACACACACAAGAAAACAACAACACAAAATCAATAAATACCTTATTATAAAAATAATAAATTTATAAAAGAATAATAATATCCGTTACGCGACCAATTAAAATTTTTTGCGTAAACAAACCACATCCGTTCATATAAAATAAAATATATAAAAAATCATTTTTTAGATAAAGCTTTCTAGTTAACCAAGGAGTCTTTATTTGTTTTATTAAAATTAGATTTTCACCAAGTTATCCTTGCTTATTTGATGCATTGACTTCAGCCTTTGAAAAAACTTTGATTTTAATATATTAAGTTGTTTTTATGGTTTAGTATGATAGCCTTTATAGCTTAAAATAGGTTTCACCCCCTTTTGGCATTGAATCCACCAATTTTTTGGTAATATTTTTTAGGTATAGCCCCCATACAAACTTACAGTTTTTTTTTAAATTTTTAAAAGAAAATAGTTATTATTTATGAATGTATTCACTTCAAATTGGGTGAAGTGATGAGGGCTATACCTAAAAATGGGCGTAGCACCTTGGTTCTGATATTAGATGACACTAGAAGTATTTTTACATAACTTGCAGTAAAAGCATTCATAAATGATTACTATTTTCATACAAAAAATAGGACTGCGTGCTGGCCACTCTAAAACAGGAATTTCTGAGTTTTTGGAATGAGCTTTAGTTACCTTTGCTGTATGGATGGGTGCATTATCTTGCTGAAAAATCCAAGCGTCACCATAATAATCCTCTCCAAATGGCACTAAAACAGACTCCAACAATTCAACATAATTTTCTGCATTCATGCTAGGGGTTATAAAACTCATCGGAGTCTTTCCATTAAATCCCATATCATCAAAGAACCTCCGTGAAAATTTCTGGACACGTGGACGCGGCAGCTATCAGGGCCATTAAGATTAAAGTTTTTCTCATAGCTAAAAACTATATTTTTCCACTCAGTGTCCCAAAATTTGTATTTGTTTGCAAACTGTACTTGAGCAGATTTATGCCTAGACAGAAGCTCTGGTTTCAGGAGTTTTTTTCATATGAAACATTCTCAGAGCTTTTTAAAATTTGCTGCACACGTCTTGTGGATACTGGTAGAGACAAATTACTGCGTATTTGAGATGCGCTGATATTTTCTTTGATCGCTATATTTTTAATTCTCCTTTTGACTCGGTTGTCAACCAATGGAGGACGACTAGAACGGGGGTTTCTACCATAATTTTCTGGGTCCTTTAGCAATTTTTCGACAGTATTCTAATTTTTGCCAACTTTATCTGCAATTTTGCGAATGGACATCCCCATATCACGCATTAACACAATTCTAAAAATATTGATTTAAGTTAAAACTCACTTATTTTAATTTGTTTTATTAGTTTTCGTATCAAAAAGTCAAATTACACGCTGTAATTTACCCCCTTGGATAACTAGAAACATAGATCTAAAAAATGTAGCATCAAATAAAAGGCGCTACTTTATATTTGGGAGGACTAAGCCATCCTAGGGTATTAGTTTTCCCAGTGTACGTTCAATATTGCATGCAATCAAAAATTGACCGGACTGACGCACAAATGGTAGTGCAAGCACTCGCATACCGGTATACCGTTTTGGTCTAAAATAAATTTTAAAGTCAATGCACTGCCTTTTTGTGAAAACAGCTGTTCGTAACGTAAATTTAAACATTAATATTTACTATACAACACTATTTTTAGTATCAGCTGTTTTACCGCTTTTAGGTTATATCACATACTGTGACAACTATCTCGCTTGCACACACTATTTACTGCCAATGGAATTTTGTATCTCAGTATTTATTAAAATAAAAATTCAGCATTAACGTCAAAGTAAGAACTGTATAACTGCTTTGAAGAATGAGCTTTCCCACAAAAGCGGAGCGTGCCAAGTGCTGGTCCAACCGAGATGACTATTGGCATTGCCTGGACGAGCATGCACCAAAACATAGTTCGACGAGCGGCGAAAAAGTGCCGGACGCTTGCCAGAAGTTGCGCAAATTGTTCGAACAGTCCTGTCCTAATCAATGGGTGAAACACTTTGATCGTAAACGTACCTACGAACAGTTCAAGGAAAAGATGGCCAAGGGTTATGACCCACTAGAGGAGCGTATGAAAGCCGAACAGAAAAAAGAGTGACACAACAATTACAATTTTAGTTATTCGTTATTTGATTTAATTTGTTACAAAATAAAATTTTTAACTTAAGAATTCTAAAAATATGTTTCTAAATGTGTGTATAATGTGTTTCCCTATGATTCTGCCTCGGCCGGACGGTCAACTGATATTGAGACTATATGCCGACCGGGTACCATTACATTTCCTAAAAGTCGTGCGTCTTTACCCTCGACTAAATATTCGGCACACACGGAGAGCACAATGTTTGCATCGCGGTCTGTGCAGTTAAAGAATCCAACTAACACACGTCCGTCAGTTATAACAATTCTTACAGCGCGCCCCAACCAGTATCGAAGTTTGTGACGACCGGGTGTCAGCAACTGTTCATCAAGCTGGTTAGGTGCATTTGTTGTGACGTTATGCAGAGGATTTCGTGGACTGGCCGGAAAGCTCTAAAATATTAAGCGTTTTTAGTGCAATTGGACAAAATATGTAATTTTCTAATGCAACAAAAACTGACCTCAAATTTCTCACTGCTTACTTCAGACATTGTACGTGAGACTTACACAGCGTTTTGACTTTGACTTTGCCTTGTTGTGTATCTTGTTAAATTGTACTTTTCTGCGCTTTACCGTTGGCGCTGTTATTTACTTATTTAATTATAAAATATAAATAATATATAAAAAAACTCTCCCCCTTCTCTATATTTTTGTACATCTGCATAGTGATGGACTAGTAATGAATGAATCGATACCAATTCCATTCAATATAAGTAATTTACTACTCAAATTCAAATTCACTAGAGATGATGATTTTGATTGCGATTAAACACAATACACCCTCTGTTGGCAATTTTCAGTATTAAAGTTCTTTAAGGTCATTTTTAGTTCGTAGCACTTGAGTTTTGTTTTTGTCAACAAATACAAGCGGCGCCTTTAATCAAATGATGATAATTGGTTTTAGTTTTGTTACTGAACACGCAGGCGATAATGACGGAGAGCGTTAAATTCGGTGTAATAACAGGTGCGTATTGCGAAATTGCTTAATTCAATCATTCAAGCATGCTTTGCATGTTTGACATTAATAGTAATTTACTTAACTTTCTGTTGCTGTGAATGTAGTTAGTGACACCTGTTACACTGACCCGAGCAAGGATCGTAGTGGTCCACGTCTCTCGAAACTAGTGAGCGATGCCTATGCCAATGTTAAAGTTGTTGCGTGCATTTTGCCCGATGAGTGCGATAAGATCGAAAAACAGCTTCGTGAGTTCTGCAAAGAGCGTTCCATGCGTGTCATCATTACTACTGGTGGCACTGGTTTTGCGCCTCGTGACGTTACGCCGGAAGCTACAAAACCTGTTCTCGATAAAGATTGTCCACAATTGGGAATGGCTATTGCACTGGTATCGCTGCAGAAAACCAAATTCGCAGCATTGAGTCGTGGTGTATGTGGTATTGCAGGATCTACTTTAATTCTTAACTTCCCGGGCAGTGAAAAGGCAGTAGTTGAATGTTTTGATGTTGTGCGTGATATTTTACCCCATGCAATCAGTTTGATTAGCAATGATTTGCCGCTGGTGCGGCAGGTTCATGCGGAATTGCAAGCGACTGTGACATCGCCGGTTGTAACTGTAAATCGAGATCACGTTCATATATGCCCACACAAAACTGGTGCCGGCGATGATAACGATCGCAATTCACCGTTTCCTATGGTGGCGGTGCAGAAGACATTAGATATAATATTTAATATGGTAAAGCAAAATATTGGCATTACCAGCGCACTGCATGAAGCTGTCGCGCTTGTGAATATACCACCGTTTCGCGCGTCAATGAAGGATGGATACGCAATGAAATCGTCGGGTTTCTCTGGAACGAAACGAGTATTAGGTTGCATCTACGCTGGAAATGAGGTAAGATTCGAGAATATTTTTTTTTTTTTGCAAACATCTTCAAATTTTGTTGTATTTTCAGCCAATAAATCAACCATTGTTAGAAGATGAATGCTTTAAAATAAATACGGGAGCACCGATTCCAGAACATGCCGATTGTGTTGTTCAGGTTGAGGACACAAAGGTTTTAAAACGCAACAAGCACGGCGAGGAGGAACTAGTTGAAATACTTGTGGAGCCTTCACTTAATTTAGATATACGGTAATTATAAGTAAAGTGGTGCAAATGCACAATGAGTTTTTTTCACAACGCTTTTTTGTTTTATAGTCCAATTGGCTCCGATTTGTTGAAAGGCAGTAAGCTATTTCCCACAGTTGATAATTCACCCGTTGTAACTCGATCCCTGTTGGCTTCTGTTGGAGATGTTCAAATGGTTCGAAAGCCTAAAATTGCCTTGCTGTCTACCGGTAGCGAGTTGCTAGCACCGAAACAACCAGCAGAACCAGGCAAAATTTATGACTCCAATACAACTATGCTGGATGAGTTACTTAATTATTTCGGCTATGATTGCATGCACAAGGAGGTGATCACGGATGAGTGAGAATAATAAAATTACATATGTTTACAAAAATTGCATTATATGTAAATATTACTTTCATTGATGCGTTTCAGTTACGATGTGGTTGTTAAAACTATCAACGATCTGTTTACTATGGTTGACTTTGTTATTTGTACCGGTGGTGTTTCGATGGGCGACAAGGATTATATAAAAGGTGTTTTAAAACAACTGGAATTTGAAGTGCACATCGGCCGTGTGAACATGAAGCCGGGGTAATTACCGTAACATATATATGTTTTTGATTTTTATTTATTTATTTATTTATTATTTTTTGATAGCAAACCAATGACATTTGCTAGCAAGGACAGCAAGTACTTTTTTGGCTTACCGGGAAATCCTGTGTCGGCATTTGTAACGTTTCATCTTTTCGTTTTGCCAGCAATACGCTGGGCGCATGGTTGGGAAAAAACCAAATGTCAAATGCCTGTCATCCGCGTACATGTAAGTTAGTCCTAAATACTTATAATATTTATAGATACGGTGAAAAAGATAAATGTTCATTTATAGAAAAAAGTTATACTTCTACTTTAGGTCAGTATTTTATAAGCGAAATTTTTTTAAACTATTTAAAAGAAATTAAGTAAGAGGGAGGGAAAAACAGTTTTTAATACTTGAATGGCACGTCTTACTTAACCTATTTATTGTACTTAGACTTATCATTAAAGAAGTTTTGTAGGACATGATTCTTTTAGATTTTTTCATGAGTTTTCAATTGGCGTTGTCCATACAACATTTTTTTATTTTGACCCAAATTTTTCAAAATAAAAACTAAATTAATTAAAGATATTGGGCTAAAAGTTTAAACTTAAGCTTTTCTGGGTCCTGTGTAATTTGTATGTTAAAATCATTTTGTCACGCCCACTTTTAGGTATAAATTTCATACAACATTCATTTTATTCAGTTCTTATATAAAGAAAAGTTACTTATAGAGCTATTGACATTAAATATGACCTGTATCAAGCCAAATCTTCAGTATAAAATTATTTGAGATCGAACCGCAAATTTTTTGAAAGAAAAGTGATAGATGGCAGACCCATGACAAGTACACAAGACGTCTTGTAAATCATGTCATGTATACATTCTTGGATGAAAAGTCCAAGACAACCGCGACAATTGTTTGAAAATTTCGCCAACGACTTTTGTGGGGCTGTCGTCGGTATGTCATCGAGGAAAGAAACTAGTCATCAACGCATTGATGACTTTCCTGTTGAGGTCTGTTATCACTTTTTTAGCTTAAAAATCGATAAATGAGGATGTATTGTATGTCAAATTGGATGAGTTTTGCGTAGTATGATTTCAAACTGTAGTGTGTAGGGTACATAAAAAATGTTCATCTTTCTGCCATTTATACTTATCAATATTACAATGTTTATAATGATAAAATTAAAGAAGCAAACAGAAGCAGAATACTACACCTTTGCGTAATTTCCCAATGATAAATTAAATTACTTTCGTTTTCAGGATACAAATTTTTCCAAACCATTTTATTCATTCTCTTTAGAAATCCCTCTCCATTTTTCTCTTTCACTACCATTACGTTTGAGGTCTTCAAAATGTATCTCGTTACAAAAATTATAGTATTTAGGCTAACTCGTTCCAAGCATATATATCGTAAACGGGTTCTTTCCTAAAATTGCTTAAATTTAGATGTTTTCTTTTTATACCCGTCACACAAAATATGAAAGCATCGAATACCCTTTAAAGCATATTCTTATTCAACTCAACGACATGTTTATCCGTTAGTCCGTTTGTTCATCTGTTTGACGAACCGCCAATTAACCAATTTATAATACATATTTATAATACTTTACCTTTACTTTGATTTTTATCTGAACGCAAACACAACATTTTGGTTTTGATAAGAATGTTATCTACCCTATCCCTCTTGTGAAATACTATATAAGTCAAATATTGTGTGACGTGTACTTAAGTTTTGTTTTATTATTTTTTATAATTTTTATACCCTGAACCCAAAGGGTAAAAGGGTATATTAAGTTTGTGCGAATGTATGTAACAGACAGAAGGAGGCAAGATAGACCCTATAAAGTATATATTCTTGATCAGCATTGGAAGGGGGAGTCGAACTAGCTATGTCTGTCTGTCCGTCCTGCTGTCTGCCGTATGAGAGAGATTATCTCGGAGACTTTACGAAATAGGGCCACCATATTTGAAACTTAGACTCTCCTGAACCGTCAAGTGTTCACTTGCAAACGGTTTTTCTCTAGACCCATTTTAGGGGTACCCCCATACAAATGTACCCCAAAATTTTAGATTTTTGCATAAAAACGTCATTGTTTTTTATTCTAGGAAGTTCAAACTTAGTATTAATTATGTCTATGATAGTCCCAATAAAATATCCCAATATGGATAGGACCAACAAAATTTTAGGTATAGCCCCCCATACAAATGTACCCTAAAATTTTAGGGTTTTTGCATGAAAACGTCATTGTTTTTTATTGTAGGAAGTTCAAACTTAGTATTAATTATGTATGTGATAGTCTCAATAAATTATCCCAATAGTGGTAGGACCAACAAAATTTTAGGTATAGCCCCCATGTAAATTTACCCAATTTTTCAAGTTTTTGTTTGAAAATTCAATACAATAAGGTATATACAAAGATAGGACTTAATTTAAGGTACATAAAGATTGGGTACAGGGTATCTTGCAGTCGAGCATACTCGACTTCAGCGTTCTTTCTTGTTTAATTTTTATATTTAAGGGGTTATATACAGTTAGGAGGTCGAAAAAAAGGTATTTTTGAAGAATTTTTTCTGAGCAAACTATTTGATTTATTGATTTGAAACTTGGCAGGTATATCATGACAACCTTAAACTATATTCACATATTTTTTTATTGCCAAAAATAATTATCGGGAACGTTGATATTGCCAATTTTGCAGAGGTCCGCAAAAAAAGGCCTCTTGCGGTGAGCACGATATCTTTGGACTGGATCATCTAAAATGCAAAAACCAAATAGATTTCATTAATATAATAAATAATCTAGTGATTAATCGAAGGAACTAGCAAAAAAAATTATTGACAAAATGGCGGCTACTCAAAGTAAAAGGTTCGATTTTTGACCAAAATTCGGCTCTTTAATTGTTTAAAAAATTAAGTAATTTCCATTGGATGGGAAAATCCTTCGATTAATTACTAAAAAATATAGTTAAGAAGCTTGTGTAAAAATTTCAGATCGATCGGTTTAGCCGTTTCTGAGAAATCTTGCTCACTGACTTTGAAAACACCGTTTCGAGAAAAACGCGTTTAAATTTTGAAAGCACTTGAAAGCACTGCGAGATCTCTCGGCGCGCCTTCACTAATGTGTCTATAACTTCGAAAATATTCGTCGGATCAACTTGAAATTTTGTGTGTGTATACTCAGATATATATATATGTTATATATTAAGAAAATGCAAAAAAAAAAAAAAAATCTTTTCCCGGCAATGACAACTTTGTATATCAAAACCAGTGCCACGCCCATTTTTGGGCATATACCTTACATAAATTATCGCATTTTTTAAACTTTTGGGTAAAAATAGTAATTATTTTTTAATGTACTCCACATTGGGTTAAAACACTTCTAATGTAATCCAATATTAAAACCACAGTACCACGCCCATTTATAGGTATCGCCCCTATACAAACCTACCGATTAATTTTGAATTTTTGTATGGAAATGGTAGTTATTTTTGAATGTACACTGTTGAACATAAAATGCTCAAAATGTAGAGAAAGACGTGATAAAACGTATTCCAGAATCAAAACTCCAATTTGCTTGCAATAATCTCTTTTATATTTAGGCAATTAAAATCTGGAGGAGATAGAAAGCTGCAACCTTATAAAGAAATGTAGGTAAAATATCAGGACACGTTTCTTTTGAATAAAGCAACTTGCTATTATTTTAGTTTTTGAGCAATGTTAACTTTAGTCAGAAATTTTCCATTTTTCAAGCAAAATATACGATATTGTTTTTACTATTTAAGATATTTTAGGTGCTCCAAACATTTCAAAGGTTTATTTCAGCTTAAGGGCAGTTGTATTTAAATTTTGAATATATCTACCAACGAGTAATTTAACTGTACATTTTATTTCAAAGCTTTGTTGCCAAACTAACAAATGGGAATTTTGATGCTGAAATACTTTTTATTAAGTTTTTCTTTACATTATGAACTAGAGGCCTGCATGAATGTACTCATTTCTAGCTCAGCAGATCTGTACAGTAGTGTAGTGTTCTCAAAACTACTGCACTCATTGTTATCTGTGCAGTATATTTCTTAAGCCAGAAGAACATAGCACACTTTTTTACTATTCTCACAAAGAATGAGTACAGTGAGATGTTGCACTCTTTTAAGTGAATGCTATATTTCTCCTCTTTTGACACGCTGTACACCAAGCGTAATTATGAGAACAGTTTGTGTGTGTTATTATACAACTGTTCAAATGAGTTAAGTAGTTGCCTACCTTGATAATTTCACAATCTTTATTTTAAATTTAATTTTGTGTTGATTTTCATTTTATGTTCGCCTGGTATCCCGTTTTAATAAAACGCTAAATTCTTGGTCCATTTCATTATATGTAATATGAAACATAGCCTATGTCACTCGGGAATAGTGTAGCTTGCCAACGGTGAAATAATTTTTAAATCTGTCCAGTCATGAAGTTTCGCTCATGTCGTCTATTAAATATTTAAAAATTTATCTCTGTACACTAAGTAAACTGTACACCAAAACATTGTACAGTGAATCAACTGCACCCAAAATTATTGTACTCATCATATGCTGGTCAACATCAGAGTGAGTGAGAACACTATCTGTCAATACAGGCAATACTAGTACCATTCACTTACACTGTATTTTATCTGTACAGTAAAAATATGTACAACTTTTAGAATGAATCATTCATTTGCTCTTCTGAATGCATTCATGCAGATGTCTATTATGAACATTTTAGGTTTCACACCTATTATTAAGTCCAGCAGTGCATTTACTTTAAATTGGGTAAAAACACTTCTAATGTTTACCGATATGATAAGGATCGGTACACTATAACATACCCATACAAACTTCTCTACTTTTTCAAATATTTTCAAAGCAACAAAAAAAAAAATGTATTGTTATATTTGCATTTTTAGCTTTAAAATTTGATATCTATATAGTGTCTCTAAACTTAGGTTCTACCAGACCATTGACTAACATCCATCCTACCTCGAAATTTTTATTTTGCCACTAATCATCACACAAACTATTTAAAGTTTTGTGTTACCTCAAAATAAAATCAAATCGACAGCTGATAGTTTAGGGTTAGTAAAAATGGAGCGTTACCCGACAGAACAACATGTCTTTACTTTTTAACAATATTTCAAAAATAATAAGAATTTGGCGGCCGCAGCTCGAAAATTTCATACAAAATATGGTCGGAATAATGTTTTAACTTCGTCAAACGTGGAGAGATTAATTGAACAATTTCGGGAGACAGGATCCGTTGTAGACGCCAAACAAACTAGTCGTTCAAAAACAAGTCGTTCGTATGACAATATCGAAGCAGTGTGTGAGAGTGTTTAGTGACAATCAAGGAACCTTAATTCGGCGTCGTGGACAAGAATTGCAAATTTCAAGAAGCTCTCTACAGCGTAAACTCACGAAAGATCTGTGTCTTCATGTTTACAAAATTCAATAAACACAACAACTAAAGTCTAATGACAATGCACAGCGAAGAGAGTTTGTTGAATGGATTATTGAGCAGCAACAAATGAAAGCTGATTTTTCGCGCAACATTATCCTAAGCGACGAAGCACATTTTCACCTTGATGGCTTTGTTAATCGTCAAAATTGCCGCTTTTGGGGTTCTGAGAACACACATTTGATTGTCGAAGAACAAATGCATCCACAACGTGTCACTGTTTGGTGTTTTTTTTTTTTGGGCTGGAGGCATATTTTGTATGAAACTTTCGAACTGCGACCGCTTAATTTTCATTATTTTTAAAATATTGTTAAAAAAAAAAGACATGTTGTTATGTCGTGTATCGTTCCATATTTACTAACCCTAAATTATTTTTTTTTGTTGTCAAAACTTTACTGCATAAATGGCGGCAAATTTTAATCTTGCGTACTTTCTGGGAGACCCTATATTAAATTATACAATAAATATTAAATATTTATTTTTTAATCACTTACGAATCCAGTGAAACAAAATCTTTGATCGGGTATTGCATTAAAAACGTTTAAAATGCGATTAGAAGATTTTGAAACTAAGGCCCATTTCCAGAATGGGTTGCTAAATATTAAGGAACAGTTATATGAAAAATAGGAATAATTTTCAGCATTAAAATTTTTGTTTTTAAAATTTAATTCTTTTCCCTCTAAAGTATATATATATGTATAGCTATTATAGCTTATTATAAGCCTTGGCATGACTTAGGGTATTAACCCATCTGGTATGGTCCAAGGCCACTTGATACCAATTCCGGATTCTAATTTTGCGGACGTCCTTCAAGACCTAATCCTTCTAATGCAACGGTGATCGTTCTCGCTGTTGTGCCCCTCTAGTGCAATCTCTGAATTAATTAGAATTCTTTTGAGAGTGAAATTTATGAATGCTTAGAAATTCGACCTAATCAAGGAAGATCATCTTGGAAGATACAAAAATTAATATTCTAAAAATCATCCCAATAAAGATTCATTTAATAGTAAAATTTATTTTTCACAACTAAAAGCGGGTTAAGTTACAACTTAATGAACAACTCAAAAATAATCTCAATATTATTTTGAGAGTCAAATTTATGAATGCTTTGAAATTCGTCCTAATTGAAATCGTTTGAGAGATATAAAAATAAACGCTCCAAATTTTATACCAATTAAGATAAATTTAAATTCTTTCAAACGCTTACAGCTACAAAATGAGTCAATTGCATTGGATCCACGACCCGAATATATGCGAGCCACAATTATAAGTAAAAACGGCACATTGCATGCACACATCAATGGCAACCAGGTTAGTAGCAATAAATTTGAAAATTACAATAAAAATAGTTCGAACCTTTACTAATTTATTGTATTATATATTTAGATAAGCAGCCGGCTGCAGAGTATCGTGGGCGCTGATGTGCTTATCCATTTGCCGGCACGTACAGCTGATAAAAAATACGCTGTTGCTGGCGAGGCTTTCGACGCCTCTGTGTTACGTTACGATTTTATATCGCATTACGAATGACAAACAAACTCGAACAGATGACAAAGGATGTGCAACAGGATGTATAACAGATATAATCGAATATATGCGACAATACCTTTTTTTCTTTAATGTAGTACAATAGAAGCAGTAGTTCCTATTTTTAAAAATTGAAACATTTCAGTATGTAAATTATGTAAAACTTAAGAAAATTTAACACTTTAATTTTTTAAATATTTTTCACATTTGATAAGCAATAAAAGACACATCACAAATATTATGTTATAAATTTCGAATTTTCTTACAATATTAAAGCGAATGAATTAGGAGCATTTTGGTATCCGTCGGTATTTAATAGACTAATTTTAAATTGTTATTTTCCCTTTTGTCCTGACTGATCAGTCTGACTCTCTAATTTTACAGCCCAAACTACAAAAGCAACTACTTTATAATTTTCACCACAAATATCCATTCTATTGGTGAGAATAAAAAGAAGAGATTTCGAAAATTATTTTGATTCTGGGACGAAAAAGTGGAATATGGAATTCTATCTTTGAAACAGTTATACCTTTTTGTGGTGTTTTAGAATTTTTGCCATGGGCCTCTAGGGGCGGAATACCGGTTACATGCCATTATTTAATTATTCACGCCTAAAAATTTTGACGATAGTCGTGCTATAGTGTAGGCAAATTAATTTGCAGCCGATTTGGCAGTACATAATCCCGCACCTCTTATGCTTCACGCGGCAACAGTTTCAGCTAAGAAGACCAACGACAAGGATACGTCAATAGTGCTCAGGAAATGTATGCAAGACGAAGAAAGTCCCAGCTATATAAAGGGTGGTTAAATTTCAAAGGCCGATGTTGAATGAAAACCACACCTAAACGTCAAGTTTTTTCCTGCATTTCTTTTGACATTTCTCAACTTTAGACTAACTCAATTTGAACCATGGAAAGATACACAATCGAGCAACGCGTTTAAGTTATTCAGGCCTATTATGAAAATGGGATTTCAAATCAAAATGCATATCGTGCACTTCGTGATTTCGCGAAAAATTTGATGGCCGAATAATCTCACGTCGCGGCGATGTCAACTGGCCGCCAAGATCATGTGATTTGACACCGTTGGACTTCTTTCTTTGGGGTTACTTGAAAGAAAAGGTGTACGCCAATAAGCCAACAACAATTCAAGAGCTAAAGGATGAGATAATTCGGCACATTAGCGTCATTGAACCTCAATTATGCCTCAGCGTCATCGAAAATTTAGACCATTGGATGGACGTGTGCCGCCGAAGCCGTGGCGGCCATTTGGCCGATATTTTGTTCCATACATAATTGAGTCATACGAATATATCATAATAAAAAGAAATGTCAATAATTTCCTAAATAATTCGTGTTTTATTCAAAATCAACATCGGCCCTTGTAATTTAAGCACCCTTTATAAAAGGAAAAAATTATTTTCCTCCGATCCAGTTCCGCTTACAGCTCTACTGCTTTTTCTCCCCCTTCACAAGGTGCTCTCCAGAGGACGAGGAAGACACTATCCGTTCCCTGGATATACCCCTTCAAATGTCTCTTCCCATCCTGGAGGTAGAACATGACGAACTCCTTGGTGAAATAAAGCAGCTCAAGTCCACCAAATCGCCTGGATATGACGGTATCGACGTTCCAGCCATTAAAGCTCTACCGCCAAAGGGAATTTCACTTCTCCTCAAAATCGTCAACAAATGCTTCCAGCTAGCACATTTTCCCACCCAGTGAAAATGCGCCGAGGTGATACTGATCCGAAAACCTGGGAAACCTGCAGCCAATCTTGCCTCCTATCGCCCGATTAGCTTATTGGCCGTACTCTCCAAAGTGGTTGAGAGACTACTTTTGCGTAGAGTTCGACCAATACTAGAAAAGGCCGGTTTAATACCACATCATCAGTTTGGCTTCAGGGAGCTGCATGGCACACCGGAACAGTGCTATAGGATCGTTCATATAGGATGTGCCATAGGATAGTTCTTGAGGAAAAAGAATACAGCTCGGCCGTCTTCCTAGATGTCAGGCAAGCATTTGACAGGGTTTGGCATATAGGATTGCTCTACAAGCTGAAGCTAGCGCTACCAGCCCCTCACTATCTGCTGCTCAGATCTTACCTAACTGGTACATCTTTCTACGTTAAATGCGGCGAGGAGAGCTCAGCAATAAGAGAAGTTAGAGCTGGAGTCCCACAGGAAATTGTCCTGGGCCCGACGCTGTACACACTGTATAGAGCAGATATGCCAACCATCAGCGACCCTAGAATGCTCACTGCCACTTTTGCCGATGACACCGCCTTTTTAGCCAATGATAAGTCCCCACTCGTGGCGGCCAGCATAATCCAAACTCAGCTGGACCGCCTAAACACATGGCTAAGACGGTGGAATATCGTAGTCAACTCAGACAAATCCACACACATTACGTTTGCCCTGAGAAGAGGAGACTGCCCTGCCGTCAGTCTGGATGGCGTTGCCATACCCAGCAGCGTCACTGCAAACTACTTAGGCCTGGTGTTGGATAGGCGCTTAACCTGGAGTAGTCATCTCACACAAAAACGTTCCCAGTTGAACGTGAGGTTGCGCAAGCATCTGTAGCTGCTTGATAGAAGGTCCACCATCAAACTAAGGGTCAAACTCCTCATTTACAAAGCCATCTAAACCTATGTGGACGTATGGCATAGCACTCTGGGGCACTGAAAAGAGAAGCAACAGGGGAAAGAATCCAAGTCCTGCTGGATAACAGTACAACGACTCGGCGACTGAAGAGGTTACACCCCCTTTATTTGCCACACACATAAACTTTTAAATCCTCCTCCCTCCTCCATCACCCCCCCACCCTTTTTATACCCCAATTACAACTCCCAAGTCATGGAATACAATATATTATATAGAAAGTCAATGTTATACATTACAATTCGCTGATAGTCCCCTTAGGGACTGATTGCAAATAAAGATTACAGCATTAAAAAAAATAAAATAAAATAAAATATATAAAAAAGAAAAAAATTATTTTCCTCCGATCCAGTTCCGCTTACACCACATGAAGCTCTAGCATTTTTACTGGAGAATTCTTTTTCTAAAAAGCAGTATAATAGTATACGAGACATGGGAAAAAAACATTCTTGTGATATTTATCCTTCTTATGAAAAGGTACAGCATGCCAAATTAGAATGCAGGCCCAAAGATATACTCGTATTAGTGACAGAAACCAAAGCTGAAGTTTCTTTGCAAAATTTATTAAACCACACTGTCAGCCGTATTCTTAATATGCAAGAAGATGTGCTCAAGCGGTATAAAAATATCACAATATATTATTATATATTATATATATTATATATATTATAGTAAAATTTAAATAATATATTGAGATAAATTTTGAGAAGCAGTAGTTTATTAAAAATGAAATCAGAGAGCTTTTAATCAAGAAATGACTAATTCACAACTATTTCTTATAGGGGCGGCATGAGTGGGTGTGGCCCGATCTGTTTCAAATCTTAAACAGTTACTACATACACTATTACTAAGAACTGTACGAACTTTCAACTCTCTACCTTCAGGATTAGACTTTATGCCAAAAAATCGGGCTTTCCGTCCAGTGTGCAATGGTGGAGATTTCATATTTTTTTTTTATATTCACAACCATAAAATGTAATTGAAATTCAGTAAATTTTTATAAATAAGATGTGGAAAATGTCTAAATGAGGATAGTAAAAACCAAGTACAAGAACCGAAATTGACCATAAAAAGTATCAAACATTTGAAAAAAACATTGCTCAAAGCTTGAAAAAATAAATAATACTAAAAATATATATTTCCCCGATTTCATCCTATGAATTACAGGTTCGGCCAAATATCGGATGTACACATAGTTTATAAACTAAAATAAACGGTGGAACATTAATCGTGATTTTGTGGTTTTTAGGAATATCTGCACACAGCTTTTATGCGGGATTTGTGTGTGGGTCATATCTGAACCAAATCATAGGCATCAACCACACCGAATTTAATATTTTTAGGTAAAATAATAAAGAAGTTTTCAAACAAAAACTTGTAGCTAGATACTCTTGTGTAGCTTTTGATGCTGATCAAGAATTAATATTTTATATGGTATGTCATGTCGTCTTCTGGTCTGTAGTAGTGCTAAGTAATCTGTAATATTCGGGTATAGACAGTATTTGGCATGAATGTTATGCATGCTATTTTAATCAATTGTAACAAGTTTTGACTCTGTAATTGCAGATGTTTTCAACAAAACAATAAAGCAAAACATAAATGTGCATTTATTGTATTTTCATCTCCGTCGCACTAAGAAGGCCATATGCTAAGCTAATAGAGACGTAAAAGACACTAATAGCCCCATAAATGAAAAAAGAGGGAAAAACTGTTTTTGACCATAAATCCAGAAAATTCCAAGCATACAGACCTACAATCTACTATAAGACTTGGAAGCAATTTTTTTGTCGAACAGTGTAATTATCGAGCTTCTATCATTTTTCCAGCATTCATTTAAGTTCATTTTGATCTTAAAACAATCCTATGCTTTTTTAAAGTAAGATCTTTTATTTGCTGAAATTAAGAATTTTGGAATTGAAAAAAAGTAACTTGAATCAATAATTTTGTACTTGGATTAAGTCATTTCGACTTCAATGACATTCTGACTTCGTTTTGGCTCGATTAAAGATATTAGTACTTACCTTTTTTGCCCGTTACACATAGTGTAAACGGATATATTAAGATTGTCGGAAAGTTTGTAGCGCACTATTCTTACTATATTCTTGATCAGCTCGATGAGGCGAGTCGATCTAGCCATATCCGTCTGTCTGTTGCGAGGTGATTCATTCGCTCAGTTTTAAAGGTAGTAGGTAGGTAGTCCTCTATAACGTGTATCTCCCATACAAACTTACCGCTCATTTTAAAATTTTGTATGAAAATTGGTATTATTTATGAACTCATGCTCACTAAGCCTATTTTTCAGACAGGGCGATGCGTTGTCGTGCGACTTTTTCAACCTCCTAATGAAGTACATTCTGAAACAATGCCCAAACGTCGACCGGAAGGGCAATATTTTCTATAAAGAAACTGTGCTGCTCGCATATGCCGACGACATAGATATAATCGGCAAAAATGCTCGAGCGATCACCGGGGCGTTCTCAGACATCGAAAAAGAATGTCGTCCTATGGGACTGACGGTGAACGAGAATAAGACGAAGTACTTGGTATCATTCCGCAGACAATCTGCACGTCGCAGACGGTCTTTGAGTACAGGGACCTTCAGCTTTGAGACTGTAGAAAACTTCATCTATTTGGGCTCAGATGTAAACAACGACAGCAACATCAGTCAGAAAATTAAACGAATAAAAACTCTCTTACCTATTTTTGTCGTCAAAAGCAAATGCGAAGTAGAGTTCTGTCCAGAGAAACAAAAATTAAACTCTACAAAACGCTGATAATGCCTGTCCTGATGTATGGCTCAGAAGCATGGGTCATGACAGAATCGGATAAGTCGGCGTTGGGCGTATTTGAGAGGAAGATACTTCGGAGAATCTTTGGTCCAGTCAGAGTGGAAAATGACATCCGTATACGCACGAACGATGAGATGTACGAGCTATATACCGACATCGATATAGTCAGGCTAGTCCAATACAAAAGGCTGTCCTGGGCTGGTCACCTGTATTGGATGGACACAGAAGCTTCGGCAAGAAAAGTTTACAAGCAAAACGTGAATCAAATCGGAGGAGCGTGGCAAGAGGACGGCCGCCGCTGCGTTAGGAGGACTAGGTCCTATAGGATATCCGCAGGATCGGTATACCGAACTGGTATTGTCTGGCACTGGATTACAACCGCTGGTGCCAAACCTTACGTGCTGCCAAGGCCGATAATTGGCTGTAGCGCAATTTATATGTATAAATTTCTCGTGTTTCAGTGTTTGTAAAAAAAACTCCTTCGAAACGGTTTGACCGATTCTTATGAAATTGTGTTTGTATATTCAATACGACTGATAATAGGACGCAAACTATTTTTCATACCCCTAAGTGGGGTGGGGGTACCCCATAGAATTGTATTCCTACAAGTATTTTACTAAAACCTGCAAAGTTGAAAAAATGGATGGTGGGTGTGGCCGCGTAAAAGCGAACCAAAAAATCCATCACATTTTTGTAAGTAAATAAACAAGAGAAATGAAATTTGATATAAAGTCGAGAAAAGTATAAACCATTGGAAAAATGGGCGGTGAGCGTGGATAATAAACAAACCAACAAAATTGCATACCGTTTTTGCAATTAATTAAACTAGACAAATTAAATTTTGTACATGTACATGACCCGAGCAGTTTAGCTAGTTTTTCTATAAAACTAGGTTTGTATGGGGGCTAATGTTTCGAATTTCAGGTTAATATCTTTAGAATTTAGCGCATGCGAACAGATTGACGACCATGTTTAATGTATTACAACTTTCCGACAAATCCATAGTACCCATGTCAAAGTATTTGTGAAGGATAACAAAAAAAAAAAAAAAAAAAAAAACAAGGAAAAAACGTTAGCTTCGGTGGAACCGAAGCTGAAATACCCGTTACACAACACTTTTAATAGTTTATATGTTCAAATTTCACGATGAATTTGGTCAAATTTGTATGGAGGCTTTATGTTATATTTGCCCGATCCTTACCATATCGAAAGTGTTCACTTAGGTGGACATTGGAATTGATTTTACCAAATTTAATTAAACTCATTCAGAAATAATAAATGTTTTCATATAAAAACTCGAAAATGGGCGGTAAGTTTGTATGGAGGCTTTACCTAAAAATGGGCGTGGCGCCTTAGATTCGACATTGGATGACATAAAAGTGTTCTTACCCTATTTGCATTAAATATATTCATAAATAATACGTATTTTCATACAAAAAATCGAAAAAGTGGTAAGTTTGTATGGGGGCTATATCTACAAATGGGCGTGGCACCTTGGTTCTGACATACAAACTGCCTAGCAGTACAAAAAGCTTAAGTTTAAAGTTTCAGGTCAATATCTTTGAAACTTTCCGAGAAAACGCATTGCAACAGACAGACAGACAGACAGACGGACATGGCTAAATCGATTCGTCTCGTCGAGCTGATCAATAATATATATACTTTATGGGGTCTCCGAAGCCTCCTTTTCCGACAAACTGATAAAACCCTTCACACTATGTGTGGCGGGTATAAAAAATAAACAAAATTAAATATAAATACAGCTTCCCTTGTTAATAATAGTTTTATTGAGCTTATTACAAACAAATAATTTTGCAGTTCGAATAATTTTTTTACATAGAAACTGTTAAAAACTCTAAATTATGATTTATGCATAGATATGTATATGTACATACACACGTATATATATGTACCATGGACAAGTATTAAAATCAGATGCATAAACATATTAATTAATTAATATATACAATTTTGTGGCCGACAATATTAAAAATCTTAAACGATTTCTTTATAATAAAACATTTGCATATAAAATAGAATATGGTATAATATTGTGGACAGACTCAAACTCTTGGCGTACGTTGTATGTCCGCTTCGTTGAGCAATGCCCTTAGGGATAGTTAATTAATTAATTAGTATAAAAAAAGTAATTATTTACACAACATAACAGCAAGAATATATTCGTAGACTGTCTCGAATGCTCTTCTATAAAGCATTGTAAATTTTTCATTTTAAACATTCTGCACTTTTTTAGTAGCAGCGACTACATTTGCGTCGGCATTGAACTTTTGAAGGCGTAACGATGAGCGACATGGCAACATGAATTGGTATTTATGGTTAGACACCAGCGAATAACGTTCCTGCGGTGTAAAATCCCAAAGTGCACGTTCAATTACCTGCAAGGCACTGGCGCTTAGCACATCAGCGGTGTATTGCGTAGGCGCACCGACGCAATCAGACATGACTGGAAATGAAAAAGACTCGTTAAAAGGCGTTAACAAAATATTTCATTTTTATTGGTTTAAGCTATTTACCCTGTGCCATCGGTGCCTTGTATAGCGACTCAGCGGCCAGACCACATGTATCCAGTGCCACGACGCTAACGCCATATGGCTGTAGTTCCTTACGCAATTCTTCAGCACATTTCTCAACTGCAACACGTGATGCATTGAAAGCTACCAGTCCATCGCCGCCAATATTGTTTGTGCCATTGTTGTTGTTGTTGTTGTTGCTGCTAGAGCCACCCAGATAAATGAGGCGTCCACGCGTTGGACGAAGAAAGCCGACAAACGCCTTGGCCACACGTAACGTGCCCAATATATTAGTTTTTATCATTTGCTCCCATTGCTGCACATCCTGCGATTCAACACGACCACGAAAGACGCTACCGCTAGTGTTAATCACTGCCGCAATGCCACGTTCATCGGCATTTAGATGCGCACCCATAGCCACAGTTGCCTCACGCAGCACATCCTCTCGAGTTACGTCCAGTTTCATGCATATAATCGAGCCACTTATTGGTGCTTCGCTATATTCGCGCATTTTCATCCAACCATAAAGCAATTTAGCTGGCAGCGAATCATTAGCTTCTTTCATGCCAGCAAACACACGACATCCCTTATTGGCCAGATGTGTGCACAATTGCAAACCGAGTGCAGTATCGGCGCTGGTTATCAGCACAACTCGACTAGGTTGCGCCTCAGCGGTGCATTCTTTGGTATCCTCACGCACCTTACATATTAGATAGATAAGTAAAGCGCCTGCGATAGAGAATAGAGCCAGCAACTGGAAGGCCAAAACCAATACTGTCATTGTCTCCATTATGACATTGCTGTAATCAAATGAAAAAAAAATAATATTAATAATATAAAATGGTATCTTCATTTTCTGCAAAAATAAACATGGTGACATATGCTCACGAATCATTTAGGCTATGATGGAACCAGCGAAGCACAAGGAAAACCGGCTGCTAAGAGTTTATTAGATTGCGTCAACTCTTATGCATAAAATGGACTATTCAAGGAATGCCCAGCGATTGGATCATAAATATTCTGTGCCCATTGGGGTAAGACAATACCAGTGTGCTGCCAGACCGAAGAAGTCGACTATCGACCAAAAAATTATACTACGTCAAATCCTGGAGAAAACCGGGAAAATACTCAAAGCGTTGTCTGGGTAAGAAAGAGCTTCTACGAAAGCTGATGCGTTTGGCTCTGTATTAGTCGTGACCAGCCATTAACGAGATAGCGCGGGTTAGTCACGGACTAGTCCGAACAAGTAATGCAGCAATCTGTTTAAAAATTTCTAAAAATTGTCTCTTTGCATTGGGTCGACTCTGCAACAGCCCTGACGAGTCAATGACTAATTCGAGTGTAGTCAGAAAAAAAAATGGAAGCCCGGTTAAATGACCCGAGCCAGTACTGCTAGGCATTTGTTGAGTGAAATATACGCTGGCATTTTGTCATCTAAAAAGTTTAGTGAATTGTGTCTCATGTTTTTTGGTCAGTTAAGTGATTTTTTATAAAGAAAATCTATGGATGGATTTATTTGAATATTTAATTTACTTATTCTTCAACACATTGTAAACAAATACAATAAATAATATGCTCGGAAATTTTGGCCACGTCGGGCAATTACATACTCATATGATTTAGTCTGTCTAAAAACGGCTGGACAACCAATTGCTGAAGTAAGCTCAAGCAAAAAAAGGAGTTTAAGATAAAAAAAAAAGAAAATATAAATATAAATAAACGCTAAACTTTCGTTTCATTTAAGCAAAATAAGTTAAAACTAATTATGAATTATAAACTATTAAACGTTTTAAGCAAAAACTTTATAATTCACTTGGCTGAAATCGACTCATTTATAATAGTCAAACAGGCTACAATGCGCCACATTAAGGATTCAAATAGTCAGAACGTAACATAACGGAGCCGTACACTAGTTAGAGAAAGAATACTGACGTTGGCATTCTTAGTGTAACTTCTGTTGAAAGACTTAGGATCCGTTACGTTACGTTTTGATGAACCCTAAACGTTATAAAATAACAATTTTCTTATGGAAGATGTCAATGTCAATTTAAATGATCTGATATAAAGCAATGATAGTTTAGAATGATCATTCCTGAGTTGGAACATTGTAAGCGTCACGGCTCGCTCAGATTTGATGCATTCTGAAAGTAAAATTTTTGACTAATATTTTGTTTAGCGATTAAGCTCTACAATCATGAGCACCAATAAACAAAATAGCCGTATTGAAAGTGAACAAAATCTACAAGAGATCCTTCGAAACATCTTTATGGGCCGATATATTCATTGGTTACTCTCAATTCTTACAAAATAAGAGCGATGAAAATGTTAACGTCGTAGAGTATGCAACATTGCTAGCTCTATCTCCATCTCACTCACTTTCATTACCACTCACTTTCATGATCATTTTAGTTAGATGTGTCATTATCATTATTATCTTAACAATCTTCAACTAATTCACCGGTAGGATTCATATCCAGTTTTGTCTTCGTTATAGGAAATACGTAGAGATTTTCCTTGAAGTCTTTGATATCAGTTGTAGCATCGCCTTCTTTCGGTATAAGAACGAACTCAATTTTATTGGAAAGTTTGGTAAAAAGCTCTTCCTCGTCAGGTTCAGGTGTTCCGCTGCTTGGACTTGACTCTACCAATGCAGTTTCTACTGCTGCTTATGCTGTCTTTGTATTGTCGGTATCTTTTTCGTTACTGGTATCATCGACTTGGCTTGGCGATTCTCAAGTTGCTGCTTTTGAAGGTGGTAATGGCTCAGCCATGCCTGGTGGTCAATGTCCAATAACCTGGAAAGAGAGCTTACGCAGATTTGTTCGCTCATTGTTAAGCAAAAATTTATAAAATTCTTCATCCGGTATCTGCAGCATTTGACTGCGGAACACTTCTATACGTTCCTCTACATGTTGTGCTGTAGTCTATGTCTCCTGGGAGTAACGGGCAATGCCGTAATTATTGCGCACTATACCGTTTACATAGTAACCCAACTGCTCTTTTGTTGCGCAAATGATCGAAAAGAGGCTCCTCTACAAACATAATCAACAAATCAAGTATGCCTTCCATGCGAACTGTACATGGTCCAATTGGATAGTAATTGGTGACAACAGTATTTGGATCTTTATCATTTAGCGCATGGCAACGTACAAAATGTAAACCTTGCGGCAATTGGACGGTGAGGTTCTATATATATTTGTGCTCCTTAATATTCTTCCAATCGAGCGTCGATAGAACGGTATTCATGAAATTGTGCGCTGTTTCCTCCTTGGAATTGCCCTGCATCAGTGCCTGTACGTAGAGTTCATCAGTGAATGTCAGCAAGCGTTATGAAATTCAGACAACGATATTTGCCGGAATTTCTTTCCGAATTGAGAGGGAAACCTGATGCAAATCACAAAAGTTGGAAAAAGAAGTCGAGAAAAAGATAAGAAGACACCAGTTCAAAAAAAAAACAAGGAACAACATTAACTTCGGTGGAACCGAAGCTTAAATACCCGTCACACAAAACTTTAATTTGTTCATGTATGATCATCAAACTAAAAGCATATATATAAAATTTGTAGGTTTAAGTAAAGATATAACAATACTTTTCTTAAAAAAATAACAAAATGGAAGGTATGTTTGTATAGGGTCTGTATGTTATAGCGACCCGATCATATGGGTAGTCATTACTCCTATGTATTGACTACAGTATAAATTATTTTACCCAAATTGGAGTAAATATATTCAAAAATAGGAACTATTTTCATACAAAAACGCAAAAATGGGCGGTATATATGTATGGGACTATACTTAGAAATGGGCGTGGCATCTTTGTTTTGATGTTGAATGACATAAGAAGTGTTTTTAACCAATTTGTAGTAAATACATTCACAAAAAAGAAAACGAAAAAAATGGTAAGTTTGTATGGAGGCTATAGCCGGACGATGGACGTGGCACCCTGATTTTGATATTAGATGACTTAAGAAGTGTTTTCACCCAATTTGAAGTGAATACATTCATAAATAATAACTATTTTCTTACAAAAATGAAAAAAAAAAAAACCTGTAAGTTTGTATGGGGGCTATACCAAAAAAATGGGCGTGGTACCTTGGTTTATATCTTCACCTAAAAAAATGCGTAGAAATAAATAGACAGATAGACAGACGGACAGACGGACATGGCTAGATCGATTCGTCTCATCGAGCTGATCATTAATATATATACTTTATGGGGTCTATGACGTCTCATTCAATGCGTTACAAACTTTCCGACAAATTGATAATACCCTTTACACTATGTGTGGCGGGTATAAAAAGACAAAAAGGTAGATTTGGTACCATTTAGAACCATTTGAAAACTTTCAAAAATTTTTATTTTTGTGGATGCTAGGAAAAATTTTATCTCACAATTCCCTAATTTCCACTGTTAAAAAAACTAGATGATGTTCGCTGAGTCAGTACCCTAAGTCATGCCCAGATCGATAAGAAACTGTTGGGGACTTGAGATGGAAGTCGGAACGGAGTTCCGTTGGTCCCGATTACTTTTAGTTATAAAAAACACAAATATTTTTGATTTATTAATTAAAAAGCCTTAAACTAAACAATGCAGTGTTATAATTCAACTTCATACATATCTTCATATCGTAGCATAGCATATATAACCCCATCTCTTCAATTGTCTCACTCATTCGAATGGTTTACTTTACTGTCTCTGTCGCGATTACATCTTAAACTTTCGATATGTACTATATGTACATATGTATCTAAATCTCTTATAATTTATTTCACATTGACCAAGGAAAGCCATTGATCTGATTTTTCATATTCATTGCGGACAAAGGGGCTTAGTGTTTAATTTATGCCATACCATACCATACCATATGTAGTGTGTAAAGTGGAAATAGTTTTGGTTGTGCCATGTATGTGTATGTTTGTATTAAACTCTTTTAATTTTTAATTATTATTACGCAATTTACTTTAAAAAAAACAAACTGTATTAAAGTAGTTACCACAATTTATTTTCATTTTTGTGGCTTATGTGTACATTTCTACTGTACACTCACTCACTCGCACACTTACGCTTCTTCTTCTTTAAATTATGTTCGTATGTTGTGTATATTTTTGCGTTGGACGGAACTCATCGTCACCGCCTTCATATTGTTTTGGAAAACGCTCCGTTGGAATTGCTCCATTGCAATTGCTTTGCAATAAAGCCAATGCGGAAAGTGAAAAATAATTTATAACTGTACGGATGCAGTGCTCGGCTCCAATAATTTTGCAGTGAATGAATGAAAGAACCGCTCTTCCATTCACTAGTTAATTAATTTTTTTTCTTTTCGTTCTATGCAAGATCTTAGCAACGAAAGCAAAGTGAAAAACTATTTTAGTCGGATTTACAGCTAAGATACATACATTCATACATACATACATACATATATATGTATAAGTACTATGTGAGTGTGTGTATATAACTAAAAATGCAATTAAAATCAGCCACATTAAAAAAAAAAAAAAAAACTTTATTGCTAAATGGATGAAATTAAGTTGATTCGCTTCGGCGGCTTAATACAAATGCAGAGCGCAAAAGAAATCAAAATTAAAAAGCACCTACAATAGAAAAACGCATGAAGATACGTATTCGTTAACGGGCAGCGACAAGGAATGTGGCGAACAATTAGCAGCCTGAAAATTATTTGTTAAGATACACATACAATTACAGTGGCGGGTAGCGAACCCCTTTGTACAATTTTGGTTTTTTTTCACCAAATTTTTATACCTGTTACACTAGTGTAAACAGGTATATTCAGTTTGTCGGAAAGTTTGTAACGCATTAAAGGAGGCATCGTAGACCCTATAAAGTATATATATTCTTGATCACCTCGACGAGACAAATCGATTTAGCCATGTCCGTCTGTCTGTCCGTCCGTCTGTCCGTCTGTCAGTGTGTTGCTGCGCGATTTATTCGCTCAGTTTTAAAGATTTTGGGCTGAAATTTTAAACTTAAGCTTTTCTAGGTCCTGTGTAGTTTCTATGTTAAAATCAATGTGCCACGCCCACTTTTAGGTATAGCTCCCATACAAAAGTACAACATTTTTTCAAGTTCTTATATGAAATAAATGTATTTATAAAGCGAATGGCTTCAAATATGGTTAAAATGTTTCTTATACCATGCCAAATCTTCAGTTTAAAATTGGTCCAAATCGGACCGCGAATTCCTAAATTTTTAAGAGTATATTTAATTTGTTTAGTATTTTTAAATAAAATTTAACACAAATGCAGGACACGAAGGGGTATCCACGTCAAATGATGTGTAACAGGTATATAAGCTTCGGTCCAACCGAAGTTAACTTTTTTTCTTGTTTTTATTTGCTTTTAAGAGCAATCCTATTTTGATGAAGTTAGATCCGCTACAATCTTTTTGTATACTTTAGATTCAATAGGCTTTCGTGGCTAACGTTTTTTTATGAATATGTACTAAGTTGGTTGTTTCAGAGTAATACAATTCAATTCATTTATTAATTCGCTGAACCCGGAATCTTTCGCTACTTCCATCAATTGGAAATTAAATACACGTGTTTCACGTTCTTCATTTTTGTATATTTTTTATACCCGTTACACATACTGTAAACGGTTATATTTAGTTTGTCCGAAAGTTTGTAACGCATTAAAGGAGGCTTCGAAGACCCCATAAAGTATATATCTGTGGTAAAAAGAAAAAACTGCTTAAGTCTGATTTTAGCGTTTTGCAGGAGAGCACTTTCTAAGTTTCAAATAATTTGAAATTGTATGCAAAAGTGAGATTAAGCAAAAATTAATTTGTCTATAACTTCCTGAAAAATCGTACGAAATAATTCAAATTTTGCATAGAGGTACTTTTCGTTATGGTGATCAGCGTATACTTATCTCAATTTTTGCTAAAGTTGACTTAAACACTTTTTCCTTTTCACCACAGATATATTATTGATTAGCTCTATGAGACAATCGATTTAGCTATGTCCGTCTCAGAATATTTTTAAAATATTGACATGAAAGTATAAACTTAAGCTTTTTTGGTCCTAGACAGTTTGTATGCAAGAATCAAGGTGTAGCCCCCAATTTTAGGTATAGCCACCATACAATTTTACCGCCCACTTTCGAATTTTTTGTATGAAAATCACACCCATCCCCATCTCATCTCGAAGTTCTATCTAAGCCACTGATGATCACACATAAATTTTTTAAAGATTCGTGTGATTCGAAGATATAGGGAAGAGCATTTTTTAAATATTTTTTATTTCTATACAAACAATTTAAATTTGTGATCCGCCAAACTGAAATGAAGCCTTACAACTCTATTTTAAATGAAAAACTCAAAATTCTTGTTTAAGTGTTTTCGGTGTCACCAATGATAAGGTTCGAGAATAATGGCTTTAGTTTAAAATGCAAGCAGGGAAGACACTGATTTTTTCGCAAAAACTATATGAGGTGTGTTCAAAAAGTATCGCGAATTTTGATTTTTTTGTAGCGTTAGGTTGGTACTCATGTCTCTCACTAATGCCGACAAGCTCGGCCATTTTGAATGTTCACTTAATTGTTGACAGCTGCTTTGAAGGGGATGAAATTGATTTACAAGAATAAATAAAGATTTTTCATTTTACAAACAAATTCACTTTGTAAAATGCCCACAGTAGTACATAGTTACTTGAGTACCTGTGCATATTATGGTAATTACAAACAAACTTACCGTTTTTTTCTAATTTTTTGTGTGAAAATAGTTGGGTAAAAATACTTCTAATGTCATCCAATATCAAAACCAAGGTGCCCATTTTTAGCCATAGTCCCCATACAAACTTATCGATTGTTTTCGAACATTTGTATGGAAAAGTAATTATTTTCAAATATATATTTATAAATGTAAAGGGTGGTTAAATTTCAAGGGCCGATGTTGAATGTGAACCACACCTAAACGTCAAGTTTTTGCCTGCATTTCTTTTGACATTTCTCAACTTCAGACTAACTCAATTTGAACCATGGAAAGATACACAATCGACGCGTTAAAATTATTCAGGCCTATTATGAAAATGGGCGTTCAAATCAAAATGCATATCGTGCACTTCGTGATTTTTTTCGGAAAAATCGTGCAAAAATTTGAGCAAATCGGGTCTGTAGGAGATGTGAAAACACCAGTGCATGCTCGTACAGCTCGTACTGCAGAAAATATTGCCGTCCTCTCAACTCGCCGTCGTGCCCAACAATTGCACCTCCCACGCTCGTCGTTGATGAATATTATGCATAAAGACTTGCATTTACACGCTTACAAGGTTCAATTGACTCAAGAACTAAAGCCTCTTGACCATTTCAAGCGTCGTCAATGGTCAGAATGGTGGCAAGAAATGGCAACAGTGGATGATCAATTTTCGAAGGAAATCATTTTCAGTGATGAGGCACATTTTCACCTCAGTGGATTCGTCAATAAGCAGAATTGCCGCATTTGGGCGAATGAGAATCCAAGAGTGATTGTCGAAAAACCAATGCATCCACAAAGAGTGACTGTTTGGTGCGGTTTATGGGCTGGCGGCATCATAGGGCCGTACTTCTTCGAAAATGAGGCTGGCCAGGCAATTACTGTGGATGGTGTTCGCTATCGTGAGATGATAACAAACTTTTTGTGGCCTGAATTGGAAGATATGGATGTGGACGATATGTGGTTTCAACAGGACGGTGCCACTTGCCAGACAGCTAACGAAACAATGGCTCTTTGCGCGAAAAATTTGATGGCCGAATAATCTCACGTCGCGGCGATGTTAACTGGCCGCCAAGATCATGTGATTTGACACCGTTGGACTTCTTTCTTTGGGGTTATTTGAAAGAAAAGGTGTACGCCAATAAGCCAACAACAATTCAAGAGCTAAAGGATGAGATAATTCGGCACATTAACGACATTGAAACTCAATTATGCCTCAGCGTCATCGAAAATTTAGACCATCGGATGGACGTGTGCCGCCGAAGCCGTGGCGGCCATTTGGCCGATATTTTGTTCCATACATAATTGAGTCATACCAATATATCATAATAAAAAGAAATGTCAATAATTTCCTAAATAATTCGTGTTTTATTTAAAATCAACATCGGCCCTTGAAATTTAACCACCCTTTATATAAGCCACTGATAAAGACATATAAGGAATTTAAAGATTCGTGTGACGGGTATTTAAGCTTCGGTTCCACCGAAGTTAACGTTTTTCCTTGTTTTTTTTTTCGCACTGTCCTATCAAACTTAACTTTGAATACAATTTTATACTGGTATGTTTGTAGAGACCAATGCAGGGTATCTTATCAATATGCTTTTATTATTATTTTTGGTTTGGTTTTGGAATGTACGGAATAATTATTTAATGGCATGCACCAAGGCTGTCCACCATTGGGCATACGATTATGGCTCTCTACCCAACCACCCGTACGACTGTTTCTGCGTTTTTTTGTGGCCTTATATGCGCTGTTTTGATGCAGGCAAGCATATAACTGATCAGACAATTGGAAATACTATGTATAAGATAGTAATAGAAGCAAAAGCAAAAAAAAATAAAAAGAAAAAAAAAAAACAATAACTACGACTTATTTAAAACTAATGAGCAATAACAAAAGCAAAAATCAAAAACAATGAGCAAACAAACAGAGCGCTAAGTCGCGTTAAGTGCAAATTTTCACTTTCAAAACGCGACTTACGCGCCACAAAACGTTCAATCGTCAATGTCTACGTTTTTTATTTTAGCTAGCCAATCTGTCATTCAGTCAGTCTTTACGTCTATCAACTTTAATGTCATTTCTGGCACACTGAAACGATTTGAATGTAAAATATGGTATAACGAAAAAAGATTTTGACGATTTGACGATGAGGCAGTATAAAATGGGTCTTGTCAAGAATTATTTATGGGAGTTATTTTATTAAATGAAGAAATGATGGGTAGGAATTAATCATCTCATACAATCCGTGTTGTTGTTTATGTTCTTGAAAATATCAGAAAATTGGTAGTGTATAATAAGGATGACACTAGAGTTGTTTTTTTTACCCAATTTGGAGTCAATACATTAAAAAAAAAACAACTATTTTCATACAAAAACTGAAAAATGGGCGAAAGATTTGTATGAAAGCTTTACCAAAAAATGGGCGTAAAGCTTTCAGTTTCATACTTGATTTTGTCCTTGAAGAGACAAATATAAGATCCAAATTTCAGCTTAATATCTTTTAAACTGACCGAATGAGCTAGGAAGAAACAAACAGATGGACATGGCTAGAGCAATTCGTCTCGTCAAGCTAATCAAGAATATATATATATATACTTTATAAGGTCTTTCAAACAAACTGAATATAACGCTGAAGTCGGGTATGCTAGACAGTAAGATATCCAGTACCCAATTTTTATGTACCTTAAGTTAAGTCTTATCTTATCCATATTGGGATATTTCATAGGCATAATTTATACTTAATTTGGAGTTCCGAGAATAAAAAACAAACAAGTTTTTATACAAAAAACCAAAAATTTTGGGTATATTTGTATGGGTGCTACTCGCCAAAATGGGACTAGAGAAAAACCGTTTGTAAGTGACCACTTGATGGCTCAGAAGAGCATAAGTTTTAAATTTTTTAATGGTGGGCCTATCGCTTATAGTATCAGAGAAATTCGTTTTTAACGGAAGACATCATGATAGACGGACATAGCTAGATCGACTCTCCTATTAATGCTGATCAAGAATATATATCTTTATAGGGTCTACCATGCCTCCTTTTGCCTGTTACATATATTTGCACAAACCTTATATACCCTTCTACCCCTTGGGTACATGGTATAAAGAAAATACTTTTGTAGAGAGACACTATTAAACGATTCTTCGTGTATGTTTTATTGTATATAAAATCACGTCTTAACCCTGATAGCACTGGTAATTGTCCCAAAATAGATTTTTTGGTCTTTGTACAACTAATCAATATATTTTGCACACTGTGCATCCGCCAAACTACTCATTCGTTCGCCATTTTTGCAATTACGCCTCATTTGTTTTACGCAAACGAAGATACGATAAAATACAAAAACAAATTTGAAAATAAAACATAGCAAGGCTTTTGCGCATGCGCAGACAAAGGCAATTTGTCAGACTGACATTCCATCCCTCCGACCAGTCAAATGATTGGCTGACTACTTTTACACCTGCACCGACTCAGTCCGGCGCTAAATATGTTTGTACGAGCATAATGCTTGTGTTAACCAACATTTAAATAGCTCAAATTCGAGTAGCATGATTTACATAAATACACCTGTAGTTAAGACATGAAACAATCATTAAAACATATTTTATGTGGTCAAAACACAGTACACTTGGTTGCGATTATTTTTGTTATTATTCGCAATTATGCTGATCCGATGACAATCAATCTCACATACAATAGGGTGCTCTGTTTTTACGGTCAAAATTGTAGACCATTGTGGAGCACTACGCACGAAAACAACGTCTCGACGTTTTCAATACTTTATGACTGTTTACCGATCTTACCGATCTAACGCCAACTTAGCTCAAAGCCAACATATGCTGAGAAATTTCCCGTATTCCCAGATGTAATACCGTGAGCTTATATACAAAATTTCTGCTATTCTTTCAGTTTGGTGTATTTGTTTAAGGGTGGATAATGTTCTGACCTTGACATTATATCAAACTATTTCCCATTTCTAGGGGTAGCTTACAAACAAACTAAAGATGCAAGGCTTTTTCGCGTCATTTCTTTCAATCAAAATTTGTAATTTGAACAGAGCGAAATTTCGGCATAGTCTAGATATCCTGAAAATTCCCGGAAATTAAGAAAGTTTTGGTAACCTGCGGGATTCTGTGGTATTACCACCCGCCGCCCATCTCTAATACAAATCTATCCTAATTTTTTTAGTTTTCATAAAGAAAATGTGTGCTGGTTGCTCTAAAAAAAAAAAAAAACTGTTCTATGTTTGCATTTTTTAGAAAAATTTAGTTTTTCACGCCTTCTTTTTCTTTTGATACGCAATTTTACCGACTTACGATACCCTTTGCTGTTTTCTTTTATGGTAAAATCATAAAAGCAGAGAAAGTACTAAATGATTAACATTAAATGACCGCTTAGCATGCCTTGTGCTACTGGCCTACATATGTGTGTACGAGTATGTATGTCACCATATGTGCCCCTGATAAAACAGCGAAACGTGCACAGAAGAATAGGAATGTTGTTTTCTTCCTATTGTACAAATGTGTCCCGTTGTACGCATATCCGCCTCAAGTGAATAGAAAATGGTAAATTGTAGTTAAAGTTAAAGTTTTTCACACTTACTGATGCACAAGTAACAAACAACGTCAAAGTCAACCAACAAGAATAAAAACTGCAGTCGTACGAGTATACGAACAACAAGCAAAACTTCTTTTCAAAATGAAGAATCTTAAATGCAAGCAAGTCGTCAATATTGTGAGTCACGTATGAACTTAGAGGCTAGCAATAAACAGAGTTTTGCTGATAGACAGACAGACAGACACACACACACAGATAGACGTGTTATTATAATGATCAGAAAGCATTGAATGAGAAAACTATTTACTGTTCTAAATATTTACTATACGTGGTCTGTTCAAAAATAAAGGTGAATTTCGCTCCCAACCCTCTTACGATGCTTTGATCTGTCCCCATTTTTATGCCAGTCACACATAGTGTGAAGGGTATATTCAGTTTGTCTGAAAGTTTATAACGCATTGAAGGAGACGTCGTAGACCCCATAAAGTATATATATTCTTGATCTGCTCGAAGAGATAAAACGATCTGGCCATGTCCGTTTGTCTGTCCGTATGTATATTTCTATGCGCCCTTTTTGTTCAAGATATAAAGATATTAAGCTGAAATTTGGAACTTAAGCTTTTCTCGGCAACGACTAAGTAAAGTTTGAAAATGAAAGTGCCACGCCTATTTTTAGGTGTAGTCACCATACAAACTTACCGCCCATTTTCGAATTTTTGTATGAAAATAGGCATTATTTCTGTGGTGAAAAGGGAAAAAGTGCTTAAGTCGACTTAAGCAAAAATTGAGATAAGTATACCACGCTGATCTCCATAACGAAAAGTACTTCCATGCAAAATTTGAATTATTTTTGACGATTTTTCAGGAAGTTATATACAAATTAATTTTTGCTTAATCTCACTTATGCATACAATATCAAATTATTTTAAACTTAGAAAGTGCTCTCCTGCAAAACGGTTAAATCAGACTTAAGCAGTTTTTTCTTTTTACCACAGATTTATAAATGTATTCACTCCAAATCGGGTAAAAACACTTCTAATGTCATCCAATGTCAAAACCAAGGTGCCACGCCCACAATTAGGTATAGCTCCTATACAAACTTATCGCCCATTTTAGATTTTTTGTATGAAAATAGGTATTATTTATGAATGTATTCACTCCAAATTGGGTAAAAACACTTCTAATATCACCATATTTACACACCACCGATGTAATAAAGATCGGACGACTATAACATATAACCCCCAATTAAAGTTACCTCCCATTTTCTGATTTTTTTTAAAGAAAATGTTTGTTATATCATTCTTTAGCTTAAAATTTGACCCTGATATTATGTCTAATATTATTGACTCCCACCCACCCCTTCTCCAAATTTTACCCAAGCTTCGGTTCTACCGAAGTTAACGTTTTTCTTGTTATACCCGTTACACATAGTGTAAACGGGTACATTCAGTTTGTCCGAAAGTTTGCAACGCATTCAAGGAGACATCGGAGACCCCATAAAGTGTATGTATTATTGATCAGCTCGATGAGACGAATCGATTTAGCCATGTCCGTCTGTCTGTCTGTTGCGATGCGTTTTACTCGGAAAGTTTTAAAGATATTGACCTGAAATTTGAAACTTAGGCTTTTTGTGCTCCTAGTTAGTTTGTATGTTAGAACCAAGGTGCCATGCCCATTTTTAGATATAGCCCCCATACAAACTTACCACTTTTTTCGATTTTTTGTATGAAAATACGTATTATTTATGAATATATTCAATCCAAATAGGGTAAGAACACTTTTTATGTCATCTAATGTCAATTCTAAGGTGCCACGCCCATTTTTATGTATAGCCTCCATACAAACTTACCGCCCATTTTCGAGTTTTTGTATGAAAACATTTAATATTTCTGAATGAATTCAATTAAATTTGGTAAAATCAATTCCAATGTCCACCTAAGTGAACACTTTCGATATGGTAAGGATCGGGCAAATATAACATAAAGCCTCCATACAAATTTGACCAAATTCATCGTGAAATTTAATCTAAGCACCTGGTGAACATATAAACTATTAAAAGTGTTGTGTAACGGGTATTTTAGCTTCGGTTCCACCGAAGTTAACGTTTTTTTTAACATATTAGAAGAGTATATTAAATTGTATTACGTTGATACAAATAACACACATACATAAAATTCGGTTTGTATTTTATAGTTAGAGCTAGAGTGGGAAATGACATCCGTATGCGCACGAACGATGAGCTGTACGAGCTATATGATGACATCGACATAGTCAGGAACATCCAATACAAAAGGCTGTCCTGGGCTGGTCACCTGTGTCGGATGGACACAGAAGCTCCAGCAAGAAAAGTTTGGAAACAAAACGTGAATCTAATCGGAGGGGCGCGGCAGAGAGGACGTCCGCCGCTGCGTTGGGAGGACCAGGTCCTAGATGACATCCGCAGGATCGGAATCCCAAGATGGTATGAAGAGGCACTGGATTACAACCGCTGGTGCCAAATCTTATGTGATGCCAAGGCCGACAATCGGCTGTAGTGCCACTTATATATATATATATACAGCCATAGTCAAAGGTTATTACACAACCAAATTTTTTTTTTTGCGCATTCAACTTCATTCCTTCTTCCTACTGTTGCTATTGATGTCAGACTATAATAAGATATGTTGTTGTAATCCTTGATCTATCCTGAATCGATCGATGTCTTATTGGAAAAGATAACGGTATATCGAACCGAGATTCAAGCGAATGAAGTAATGAGTAGCGGCTGTCAAAAGTTATTACACACATTTTTTCCCGTCAAAAGTAATTACACAAAACTTAAACTTGAATATCTTGGTCTCTATTGAGATAGCAATGAAATCTTATAGTGTAGGTTGTAGGTCTCTTCGAGTAGAAGAAAACGGTATGCTTAGAATTTTCGGGGGACCCTTAGGGTCTGGATTAAGGGTCAAATAACAAATGTTCCCTATTTTTTCACTTAAAGAGCAATATCTCTGTAAATTACAAACCGATTTTAATTTTTTAACATGTTTTAGAAAGAAAAAACTTTGCCCTTTTGAGGGCAATGACATTGTTATGACATTTTTGATCATACCTCTGCGTATTTTTAACACAAACGCAATTTTTACCATTTATTTTTCAAACCATTTAAGGTTATCGTACTTTTGTTACACTTTTTTGCTTGAAAGCTACCTTTATGACAAAGGTTTTCTTAAAGTACACAGAACTACGAGTAAAATGATTGTTTAATGATAAAAAATCCAACAATAATTGACCAAGTTATTTAACTTTTTCTATGAACACATTTTTCAAAATTAGGCTTTCTAAGAATTCTAAGCATTTTCTTAAGAATTTGAAAACAACAATTTTTTTAAAAAAAATTTGTTAGAAAGGTGAGACCTGTCAGGAACATCCAATACAAAAGGCTGTCCTGGGCTGGTCACCTGTGTCGGATGGACACAGAAGCTCCAGCAAGAAAAGTTTGGAAACAAAACGTGAATCTAATCGGAGGGGCGCGGCAGAGAGGACGTCCGCCGCTGCGTTGGGAGGACCAGGTCCTAGATGACATCCGCAGGATCGGAATCCCAAGATGGTATGAAGAGGCACTGGATTACAACCGCTGGTGCCAAATCTTATGTGATGCCAAGGCCGACAATCGGCTGTAGTGCCATATATATATATATACAGCCATAGTCAAAGGTTATTACACAACCAAATTTTTTTTGCGCATTCAACTTCATTCCTTCTTCCTACTGTTGCTATTGATGTCAGACTATAATAAGATATGTTGTTGTAATCCTTGATCTATCCTGAATCGATCGATGTCTTATTGGAAAAGATAACGGTATATCGAACCGAGATTCAAGCGAATGAAGTAATGAGTAGCGGCTGTCAAAAGTTATTACACACATTTTTTTCCCGTCAAAAGTAATTACACAAAACTTAAACTTGAATATCTTGGTCTCTATTGAGATAGCAATGAAATCTTATAGTGTAGGTTGTAGGTCTCTTCGAGTAGAAGAAAACGGTATGCTTAGAATTTTCGGGGGGACCCTTAGGGTCTGGATTAAGGGTCAAATAACAAATGTTCCCTATTTTTTCACTTAAAGAGCAATATCTCTGTAAATTACAAACCGATTTTAATTTTTTAACATGTTTTAGAAAGAAAAAACTTTTGCCCTTTTGAGGGCAATGACATTGTTATGACATTTTTGATCATACCTCTGCGTATTTTTAACACAAACGCAATTTTTACCATTTATTTTTCAAACCATTTAAGGTTATCGTACTTTTGTTACACTTTTTTGCTTGAAAGCTACCTTTATGACAAAGGTTTTCTTAAAGTACACAGAACTACGAGTAAAATGATTGTTTAATGATAAAAAATCCAACAATAATTGACCAAGTTATTTAACTTTTTCTAACAAATTTTTTAAAAAAATTGTTGTTTTCAAATTCTTAAGAAAATGCTTAGAATTCTTAGAAAGCCTAATTTTGAAAAATGTGTTCATAGAAAAAGTTAAATAACTTGGTCAATTATTGTTGGATTTTTATCATTAAACAATCATTTTACTCGTAGTTCTGTGTACTTTAAGAAAACCTTTGTCATAAAGGTAGCTTTTTAAGCAAAAAAAGTGTAACAAAAGTACGATAACCTTAAATGGTTTGAAAAATAAATGTTAAAAATTGCGTTTGTGTTAAAAATACGCAGAGGTACGATCAAAAATGTCATAACAATGTCATTGCCCTCAAAAGGGCAAAGTTTTTTCTTTCTAAAACATGTTAAAAATTAAAATCGGTTTGTAATTTACAGAGATATTGCTCTTTAAGTGAAAAATAGGGAACATTTGTTATTTGACCCTTAATCCAGACCCTAAGGGTCCCCTCGAAAATTTAAGCATACCGTTTTTTTACTGAAGAGACCTACAACCTACACTATAAGATTTCATTGCTATCTCAATAGAGACCAAGATATTCAAGTTTAAGTTTTGTGTAATTACTTTTGACGGGAAAAAATGTGTGTAATAACTTTTGACAGCCGCTACTCATTACTTCATTCGCTTGAATCTCGGTTCGATATACCGTTATCTTTTCCAATAAGACATCGATCGATTCAGGATAGATCAAGGATTACAACAACATATCTTATTATAGTCTGACATCAATAGCAACAGTAGGAAGAAGGAATGAAGTTGAATGTGCAAAAAAAATTTGGTCTTTGACTATGGCTGTATATATATTTTATAGTTAACATACATATACGAGTTTTGTATGTATGCGCATATTTATGAAAAATGTTTCAACTGACCTAATTTCAGTTCAATCAGATTAACATTATTGCCACTTATTGCAAGTTCAATACACAAATTAAAAAATAAAACATTGATCAGCAGTCTTAATTAATTGATACAATTATCACGAATATTAAATCATTTAAGTATGAAAATGAAAATAAATGAATATGGTATGTATGTATGTGCATAAGTTTGTACATGTGCGTAGCCAGATCTCCAGTAAGGGGGCTGTGGTTGTGGTTTTGATAAAAAAAAATGTGTAATATATAATGCACAGTATGTTCAATAAAAAAGGGGACTTTTTGCTTAAACCATGGAACATGTAACGCCATCTATTGAACGTTGATAACATTAGAAAGATACAGGTCTCACCTTTCAAAAGCAACCAACTTCATGTAAATTGGTTGACAGGTTAAAAAATTTCCCATTATCGTAAATGTTGTTATTTGTGTATTTCGCTTTTGATAAACTATTCTAGAATTAGTATGACATAAGAAATTTATTGATTCAAAACGATTTGATTTTTCGACCTAATACTCAGGCTCACATTTTAAAAATGATTTCAATCAGCAAATTTTTGCCATATAAAATTTATGGAACAGATTTTTAAACGAAATAGAAAAATTTTATGAAAATGAAAAATCTAAAAAATTAGAAAAGCTTTGTCGAACTTTCAGAATTAAATGGAAATGATGTTGTTTTTATTATTATTCTAAAATATACAATATTTTGCAAATTTATATATGTTTCCTAAGGTGCTTTCGACACCAAAAAAGCCACTTAATGTATTGCATATTCGATTGGCGATCAAATCTTGGCACACTTGATACACTTAAACACCCCAACCTTTTAACGACGGTGACCAACTTAAAAAGGGTCGCAGAGCCAGGATCGACTTCAATTTTTGGTAATATTCATTCCGCAAACAGGATTCAGCTTTCTACTTGTTCAAAAATGACTGTTTTCTCGAAATCGTAACGTATAGAAAAGTTAAACGTTTTAAGGGAGTATTCTTGGTTGAGAGCTTGTTTTTGGACCCTTTTTGAAAAAAAACTATGATTTGAAAACGCAAAGAGTTATTTGAATTCTGTTTTCTAATTGTATTAGGAACATGTTAAAGTAAATAAAAGTTTTTCTTTGGTACGAGGGCTGTTCAAAAAGTTCTCGGCCATCAAACTGGGGCTTCATAAAAAAGGTATTCTGCTGGCGGCCACGATAACTCGACTTTGGATCATTTGAAAAGGAAGAAGTAAACGGTGTTAGATTCAATATAGATGTTATTTTGGCCCGTACCTCAATCATAATTTTGTGATTTGTTTTTACAAAATTAAAAAATGCAAAATATGCATACTAAATAAATTATATAAAAAAATATAAGTATGCAGTATTAGAAATTCGAAATTTTGCGTTGATTGCATTTGGTTTCATTAAAAACGGTTCAGTAGAACCGGAGAAAAGCGACTCAAAAGGTCAAAAACGTGGTTTTGAAAAAAACAAAAGAAAAACGATTTAAGAATTTATGAATTTTTTATAGAAATTGAATATGTATGTTGTATGTTTAATAAGCAAATGTCATTTTCGCGAAAACTTTGCTCGACATAAAAGGCGACATCTCCTAAAGTATTTCGAATTTCAAAAAACCTTTTCCGGACGATATTCTCAAATATTCAAGCAGTAAAAATAAAAAAAATAAAAAAATAAAATAAAAACGTTGACTTCGGTAGAACCGATAGAACTGAAATACCTGTCACACGAATCTTTAAAGAGTTTATGCGTAATCATCAGTGGTTACCCAAGTTTACACACAATATTGGTTTCAAATTTTAAGTTAAAAATACAGATCTGTAAAGCAAAAATTTTCTCGAAAATATCGGAAAGGGGCGGTAAGTTTCTATGGAAGCCACACCTACAAATGGGCGTGGCACCATGACATTGCAAGACATAAGAAGTGGTTTTACCCCATTTGGAGCAAAAACATGAATAAATAATAACCATTTTCTTAAAAAATTCAAAAATGGGCGTTAGATTTGTATGGGGGCTATACCTAAAAATGGGCGTGGCACCTTAGATTTGACTTTGAATGACATGAGAAGTATTTTTATCCAATTTGGAGTAAATATATTCATAAATAATACCTATTTTCATAGAAAAACTTGAAAAAGGAAAGTTTATATGGGGACTATACGAAAAATGGGCGTGGCATCTTGGTTTTGACACTGAATGACAAAAGAAATGTTTTTACCCAATTGGGGCGAATACATTCATAAATAATTCGTATTTTTATACAAAAAATCGAAAAAAAACGGTAAGTTTGTATGGGGGCTATACCTAAAAATGGGCGTGGCACTCTCATTCTCGAACTTAACATAGTCGTTGCCGAGAAAAGCTTAAGCTCCAAATTTCAGCTTAATATCTTTATATCTTCAACGAAAAAGATGCATAGAAATATACAGACGGACAGACAGACGGACATGGTTAGACCGATTCGTCTTCTCGAACTGATCAAGAATATATATACTTTATGGGATCTACGACGTCTCCCTCAATGCGTTACAAACTTTCAGACAAACTGAATATATCCTTCACACTATGTGTGGCGGGTATAAAAAAAAAATGATGGCCAACACAGAAGTTAAGTTAAGCTATTCAGGATGACACTGAAAACACTTCCACCAGAGTTTTGGCTAAGATCCTTTTTCATCATGACACCAAACTTCGAAACGAGTGTTATCAATGCCGCTGACAATTTTGTCAGAAGAACCGCATAAAATAAATTTTAATAAATATAAATCTTATTGAAGAATAAAGTCTGTTAAATTTCTAAATATCTCCATCAAAAAAAAAAAAAAAACAAGAAAGAACGCTGAAGTCGAGTATGCTCGACTGCAAGATACCCTGTACCCAATCTAAATGTATCATTAGTTAGGTTCTATTTGACTACTATACCTCATTGAATTGGATTTTCATAGAAAAACTTAAAAAATCGGGTATATCTTTGAACGGGGTTATACCTAAAATTTTGTTGGGCCTACCCATATTGGTCTATTTCATTGGGACTATCATAGACATAATTTATACTAAATTTAAATTTTCTAGAATAAAAAACAATGACGTTTTTATGTAAAAACCCAAAATTTTGGGGTAAATTTGTATGGGGGCTATACCTAAAATTTTGTTGGTCCTACCCATATTGGGATATTTTATTGGGACTATCATAGACATAATTAATACTAAGTTTGAACTTCCTAGAATAAAAAACAATGACTTTTTATGCAAAAACCCAAAATTTTGGGGTACATTTGTATGGGGGGTACTCCTTAAAATGGGTCTAGAGAAAAACCGTTTGTAAGTGCATACTTGACGGCCTAGGAGAGTCTAAGTTTCAATTTTGAAAGCTCTACCTCTTATAGTCTCCGAAATAATCGTTTTCATACGGCAGACAGCATGACAGACGGACAGACGGACGGACGGACAGACAGACGGACGGACAGACGGACGGACAGACAGACATAGCTAGTTCGACTCCCCTTCCAATGCTAACATTTAGATTAGAGTTGCATGGTTCCATTTTAAGTTTAGCGGGTCCCAAATGAAAACAATGAAAACAGTCAAAGTTTAAATTTTTGAGTATTTATACCAAAACTATGAGATACAAAACGCATTAATTTGTTTTTAACCAGATAATAACCAGTGAATCTATTAATATGTACATCTTCAAGAATTGTAACCATTAAAGATTATGTTGATTGTTTAAACAGCGGTTTTGTCTAACAGAAGAGTTAATCATTTGTAGCTTTCGGCTATATTTCATTTTTAAAAACGATTATTATTGAAAATATAACATAATAATGTGCATGATTAAAGCTAATTAGAGTGATTGGCCGTCCATATTTGTACAATACGTAGATACATATGTTAGATAGACAAGTAGCAGCGCGGAGGCTAAATGCCGTTTTGCTGAGGTTCGCGTAATACGCTCGCTATCTAAACTTTTATGACGGCGTCATCGACCTCGTTTACACAGTGCGATGTAATCTCCTAGCGACAATCGCATTGCATGAAAACTATATTTGTATGTATGTATATTCCGTTGTAAAGACTATGAGCTGAGAATTTGGATAGGAAGAAGAAGACTGGCGAGCGGTGGAAGAGTATCTTCCGATGTCTTTTTCTGCCTTTGGGTATTGTTGAAAGTAACAATTGTTTCGCTCATTTGAACTTGAATTTGCCGGCGTACATTTATATCTTCTTCTTCTGCTTTATACCCTACACCACCCACACGTGCATATATAGTTTGTACTTAGTATTTTTTTTTTCATTGCATTTGTACGGCTGTAAACTACAATATACAATATGAACAGACAGAGGAAAGGTTATATAAAAATTATTACTCTTTCTTCATTTCTATGTAATATATTATATCTAACATAAAATATATTTTATTTATATTAATTTTTGTTAAGATAAATCACTTATGTACATATGAGACGTGAAAATAGTAATAAAAACTTTGGTTTTAAATGGAGTGAATGATTTCTCTTTTTGTATATGTGCATTTGTTTTTGTTTTTGGTTTTTTTTTGTGAGGGTGCGTTCACATGTTCACCTTGAACGCAGACGATGATGGCTTCAAAGAGATATAAGAGAGTAAAAGGCTAATGCACTCCGAAAGCGAAAAATTGCAATAATTTTACTGTATCCTCTATAATTGTGATTGCTGTTGTTGTTATAATGCATATAAATAAAAAAAAATAAAAGAAAAAAGAAAACTGCATAACCAAAAGCAATACTCAAAACAAAAGTAATAAAAAACATATAAAATAGTTTAACATTAAATTGTGTACATAATTATATAAATTTAAGATTTATTTGATAATATTTTGTCAAAACCTGTAGTTAAGTTTATAAAAACATAATCGAAAGCATACTTCTTACTTCAAAAGAAATGCTACCAATGAAAACCAATTGATATGATTTTTTTTATAAAAACTTTAGAGAATTTTTATATGATAACATGAAAGTAAAGGGTGGTTAAATTTCAAGGGCCGATGTTGATTTTGAATAAAACACGAATTATTTAGGAAATTATTGACATTTCTTTTTATTATGATATATTGGTATGACTCAATTATGTATGGAACAAAATATCGGCCAAATGGCCGCCACGGCTTCGGCAGCACACGTCCATCCGATGGTCTAAATTTTCGATGACGCTGAGGCATAATTGAGGTCCAATGTCGTTAATGTGCCGAATTATCTCATCCTTTAGCTCTTGAATTGTTGTTGGCTTATTGGCGTACACCTTTTCTTTCAAATAACCCCAAAGAAAGAAGCCCAACGGTGTCAAGTCACATGATCTTGGCGGCCAGTTGACATCGCCGCGACGTGAGATTATTCGGCCATCAAATTTTTCGCGCAAAAGAGCCATTGTTTCGTTAGCTGTGTGGCAAGTGGCGCCATCCTTTTGAAACCACATATCGTCCACATTCATATCTTCCAATTCAGGCCACAAAAAGTTTGTTATCATCTCACGATAGCGAACACTATCCACAGTAATTGCCTGGACAGCCTCATTTTCGAAGAAGTACGGCCCTATGATGCCGCCAGCCCATAAACCGGTAAACAGTCACTCTTTGTGGATGCATTGGTTTTTCGACAATCACTCTAGGATTCTCATTCGCCCAGATGCGGCAATTCTGCTTATTGACGAATCCACTGAGGTGAAAATGTGCCTCATCACTGAAGATGATTTCCTTCGAAAATTGATCATCCACTGTTGCCATTTCTTGCCACCATTCTGACCATTGACGACGCTTGAAATGGTCAAGAGGCTTTAGTTCTTGAATCAATTGAGCGTGTAAATGCAAGTCTTTATGCATAATATTCATCAACGAAGAGCGTGAGAGGTGCAATTGTTGGGCACGACGACGAGTTGAGGTGGACGGCTCTTCAGCCACACTATCGCGAACAGCAGCAATATTTTCTGGAGTACGAGCTGTACGAGCATGCACTGGTGTTTTCACATCTCCTACAGACCCGGTTTGCTCAAATTTTACACGATTTTTCCGATTGTACACACATTTGAACGATTAAATTGACCGAAAAAATCACGAAGTGCACGATATGCATTTTGATTTGAACGCCCATTTTCATAATAGGCCTGAATAACTTTAACGCGTTGTGTATCTTTCCATGGTTCAAATTGAGTTAGTCTGAAGTTGAGAAATGTCAAAAAAAATGCAGGAAAAAACTTGACGTTTAGGTGTGGTTCACATTCAACATCGGCCCTTGAAATTTAACCACCCTTTACTATAAGATAAATTTGAGGTACTTTTTATAAGTTAGATACAGGATATCTTACAGTTGAGTTGCTGTTTCTAGGCTAAGTAACAAACGAATAAGAATGCTGCAGTCAAGAAGCCTGACTTTAAAATAATTAAAAATAGTTGAACCACTGAACCGAACCAAAACTAATTTAAAGTAGGAGGGGCAACATATATTTTACAATGCATAGAACAAAAATATTTTTTATATTCAGGTGAATACTATACATCATCAGATGGACATATTTATCTGGCAGTTGTATTATAGTAAAACTTATTTGCATTTTGTTTAAATATATATATTGTATATTGTATATATATATTACACTAGTAGAAATACCCGGTTTTACTCAGGTGTCGCAAACAGTTATTCTCAAATATTTTTGTTGCACCAAAAGGCTCTTCCCAGTGCCCACTTTTCCAATCAATCATTCTTATTCCGCTTCTTAATACCCAGTTTTTGTATAATTTCTGTGGTGCCTACATGGGACTATGCCCTTCGCCCATTACTCCAATGGATCACTAAATTTTATGCTAGTAGCTCAAATAATTACAAAAATAAGTGACAACGCCCACCGCCCATTTTTTTAATGGATCATGTTCGTCCCGGTCCTAGTATTATGCACAAATATATGGAATTTCATTTATCTCGTTTAAATTTTTGCAAAAATATAAAATTTTTTTATCGTTTATATGAGGCCACTCTCACCACTCATTTTTCCATTGATTCCTATCTGTATTACCCGGCTTGGATCGGATCATATACATATAACAAATTTCATTTGACTAATTAAATTATTTGCAAATATGAGACGTATTCTTGGACGTATATTGGTTCTCTTATATAGTGCCACGCCCATCACCAATTTTTTCAATGGATTACACTTTTTTCTGTGTATTTACATGTATACCAAATTTCATTTTGCAAATTTCATTATTTCCAAAATAAGATGAATTTTTAAAGAGCCACGCCCAGCTCCTACTTTTTCATCTTTGCAGTTCCTATTAACATGTATGCCGAATTTCATTTTTCTCAAATACTTGTCAAAAAAAAATGACTTTCTGTATTGATTCTATGGGTGTCACACTGAATATACACACCAAATTTCATAAGAATCGGTCAAGTTTTAGAGGAGTTTTTTATACTTTACAGTGGACCCTCGGTTAACGAACTTAATTCGTTCCAGAAACTTGTTCGTTATGCGAAACGTTCGTTATCCGAAACCGAATATTTGCATATACATAAATCAATGTAAAATAAATAATAAGCTAAACACCGAAACTTAACGCGCAATTCGGTATTTCCCCTTTTCGCTGGTTATTATGCGAAACTTCGTTCGTTAACCGAAATTTTTTTCGAAAAAATTTCGTTCGTTATCCGAAATGTTCGTTATCCGAGACGTTCGTTAACCGAGGGTCCACTGTATTAGATAAAAGCAAACACATATTTATTATTACGTATGTAAATACTAGCTGAACCCGGTATGCTTCACCACCCCTCTTGTTGAAATACAATAAAACAAGAAAAAACGTTAACTTCGGTGGAACCGAAGCTTAAATACCCGTCACACGAATCTTTGAATAGTTTATGTGTGTCATATCATAAGAGGCTTATATACATTTATAAATATATATTTGAAAATAATTACTTTTCATACAAATGTTCGAAAATAATCAATAAGTTTGTATGGGTGCCTTAGCTAAAAATGGGCGTGGCACCTTGGTTTTGATATTGAATGTCATTACAAGTGTTTTTACTCAAATTTGAGTGAATAGTTTCATAAATAATACCTATTTTAATACAAAAATTCGATTATGGGCGGTAAGTTTGTATGGGGGCTATATCTAAAAATGGGCGTGGCAGCTTGGATTTGATATTGGATGACATTAGAAGTATTTCTTTCCAACTTCGAGTGACTACATTCATAAATAAAAGCTATTTTCATGAAAAAAATTAGAAAAAAACGGTAAGTTTGTATGGGGGCTATACCTTAAAATGGGCGTGGCACTTTGATTTTAACACTTGAACTGCTTAGGACTGAGAAAAGCTTAAGTTCCGAGTTTCAGGTCAATATCTTTAAAACTGAGCGAATGAATCGCATAAATACAGACAGACGGACAGACGGACGGACGGACGGACGGACAGACAGACAGACGGACATGGCTAGATCGACTCGTCTCATCGTGCTGATCAAGAATATATATACTTTATAGGGTCTACGACGTCTCCTATAATGCGTTACAAACTTTCTGACAAAATGATAATACCCTCCCCACTATGTGTGGCGGGTATAAAAATATGTAGATAAAAAAATATTTTGGGTCATCCAATGGGCTCAAATTTCGATTCTCCCTGAACACTTGAAAAATATTTTTGAACAATTTTTAAAATACGTCAGCATTAAGTCTACAAAAAATGTAATTACTTTTTTTCTATATTTAAGAAAAATTCTTCAATATTTTTTAAATATTTAATAATTCTAGAAGAAAATATAAAAATTATATTTTTAATAATATTAATTTATTCATTCATTGCATTATGCACCAATATAAATACTAAGATGACAAAAAATACTTCGGGTACAGGATATAATACAATTAAAATTTTACCATTGGTATCCAATGCTTCCACTAAAGTTTCTCCATTTCTTCCATTCTATTTGTTTACAAATTTAACTTTCGATCTGTTTATGTCTTTTTTTTTTATTTCACAAGATTACCTTAAATATTTAAAGCCCAAAGAGAGCAAAGTAAAACGCTATTCATTTTTAAAGGCAACGCACGCGTTGGCACTATCGAGCTGACTTTTGGTATTTAGGCCAGAAAAGGTGCGTTCTAGTGAAAAATTAGCACTTTAATGCAAACTGTGTGCCAAAACTGATTCTTTTTGATTCCAAAGATACATATTGTATATTCATTCATACATATTGTATATACATTTTGTATGTAAGTGTGTAATGATACGTATGTATATAAAAGTTATAAACTTCTTCATTCTTTGCGTAGTTATATTATTTTTTACACTGAAAAAAATTAGAAAGCTTATAATTCTAACAATTTATGCAAATCTAAGTAACTATCGAGATCCCGACTATTTTATATACAACACAATGTTGAGTAGTATTAATGTACATGAACATATTTATTTATTTATTTTATCTAAACAGTTCTAAATATTTTTTCATGCTTGAAAGAAATAACGTGTCCACCGAATGTACGAAACTTTCACATTAATGTTAGATCATCATGGAGTCTATTGGACTTACATATGCTGGAGTTCAAACGGTCTAGGATGTTTCGTTTAATGTGTAACAAATTTTTTGACAAAGCAATATATCTCGTTTTTATTAAACCATTAAAAAAGTTGGTTCAGCGGTTCGAGATCACTTTGAACAGCTGGTTCGATTCACAAACCAAAGTCGAACCGCGGTTCGGTTCAATCGATTCAGCTAAATTTTAAATTTTAAAAAAGCAAAAACGTTAGCTTCAGTAGAACCGAAGCTCAAATACAAGCCACACGAAACTTTAAAAAGTTCATGTATGATCATCAGTGAAGTATATTTTATTCCTCAAAGGAGTTGGGTGTGGACAAATCAACTTTTCAAATAAGACGCATATATTGTAAATAAAAAATAAGTTTGTATGGGGACTATACCTAAAAATGGGTGTGTCATCTTGGTTCTGACATGCAAACTGTCTTGGACCAAAAAAAAAGCTTAAGTTTAAAATTTCAGGTCAATTTCATAACAACTTTCCGAGTATAACGCATTGCAACAGACAGACAGATGGACGGACATGGCTAATCGTGTCGTCTCCGATGCCTTTTTGAGTTACAGAGTAAAAGTTCAAAACGATGCAATAGGCGATGGCATAGTACAGGGTTTATATTTTTCAGCTATTATATAAAAATATAATAAGTATTATACTGTAGCAAAATACAACCCTGTACTATCGACGATACGTCTACCGTTTCGATTTCAGCTTTTACACTGACATCAGCCTAAGACTGCTCTTTTCTTTTATCTTTCGTGATAATTTTTTTTAATAATAAAAGTAATCGGTTTCTGGTTCAAAACCATTTTCCTTTAGAAAAACTGGTTCCGTTCACGGTTTGGAGCAAACATTCAAAAAGTACAACGTTTTAGTTCGAAACCGACTTGCAGCCCTGTTTTTTTTTTTTTTTTTTTAAATATGACATATGTATGTATAAAAAATATCGCGTAGCATTCCAAAGCGAAAGCTGCTGAAATATTTTTGAATTCAAGTTACTATGTATAAGCTTAGCTCAACACAAATATGTTACGAGATTATGACACTTAAACGTGTTTTCGAAAATGGCAATTAAGCTCTCTTCGAGTGAATCTTAATTGGCTTCGATACGACTTGGATTGGCTCAGCTTAGCTTTAAATAATTTGGTGTGGGTGTAATCAATGCGAAGATTGAATATGAAACTGGAAAGTCACTAATATAAACAACAACAACAAGAGAAAACGTTGACTTCGACTAAATTGCTTTCGCAAATTGCAACAAATATACAATGTAAAGATTTTTTATTTGCAAAAAACTTAAAGATATTTGGCAGTACTAGTTTGGATCCATTACAAAATTATATTTTTTATACCCGCCACACATAGTGTGAAGGGTATATTCAGTTTGTCTGAAAGTTTTTAATGCATTGAAGTAGACGTCGTACACCCTATAAAGTATATATATTCTTGAGCAGCTCGATGAGACGAATCGATGTAGCCGTGCCCGTCTGTCTGCCCGTCTGTTTATTTCAACGCGATTTACTCGGAGACTACTGAAGATACTTAGCTGAAATTTATAACTTAAGCTATTCTCGGCAACGACCAGGTCAAGTTTAAATATGAAAGTGCCAAGCCCATTTTTAGGTATAGCCCCCATACAAACTTACCGTTTTCTTTTGATTTTTTGTATGAATATAGATATTATTTATGCATATACTCACTCCAAATTGGGTGAAAACACAACTTATATCATCCAATTTCAAAAGCAAGGTGCCACGCCCATTTCTAGGAAAAGTCCCCATACAAACTTATCGCCCATTTTCGAATTTTTGTGTGAAAATGGGTATTTTTTAGTAATGTGTTGACTCCAAATTGGGTAAAAACACTTTTAATATCATCCACTATCAAATCCAAGGTGTCACTCTCATTTTGGCATAAGCCCCACACAAACGTACCTTTTATTTTCGAATTTTTGTTTGTATTTTTAGTTTAAAATTTCATACCAATATTGTGTCCTAACGTGAGTTGTATCAGACCATTGACACCGTCCAATCTCATCTCGAAGTTCTATTAAAGCCACTAAAGATAATACTTCGGTTCCACCGAAGGTAACGTGTTTATACCAGCCACACATAGTGTGAAGGGTAGTCGGAAAGTTTGTAACGCATTAAAGGAGGCATTTGAGACTCCATAAAGATATATATAATTGATCAGCTCGACGAGGCGAGTCGATTTAGCCATGTCCGTCTGTGTGTCTGTCTGTTTATTTCAACACGATTTACTCGGAGACTACTGAAGATACTTAGCTGAAATTTATAACTTAAGCTTTTCTCGGCAACGACCAGGTCAAGTTTAAATACGAAAGTGCTTAGGTATAGCCCCCATACAAACTTACCGCTCATTTTCGAATTTTTATATGAAAATGGTTATTTGTATATAATGTTTTGACTCCAAATTGGGTAAAAACACTTTTAATATCATCCAATATCAAATCTAAGGTGCCACGCCAATTTTTTGACACAGGCCCCACACAACGTTAGTTCCATCAGACCATTAACCCGGTCCCATCCCATCTCGAAGTTCTATTAAAGCCACTGATGATAACACATAAACAATTTTAAAATACGTGTGATGGGTATTTAAGCTTCAGTTCCACCGAAGTTAACGTTTTTCCTTGTTATTTTGATATCTTATATTTCAGGTGTTTTGTAAAACTAACTTAAACGTGCCTTTTCAATTAGACAATTCTAATAAAAATGCGTTTGTTACCTTTTAATTAGCGAATCATGGTAAATTTATTATATGTGTGCTTCTTCTGTCCAACATTTTGAAAAGTGTAATGTAAGTTAACTTTGGTACAAACGAATAAAAATGCATTTTTACGTTTTTCTTTTTTCTATTTGATTCGATTTTGCACGTCGCTGAGTACGATCTTGCAACGCTAATTGCCACCAAATTTAGACGCACCAACAAGTTTGAAAAAATCAACAAAATAATTGCAAAAAAAAAAAAACATGGACAATTTTAAACTTCGATTCCTACAGTGATATACATACAACTAAATGGAAGAGCAGTGGCGTACATATTTTTTCACAAAAAAGGGTGGTGTGTGCGTAAGAAATTGATTAAAAAATCGATCGAAAAACTAAAACTACCCCTCATTCGACTATTAGAGTAATTTTTCTTGAATGAATATTATATTTGCGTTTGTTTTGTATGGGAGCTATGTGCTATAACGACGGTACCTCAAATATGTGTCTTTCTGTGATCATTGGTTGCTACAAGAAGTATTTTGACTATATTTGAAACAAATCACTTCATAAATAAATATTTATTCATATAAATACACAAAATAGGAGGTAAATTTTGTATAGGAGCCATATGCAATAGTGGTCCCACCTGAACCATGGACCCCTTTACGAACATGGGTTGCTATTAGAAGTGGTTTAACAAAATTTGACCTTCATTGCATAAATAAACCATTTTTCATATAAAAAATTTAAAAATGGCGGTAGATTTCTTGTCTCGTTGAGCTGGTCTATAATAAATATATTTTATGGGTTATAGAATACTGCGTTGCAAACTGATAATATTCGTTCACACCTTGTGTATAAAATCAATTAGGGAATATGTGGTTATCAGTATTTAAAATTTGGCAACTAAAGAAGGCATCGTTGACCGAATTGATTAAGCATTGTTCGTCTGTCTGTCCGTTTGTCGTTACGCGATTTATTCGCTAAGTTTTAAAGATATTGACCTGAAACTTTAAACAAATTCCTTTTTTCGGTAATGACCAAATGCCACGCCCACCTTAACGTATAGTCTCTCTGAAACAGGATTTTTTTTTAAATATATTCACTTAACATATTGGGTAAAAAAACTTCTATTTATAACCTATGTATTCATACGTCGGTCTACTAGAGCATACATATACCAAGTGTATAGGAGGAACGTAATCTTTGTGACGTTTTAAGAAAAAATTTCGAAAATAACCAAAGAAAAGAACCATTTGCTTCTTAAAACGGATTTTTAAGAATAACTCTAATTTCGAACCAATTGATCCATTCTAATTTCCATAAAAACTCATTTTCTGAAAAAATATGCCCGCAAAATTGATTTTTTTTTTTTTAAAGAAAATATATTCTTGATCAGCTGCGCGATTTATTCGTTCAGTTTAGATGATATTGGGCTGAAATTTTAAACTTAAGCTTGTATGTTAAAATTATTGTGCCATTTTTAAGTATAGCTGCCATTACAAACATGCAACATTACTAAAGTATTTTTGTTATAAGAAAACAAGAAACGCGAAGTCGAGTATGCTCGACTGCAAGATACCCTGTACCCAATCTGTATGTACCTTAAGTTAGGTTCTATTTTACTACCATACCTTATTAAATTGTATTTTCATAGAAAAACTTAAAAAATCGGGTATATTTTTGTACGGGGGGCTATACCTAAAATTTTGTTGGGCCTACCCATATTGGTCTATTTCATTGAGACATATGTATAATTTATACCAAGTTAAGATTTTTTAGAATAAGAAACAGTGACGTTTTTATGCAGAAACCCAAAATTTTGGGGTAAATTTGTATGGAGGCTATACCAAAATTTTGTTGGCCCTACCCATATTGGGATATTTTATTATGTATCATAGACATAATTTGTACTTAATTTGAACTTCCTAGAACATTTGGGATATTTTATTATACTTTCTCGAATAAAAAACAATGACGTTTTTATGCAAAACCCCAAAATTTTGGGGTAGATTTGTATGGGGGGCACACCTTAAAAACCGTTTGTAAATGCACACTTGCCGGCCTAGGAGAGTCTAAGTTTCAATTTTGAAAGCTTTAAAGTCTCCGAACTAATCGTTTTCATACGGCAGACAGCATGACGGACAGACAGACAGATAGACAGACAGACAGACGGACGGGCGGACAGACGGACAGATAGACATAGCTTGTTCGACTCCCCTTCCAATGCTGATCAAGAATATATATACTTCATAGGGTCTATCTTGCCTCCTTCTGTCTGTTACATACATTCGCACAAACTTAATATACCCTTTTACCCTTTGCGTACAGGGTATAAAAATTTATTTAAAGAGCTTATTACTTCAAATATGGTACAAATGGTAGTGGTAAAATTGGTTGAGATCGGACGGGAGTTTTCTAAATTTTAAGTATATTTTTAATTCGTTTTGTATTTAAAATAAATTTGAGTACAGATGCTGAACACGAAGAACTTTCTACATGAAATTATTTGATGTGATTTGATTTCGTTCCAAACTAAGCTAACGTTTTTCTTCGTTTTTTGCTTAAAATATTATATATAGTATGTACATTCTTCCTATATGAACCCCAAAAAAAGTGTCTAACCTTACATTGGTCTGCGCACATTGACCCCTGCCACACTTATTTGCTGAAATATTACTTAAGCCATTAATGATCAAAAATAAGTAATTCTACGTTGTGTGTGACAGGTATTTATATGTCGGTTCTAACGAAGTTTTAGTCTGTGCTTGTTTTTTGTGTTTCTTTTTAAATGTTTAATGTTTCGTTTAAACAATTTAACTGTGCGTCTTAATTAGATACATTCATTCACAGATGCAAGTACAGATATATATATATATATATATATACAGATACATATGTGAATGCCAAAGACAACGACAAGTTAAAATATTTCGCAATTTTTGGTTTCAATTAACACGTTTATTTTGTATATATTTTCTGTGTTATTTTTTTGTTTTGTTTTGCGTACAACTTGACATTTACATACAAAATTTGTAAATAAAAATCGCGATTGTTATTGAAGCGCCAACAGTTCATATTTAAAAAAAAAAAAAAAACTATTGTAAATATACATTTCTTTTTTATTTACGAAGATACAAAGTTAACTATTCATTATTTTTACAATAATTCAATTCTTCGACTTTTATTACTTGTGTGTGTGTATGTGTCCAATATGCAATATGCGTATACGTTTGACGGTACATATACATATACACAATTGTAATTGTATTGTTTATATATGTAAACACAAATATAAAACGTACATACATACTTGTATGTCTCCATGAATTGTTTTTATTTAGCGAGCAAATGTGTACGTGCCAAATGCGCATTTTTTTAAAGAAAGCCGTTGATAAATATTAGCAATTTGTGACTGACTTTGGGTTTACTTCTTGGCTGGATTGTGTGTGTAAATTTCAAAACTCGATCATGCTGAACCAACCAAATTTATTTGAAAGTTCATAAGCCAGTACATTTCATAAAACAATCTTAATGCTGCTCACCACACCATTTTGCATTTTCACCTAATTGGGGAGACGCACGTCTTCCTTTTTCTTTACCGAAGATCTTCTTTTTAGTCTTTACTAAAATACACTTGAAAAAATTATTATCGACTTGATAGGGTCGAAGCATTTTGACTATTTTATTATTCCTTTTTATACCCGCCACACATAGTGTGAAGGGTATATTCAGTTTGTCTGAAAGTTTGTAACGCATTAAAGGAGGCATCGGAGACCCCATAAAGTATATATATTATTGATCAGCTCGATGAGACGAATCGATCTAGCCATGTCCGTCTGTCTGTCTGTCCGTCCGTCTGTCCGTCTGTCCGTCCGTCTGTTGCAATGCGTTTTTCTCGGAAAGTTTTAAAGATATTGACCTGAAACTTTAAATTTAAGCTTTTGTGTTCCTAGGCAGTTTGTATAGCAGAACCAAGGTGCCACGCCCACTTTTAGATATAGCCCCCATACAAACTTACCATTTTTTTCGATTTTTTTGTGTGAAAATAGTTATTATTTATGAATGTTTTGACTACAAATCGGGTAAAAACACTTTTAATCCAATATCCATCCATCCAATATCAGAAGAAAGGTGCCACGCCCATTTTTAGATATAGCCCCCATGCAAACTTACCATTTTTTTCGATTTTTTGTATGAAAACTGTTATTATTTGTAAATGTATTTACTACAAATATGGGTAAAAGCACTTCTAATGACATCCAATTTCAAAAGAAAGGTGCCACGCCCATTTTTTTGATATGGCCCCCATACAAACCAAGCGCCCATTTTTTAGATTTTGTATGAAAATAGTTCTTATTTATGGATATATTCACTCCAATCTGTGTAAAATCACTTCTACTGTTATCCTATGAATATTCTATCGATATGACAAGGATCGGGCCACTATAACATATAGTCCCATACAAACTCACCTTCTATTTTTTTATTTTTTTCAAGAAAATGAATAAAGTTTCGTGTGGTGGGTATTTGAGCTTCGGTGCTTCCGAAGTTAACGTTCTTGCTTGTTTATTATTATTATTATTATTATTATTTAAAGCTATTAAAGATGAAAACAATGGCCGGAAGAAGTAGAATTTGTCTTATTAGAAAAATACTTTTTAGATGCTTACGCTAAATCTAACAAAGCACTAAACTGTGTAGAAAGGTTATAGAGCAGCAGTTTTTTCACTGTGTAGCTCGGACTGTAGATAGAGAGTTGGCTGAGGGGAAAATACATATTACCCCGTACAATTAGCATATCACTGCTGGTTTTTTACAACTTATGTCTCGGCAGGGAAACCTTTTGTGCGTGGAAGGCTATGTAGGATTAGTGCCAACCAGTAAAGTCAAGGAAAGACTTAAGTTTGAAGAAACATAAAGGTACTACATAGCTCAGTGATTCTAACTACCAATGTCCAATATGTCTCAGTCTACTCGATCTTAATGCAGGACACACACAGAGAAAGTGTTCTATCGATTCCGGAGTGTCCTCTTCCTTACAACCTATGCAGGTACTGTTATAAGGGATACCTACTCTAACCGCGTGTTCCCCGATGAGCCAATGTCCAGTGATGACGGCTGTCAGTCTCAGAAGGTCTATGCGGTGGTTTAACAGTAATGCTCTGCTAAGTTTGGGGTCAATCGTAGGCCTAATAAGCTTAGCTTTTCTGCAGCTATTCACATTTTGCCATTTATAATAACCTAAAGAGGTAAAGTGATTCATAATGTGGGCGACCTAACACTCATTCGAATCTGAACCGCGACTGGCTGAGAATTATCCGATTAGCCCCGTCTAGCCACGGACTGTAAATAATAATGATTAAATTTTTTTGTATCAAAAAAATTATAAACTTAGAGTAGCCGTACACATTAAGAGTAGATTTCCATTTGGATAATCTTTGCATATCCGCAAGAATTTAAAAAAATTTAGTTTTATGGTTATTTCTCAAGGATATATTATATTTTAAGTTTTATTTAAAAACCCAGACTACAATGATTATGTTTTGAGTAAAAAAAAAGTCAAAAAGTGCGACTTTTTATTTGTTGCTAAAATATAATACTCAAAATCAATTTTTGACTTTAGAATGAGATACTAAGGTAATATTACAAGTAAAAATTTGTGTACTGACATTAGATTCATTTTGAAATGTGTTCTCCCTACGAGAATAATTAAAAAAAAACAAGAAAAAACGTTTACTTCGGTAGCACCGAAGCTCAAATACCCGCCACACGAAATATTAATTAGTTTATGTACGATCATCAGTGGCGTAGATTATATTCTGCAAAGGGGTTGGTTGGGGACGCCTCTTGTTGGGCTCAAATAAGACGCATATATATGTATAAAATTTTAAGCTAAAAATGCACAAAAAACAATCGTTTTCTTGCAAAAATAAAAAAATGTAAGGTGAGTTTGTATGGGCCCTATCCTTACAAAAACTCAAAAATTTGAGCTATTTTTGTATGGGGGCTATACCTAAAAATGGGCGTGGCATCTTGGTTTTGACATTGAATGACAAAAGAAGTGTTTTACCTAATCTGTAGTTAATACATTCTAAATAATAACTATTTTTATACATAAATAGTGGTAAGTTTGTATGACATACAAACGGTCTACGAGGTGTGTTCAAAAAGTATCGCATATTTTGTGTGTTTTTTTTTTTTAATTATTTATTTATTCATGAAAATCTATTTTGTCCCCTTTAAAGTAATCCCTTCCCGATAAAATACACCTATGCCAACGTTTTTTCCAATCCTCGAAACATGCCAAATAGTCCCTTTCCGGTATAGCCTTTAGTGCCTTCTTCGGTTTAGCTTTTATCTCCTCAATCGACTCGAAACGCGTTCCCCGGAGTAGTCTCTTGAGTTTTGGGAATAGCCAGAAGTCACACGGTGCCAAATCAAGCGAATACGGTGGTTGCGGAACGATATTGATTGCATTTTTGGCGAAAAAATCACGAAGAATCAGTGCAGAATATTTCATAATTTTTGGTACCAATCGAGTCGTGACACGTTTGAGGCCCAAAACTTCTTTCAAAATGGTATTAATTGATCCATTTGATACAAAAATTTCAGCAGCAATGGATCTAATAGTTAATCGACGGTGTGCAAGCACTAATTCTTTTACTTTTTGGGATGTGAGCATCGTCCGTTGAGGTCGATGGTTGATCAGGGAGCTCTTCGTCTTCAACACGTTCGCAACCTTCTTTCAACAATTTATACCAATCAAATGTTGTTGATTTTGGTAGAGCTCGGTCCCCATAAGCCTTCTTCAACATTTTTATTCCATTTATTCCATTCAGAAAAAAAAAAATTTGATACAGGTTCTTTTGATCCATTTTTTTGAATAGGTAAAAATCGAAGACGATCCAAAACACGTGCAAGCAAAGCAGCTGTCAACAATTAAGTGAACATTCAAAATGGCCGAACTTGTCGGCATAAGTGAGAGACATGAGTACCAACATAACGCCACAAAAAATCGAAATTCGAATATACGTAACCCGCGAAAATTCAAAATTCGCGATAATGTTTGAACACACCTCGTATGATAAAAAAAACTAAAGTTTTAAATTTCAGGTCAATATCTCTAAAACTTTCCGAGAAAAACGCATTGCAACAGACAGACGGATGGAGAGACAGACAAACGGGCATGGCTAAATCGATGCGTCTATTATTGTGTCTAAGCTTTGATTGTATCGGACTATTGACTCCAAGCCATCCCTTCTCCAAAATTAACATAAGCCACAGATGATCATTAATAAACTAAACCAAGATGTGGTGGGTATTTGAGCTTCGGTTCTACCGAAGTTAACGTTTTTCCTTGTTATTTAGTGGATTCGTAAATATATAATTAATTAGTTTACCGATACAACTCAAGCCAAGTATTCAGATAGTTTTTTTTTTAAATACTTTTTGAAAAATAATTTCAATTGCATTGAAACATTCTTGAAACTTAAATGAAATATTTTAATTATTCGTTGTGGAATGTAAAGGCATAAATAGCATAAAAAAAAATTTAAAAAAAATACAATACAATACAATACAAAAAGTTGGAAAAAAAAAACAAATTAGTTAAAATATTTTCTTGTTAATAAGTATAAGCACCAAAATCAGTTTCTGAATTCAGGTCGCTCTCAGACAATTCAACTTTGTTAAAAGCCCACTTATCAAATGTTATTCTGACATTCATGCATACACATATACCTACTTTAAGATATTTGACAATAACTTTTGTATTTTATATACAAAACATGCATAAATATGAAGTTTTTTATTTTTTATTTATTTATTTTTTTTTAAATGAGGTCGAAATGTCAGCAATTTGAACAGAACAAAGCACGTGTCATTGTTTTACAGAACGAGTCGTTGTTGTCGCCGTTGACATCGTGTTAAAATCAACAAAAGTCATGTTGACAAAAACTTAAAGAAATATTCAAGAAATAAAAGTTAAAATGCTTTGTAGACTGCAGATATCTAAGCTTATAAGGTGCTCATTCTATGAGCTAATTCGCTGTCACTTGGAATGCTGTTAGCAAAACACAAGCTATGAGTTCACTGGCAACTCAAATGATCTAAGCTCAAAGTCAACTTTGCAAACTATTACGAATTATGCAAAAAAAAAAAAAAAAAGAGATCTAAAAACTGGCTTACATACTTAGTTAAAACACGATTTCTATTTATTTTTTAGTGTTTTTAGTCAAAATATTCTTCTTCTGCCCACGTTGCAGTTGCTTAATTGGTCGGTTTCGGGAACAAAATTTCGCATGGTGCCCAATTAGGTAAAAATGGCGGACGACTGTGCGACTCGGTGCATTATCGTGCAGACACTTGAGCTTCCAAAACTCGAATACGATATTTTGGTACTTTTTGTGCTTTCAAAATAATATTTTAAAAATACTATTGCGGATTAAATCATTTTAAACAATATTTTGAGGTTCACAGTTCAAAATTTTGCATAAAATGCATTCAAAATAACATTATTGGTTTAAAGGAAAAAGAGAACACCTTCAGCTTTGAACAGACTACGTATCACATTGGGACAAAAAAAGGGTTTTTTTTAAACAAATATTTTCGTTGCAATTTGTTGGTGTAAGGGTACCCCCTTGTATAAATTATTTTAATAAAATTTTTAATTAAGCCTATCCCATGACAAATTTTCAAGGGATAATAAATGAACAACTTCCAGTTATTTTGGATTAATTTCAAGTATTATCTCAAAAACTGGAAGAATTCAAACACAAAATTTTTATACCCGCTACACATAGTGTGAAGGGTATTATCAGTTTGTCGGAAAGTTTGTAACGCATTAAAGGAGGCATCGGAGACCCCATAAAGTATATATATTATTGATCAGCTCGACGAGACGAATCGATTTAGCCATGTCCGTCTGTCTGTCTGTCCGTCAGTCCGTCCGTCTGTCCGTCTGTTGCAATGCGTTTTTCTCGGAAAGTTTAAAAGATATTGACCTGAAACTTTAAACTTAAGCTTTTTGTATTCCTAGGCAGTTTGTATGACAGAACCAAGGTGCCACGCCCACTTTTAGATATAGCCCCCCATACAAACTTTCCATTTTTTTTCGATTTTTTTGTATGAAAATTGTTATTATTTGTAAATGTATTTACTAAAACTATGGGTAAAAGCACTTCTAATGACATCCAATTTCAAAAGAAAGGGGCCACGCCCATTTTTTAATAGGGCCCTCATACAAACCAAGCGCACATTTTTCAGTTTTTGTATGAAAATAGTTCTTATTTATGGATATATTCACTCCGATCTGTGTAGAATCACTTCTACTGTCATTCTTTGAATGTACTACCGATATGACAAGGAATGAGCCACTATAACATGCAGACCCCATACAAATAATCAACTTGAGTTTTCCGCACCCAACCGCTTTGCGGAATATAATCTACGTCACTGATGATCATACATGAACTAATAAAAGTTTTCCGTGGCGAGTATTTGACCTTCGGTTCTACCGAAGTTAACGTTTTTTTTCTTGATTAATTTCAATTTTAACTCCTATCGTTCTTGGAACCCTTTATGTGAATATTAAGTAAACAAGCTCAAAGCTGAATTAGAAGTAACGATTATGACAATATAATGAAGCAGAGTTCAACGCTTGTATTAATCGAGATAACAGCGATCTGTAAAGCAAATACTCTAAAAGAAGTACAAACATTTAACTGAGTTGATTGTCTGTCTGGTTTTTGACACCAAAAAGACGCATCACTTTTAATATGACCCAAGTTCAATTAACGTTGTTCGTTCTTGGTAGACTCTTTAATAAATGGTAGATTTTTTCTTCGAAATATCATTTGTTTGGCAGAAGTCTTAAATTAATGAGAGAGAAAATAAGGTAAAAAAACATCATGATAATTACAGCTCTTACACATCAAATTTTTTTTTTTTTACATTTTTGAAGAAGAAGAAAGAAATTGAATCTATCGGCTACGCGCCATATGCACCCAATTACTTATTGCCGCACATCAAAAAAAAAAAATATTGTATAAACCAAATTTAACGATCGACAACACCGGAAATTGATTTAAACGCATGCAAGTGTTTGTAATGTTCAGAATTTTGAAAAACTTTTTAGAGAAAACTTTTAGTTTTACTTGGAAACTGTTTGGTATTCCCGTACCAACTCAAATCATTCAGATTAGAATTGAATACATCAGAATCAATTATCTGGTTTTGCAGCATAGACTTTAGCATAGACTTTATTTTAATCCAACATACTAAAATATTAAACATTTAAACACAAGCACCCATTAATCAAAAAGAAATAACTACAAATTATGCAATATGATAATTTGTTATCGTATTTTTTTTTTTTTTAACATAAAAGAAAAAGTGTCACTAAACTTTTTAGTGCTAGTTATGAATAACAATAAAAACTTAAATATGCTATAATACTTTATATTGTTGTAAAGCAAGAAAACAAAAAGTAGCTTAAACAAGAGATTTATTACAACAACAAAAAATGTAATAATAACAACAACAACAACAACGACAACAAAAATGCAGACAACTTAAGAGCCATGAAATTAGCATCGTCACCATCATCAACTGTATACATCCATGACCAACAACTTGAATAGCTTCCAGCTCGCTCGTCTCCAAATAATAAAGAGACAAAAAACATTCATACGAGATATGTAGACTCATCGTATATGAGGCATAGTATGAGTGAATTGATGAAAAGAAAAACGCTATTTGGGCGTGTGAAAAACTTAATTTAAACAAAACAAGATGATGGCACATAAATGTCAATCTAAGATAAAGACAAGCATAAATTCATAAACATTTTTGCAAATATTTAAAGCCAAAGAATTTGGTCCATAACACATTAAACACTTTTAGATCTTTAGAAATTATTTATGAGACATAATGTGAAATATTTAAGCAACATAATATATATAGTATATCTATCTGAACGATTTAATTAAATGCTCCTAATAATCTAGAACGGTAACTTCAGCAGACTTTTTTTTTTTTAATTTGTATATATTCGGTCTTGAAACTAGAGAAGCTTTATCTTTAGTAATGCAAAATCAAATAGATAGTTGATCAAATTGTATAGAGCAACTTTAAAGAAAAACATGGAAAAACTTTAACTTTGACCCTGGATGACAAAATAAATGTTTTTACCCAATTGGGAGCGAGTACATTCAAAAATAATTACTATTTTTAAACAAAAAATCGAAAAAAACGATAAATTTGTATGGGGGCTATACCTAAAAATGGGCGTGGCACTCTCATTTTCGAACTTATCAAAAATATATATGTACTTTGTGGGGTCTCCGATGCCTCCTTCAATGCGCTACAAACTTTTGGACAAAATGAATATACCCGTTTACACTATGTGTAACGGGTATAAAAATCGTAAAAAGTGGTTAGTTTTTATGGTGGCTATACCTAAAAATGGGCATGGAACCTTGGTTTGTAACATACAAAGTAGTCGTTGCCATAATAACCTTAAGTTCCAAATTTCAGCTTAATATCTTCATATAAAAGACAGACGGACATGGCTACATCGATTCGTCTCGTCAAGCTGATCAATAATATAATACTTATACTTTATGGGATCTCCGATGCCTCTTTTAATGCGTCAAAAACTCTCCGACAAACACTATGCCATTTATGATTTAAACAAAATATCGTTCAGGTAACACAAACGATTTTTCTGGCACTGGTTTATACGATCACTCCAATGTTCGATGCCCCGAAGCAACATTTCCGCTGAAATGGCAACAATAGTGGCTTGAATGGTGGCCTCAAGCTCATTAATTGTTGCCCAAAATTTTAGTTTTTTGCATAAAAACTCCTTTGTTTCTTATTCTAGAAACTTCAAATTTAGTATAAATTATTCGTCCGTACGACCATGCCCACTTTTGGATATTAAACCAAATAGACTAATAGGCTATCTTTGAATTTTTATTATTTATTTTTGAATATATTCCCTCAAAATTGGATAGAAAGACATTTTATAAAAAAAAAATTAACCTAAACATCATAGATTTGTCTAAGATCGGGCTACTCTAAGATCGGGCTACTATAACTTTTTAATACCAGAACATTGTTCGCCACGCATCATTTTTGGTTCTGCCAAATTTTTTATGGTAAGTACCGCAGGATTAGTGGAATCTTTCTCGGGGTTTAAAAAACAAAAGCACCGCTTAGTTACGGCCTTGATCACGGACGTTTTCGACTCGATACACACAATTTATCAATTAAATAAAAATTAGATTAAAGCAAGTAATTGATAATTGATGTTACAGTTTCACTAAGAGTTAATCGAAAATGTATCTTTTAAAATGCATTTCTTTTGTGCTCGTAAAATGTGCATAAAAAAAATATAAAAAAATTTGCAAAAACAAAGTTTTGAAAAGGAAATGTAAAATAATAAAAAATAAATAAAAAAAACAAACCGATTTGTTAATCTCAAGCATATTGCTAAATATTTAAGAAAAAAATATTTCTGCTTCTCATTTCTGTGTATGTGTGTCTTGTGTGTTTCTTTTTTTTTTTTTTGTTTTTGATAATTGCATTAAATTGTTTGCAATTTACTATAGAATTCAATTGCAATCCGATTGTAGTTGAAATACTTTACGCTCCATTCAGCTTTAAAATTGCTCTGTCCCACTTTCAATTTTTTGTTTTGGATTTTCTTGGTTTGGATTTAAGTTAAAATTCAAATACTTACTACATGTACATATATATGTAATGCTTCTTCTCCTACTTTTCACTTAATGTTAGCGGATAAAAATGATTTTTATTTTTATGTGTTTTTCTTAAAATATTTGTCATACCCTACATACAAGTATACCTACCTATTTTTTTAAACACTGTACCCAAAAGGTAAAAGCAAGAACGAGGCATAATACCATATAAATACCCTAAAATGTATATATACATTCTTGGTCAGCATTGCAAAGAGCGTCAATATAGCTATGTCTGTCTTTCCTTCCGTCTGTCTGTCTGTCATGCTGTTAAGAGATACCCCCATAAAAACCTACCCCCAAAATTTAAATTTTTTCCATTAAAAATTCTTTGTTTCTTAATTAAGATATTCTTAATTTAGTTAAAATTATGACTATGGCGTTCCCAATGAAGTATCCCAATATAGGTAAGATCAATAAAATTTTAGGTAAATTCCCCATATAAAATATTCCCAATTTTTATGCCTGTTACACATAGTGTTATTGAGTATATTCAGTTTGTCGGAAAGTTTGTAACGCACTAATGAAGACGTTGTAGACCCCATTAAGTAAATATATTCTTGATCAGCTCAATGAGACAGAGTCGATCTAGCCATGTTCGTCTGTCTATCTATTTATTTCAACGCTATTTATTCGGAGACTACTGGACATATTTAACTGAAATTTGTAACTTAAGCTTTTCTCTCCAACGACTAAATCAAGTACAATAATTAAAGTAAGACGCCCATTTTTAGGTATAGCCCCCATTCAAAATGACCGCACATGTTTAAATTTTTTTATAAAAATAGGTATTATTTAAGCATATACGAGGTGTGT